>CAXKVY010000023.1:197500-522859 GCA_964058915.1 Tetropium fuscum | reverse complement strand
GGTAGTATGTCACATGGAACCTAGAAATAGTCGTAACTCATACAGTGCCAAAATTGTAACATAGAACTTTGTATTTATACCCAGCGAAATGTTGAACACTTCAATCCAACCTTAGGACAACCGAATCGTTTTCCGCAACCATTCTTACAGCCGAGAAGCCGAATTTCCATTATGCTCTCAGCTCGACAGAAGCTTCCTTGCATGCCCTTCTCCCTCATACGTCGTTGTTCAACTCTCGTGTGGCGGACATTACAATATATCTTTATTAGGTTTGTTCGTACAGCAATTTGCGACAGTTACAAACCGTCAGGAGATTGCGCACTAGACTTTTGGCGTTCGGACAGACCAATCTCAAACTCCAACCGGTTGGATTTCCTGTTCGGTCAGTTTTTCCAACCCGTTTCAAACCGTTTGCGGACAGTCAAATCAGTTCGCGGATTGTTCACGAATTACGAGCAAATTGTGAATGTTGCGCATGCCTATTACGGACTTCTACCACAAGTTCACCTTTCTCCTCTCCAGCAGCTGCTCTGAGCTCTCTATAACCATAACCTATAACGTGCTATAACCGACAACCGTGGTCTATAACGTATGGTCTATAACCCTTACTTATCTCAAGGATTTTTTAAAAAATCCTTGTACTTATCTATGTCTATAAGTAAATAAGTAGAGGGACACGGTGACTTGGGTACAATGGAAATTGAAGGTAAACTATTAGTAAAAATGTTAGAATGTTGCATTTTAATTTATCCATGTTTCTTTCTGCTTACATTTAGGTTTACAAGAATACATCATAATTCACAATGCACCTGCTCCTGCTACCTCAACTGCAACTGCCAGTCCATTGAATGAAGTAAAAGTTTGGACCCAAAATACCACTTTATCGCTTTTAGATGGTTATAAACAACACCGAAGTAAAGTTGGTTCGCTACAAATGAAAAGTTTCAAGAAGCTTTGGGAGCTGCTTGCAACAGAAGTGAATAAGGTACACAATACTAATTTCACATCCGGACATTGTGAAAATAGATGGCGGGTGGTTGAAAGGAACTATAAAAAATTTGTGGATAACAGTAATAAAACAGGTCGAGGGCGAAGAGAGTTTGAATATGAAGTAGAAATGAACGCTATTTTTGGTAAAAAAAAAAATATGCACCCTGAACTATTGTTGTCTACAAATAGTATAGACAAAGATAAATCAGTGAAGAAAAGCAATAAGTCAAGTGATTTAGAGCCTGTGCTTAATGTTGATGAAGAATTGATGAGCCCTCAACAACAAATAATGGCACCAGCTGAGGAAGAGACTCCTAATGCTGCATCATCTAAAACTCCTCGCAGAAGGAGATATAAGGCACCAACTAGGAATTGTACCCTCGACCTATTAAGAATAGATAAAAAAATACACTACGAAGGTATGAGACGTATTCATGAAGAACGTTTAATATTTGAGAGGCAGAAATTTGCTGACAACACGGAAATGAAAAGGCGACGAGTGGAAGCAATCGAGCAAGGAAATAAGCTGTTGACGGAGAGAAATGAACTCCTTCAAAAATATTTAGACCAGGGTGTTGTATTCCCATTTCCTGCCGATATGTGAACCATACTTTTATAAAAAGTATATTTATATTATACTTTATATTTAGTATATTTAATATCTATGTATTTAAAATTAAAGGAAATCTTTTGTTACCATTTTTATATTTATTTTTTTTTTGTATTAGTGTTGTAAATCCCATTTCCTGCCGATATGTGATTCATACTTTAGTTAGTTCAATTCATACGTTAGTAGTAATAGCTATACTAACTATGTATTGTAATAATATACTAAAATAAATATTTTATTTAATTTTAGTTATATTTTTTATACGTTTTGTTACCTTTCTTAATTAAATTTTTCGTTATTACCTAGGGTTTATTTTTTTATACAATATATGTCAAATTAATATTGTCTGAGCTGGTAGGTAGGACCTGCAAAAGGACTAATAAAACACGTAATTATGAGCGTTAACTCGTATAATAACAAAAAAATATCATTCAACTTTGGTTTAAAGTGGATTATTAACAAAAAAAAATTTATATAAGTATATTAATATAAATTACAATAGTTAACTAAATGTATACTATTGATAAAAAAATACAACTACATTTTTACAATCTTAAAATATTTACAACACGATTTCGCACTTCAATTCCATTTCCATCATCTCTTGCAGCATCGTCATCACCAGGATCCTCGAGATTTATATCATCTTCATCATTGTCAATTTGAATTTCTTCATCAGGAAAATCGTCTTCAAGTGCTAAATTGTGTAGAACACAACAAGCCCTGATGAAATGCACAATATCTCTAATATTTCTAAGCTTTAGATGGAAGAGCTGTCGAAATTTTCCCTTAAGTAGCCCGTTACAATGTTCTATAATGTACCTATTTTTAGCCAGTTTCACATTATAGTTGCTTTGTCTTCTGGTTAGATGACCTCTGTCTTTAAAAGGAGTTAGCAAATGGGCTAAGCATGGGTATCCACTATCCCCTAGAATATAAAATTGTCCACATTTTTCATTGAGATCGGCAGCCAAGGGTGAAGCACGAAAAACTCTGCTATCATGAACGGAGCCTGGGAAGCCCATAAATACATCTCGTATTTTTCGATTGTCATCACACACAATTTGCACCTACAATTCAATTAAAAATATCACATTGGGAAAAATAAGAAATAAAGTTGATATGTACCTGAATAGAAAAGTAGTTCTTCCTATTGAAATAGGAATCGGGGTCATCTCTTGGGCTGTCTATTCTAATGTGGGTCCCATCAATAACACCAACAACACCAGGAAAGTTGTTATCGCTAAAACTTCTTTCAATTTGTACTTTCTCATCATCTGAGGGCCACTGTATTATTTCATGCGAGATATTACTTAAAAAATAAGTAACTTTCCTTACTATCACGTGCAACGTACTTATAGATATATTAAATCTATCGGCCACATCTCTATATGATGCAGTTTGATGGCCAGCAAACCATAAGAAAATTAATATTTGTTGTGAAGCACTCAGTTTGCCAAATTTCCCAGATTGATAGTGGAAATATTCAGAGTCCTGAAATCTTCCTGAAATACTATCTGCAACTCTACGACTCACTCGGAAATGTTCCATAAATTCTTCGTCGTTGTATGTAGGGATAGTCTCTTCAAAGTAATTTAAATTTTTCGGCCGAGTCCTATCTTCCACAATATCAAACACATCCTCGTCGCTTGAATATTCCAGATATTGTTCAAAATCATCAGAGCTACTACTGCCGCTTGTGCTACTTTCAGCAGCCATCTGGACAAGGAGGTAAATTGTAATCAGACAGTAATTATGAATATTTCACATGTATTTTATCGATATACTCACTTTTAATAAATTGTAACTGAATGTAAATAGTGGGTGGGTACGTGGTGTAAGATGATAAATATATGATTATCGTGATTAATCGAGATCGCTGTGGACGTCTTCAACAAACATGTATTGTAATGTTATCTATCTTACTCTTACTGGATGTTATTAAACATGTAAACATAACCCACAAAATATAACCTATTTTGTACTTGACGTTTGTGTTGTGAATTGACGCTTGATAGATGACAGATGACAATGGAGAAATCCACAAACTCTTTTTACACGTTCGGACAGTTTACAAGCATCAAACAATTTGCACACGGTCAAAGGTAGATCATGCGCAGTGGAAACAGTTTGCAAACTGTCTCCAACGGTTCCCAAACTGGCTGTACGAACAAACCTATTATCTTCTCAAAGCACTGAAAGCTTAAACCATTCTTTTAATTGGTGTGCAGACGGCGTTACAATGAACATTTTCAGTCGCCTCAAACAGATAAAGTCTAGGGAGCACTTTACGGCTATATTGAGGTTTATTTTAATTAACTCTGTCGCAATTAATTCCGCAGTATGTGTAAGGTGTTAATAATAGTGTAATTAAATTGTGTAGTACCCTGTCTGGAAAAGGGAACGTCTCGGGAAATTAATATACGTCGCGCAATGTAAACTTTGTAGGTTGGGGACCGGGAGTGCTAATAGAATTTACAGCTGCTTTTTCCTATAGGCTTGTCTAACACGCGGAGTTGGACTTTTTCAACACAATATGGCGACATCCCTAAGTTATTCTATGATAGTATAATGCTCGCCATGTAAAATTCCGCTTAAGAATTAAATGTGTATGTTTTGGAAATAAAAGCAGCCACTGGTCTTCGTTATTTAAAATTTTCGAGTTAATAACATTAAAATACTGTCACAGTTGAAATAAATATTGTATCGAAAAATGATGGAAAAATCTGATGCCGTTGACAAAAGCCGTTCCTGAAAAAAAAATTAGCTAGCGAAAAGGCATTGACCCTTACGGCAAGGCGATTTAAACCTTTAAACTCTCGTGTCTGTTTGAAAACTTTGAAGAATTTAATTTTTCGATGAATTTTGGGGTTTTATCAATCGACCTAAGTATTCCCAAACAATATCTTAATCAAAAAACATGGGTGTGTTCTTATGACCACACGGTAGAAGTGAAAACTTCTAATTTTCGAATTTTAAAATATCTACTGTAACCGTCCGCCCGTATTACCACAACCCGCACCGCACTCGGTACTTAATACCCGTTAATACAGTTTTCACTTCAAAAATGCTAGAACATACCTGAGTACGAAATATTATCGCTATTGGTAAGACGCAGCAAGCGTCAATCTTGTGATCTTAAACACACACTATTTCTTGTTGTATGTTGATGAATAACGTCTTATCAAATTCTGTCACATTTACACATATACACACATGTATTATATTAAATTACGTTCAATTAAAAATAATTATTTATTCTCAGTGTTTTAAAACAAAGTAAAATTTTAAAATATATACTATGACACATATGCTTCAGGCAACCGGCGCTAGATGCCGCCCCACTGTATGTCGCTCCAAAATACCTACTCATACTTAGCAAGTACTGCGACGGCAGTCGATTCGATCGAATCCAATTCAATGCAATTGGATACAGAGCGGAAAACAATTGGACGGTAACCCGACCAGATGGAACTTCCTGATATATCGTCCGATATATCGTCAAGTTTATCTCTCTCGCGCTTAGTCAACGAGTGGACTGAGAGTTACATAGACGAACGTGACAACTCAGTCTCATTCAATACCCACAAACTCTACTGTCTCGCTCTGCCGATTGATCCTCTCTCACTTAATAGACTCGAGCCGACTTTACCCGAACGCGTGACGGCCCAGTCTCATTCAACACCCACAAAAATAAAAGTGCTGAGCGCGCCTAAAGAAATTTTCCCTTCAAAAATACTTCTCTTACAATATTATGGCATTAAGCGTTCCGATTACAACGGTGTATCTTTTATAATTTCATATATAAGCAAATCATAAATTTATTTATTGTGTCAGATGACCGTCATCGTCAGTCGATCGTTCTCCCTCGCATTTCTCGTCCTCGCGCACCCTATGTCTGTATTTTGCGGAGAGAATCAACTCAACTACTACAGTTAATTTATATTATAATTTTATTATATATATACATTACATTTGAAAGTTCGACAGTGTATCAATGGTTGCTATTTTGGATCACTATTGACAAGGTTTGTGAGGTAGGATTTTAGGAAGGAAGTTATGTTTGGAGGGAAGCCCAGCCATGCAACTTTGGCAATTTGCACCTCCTGCCAGACAGTGTCAAAATCACGTGCCATGTCTAGCAGCAGGGGGAGTGTAGTGTTTTTCCTCTTGGTGAGGTGTTTGGTAATATCTGAGATGATTTTTGTTGTTGCCAGGGTTGCGTTGTGCCCTGGCCTAAATCCAAATTGAAAATTTTGTGTTATATTGAGGTTCATATTTACTTTGTCCAATCTGCGGAGCACAATTTTTTCCCTTAGTTTCGACAGTAGGGAAATTGGTCCATAGGATTCAGGTATGGCTAGGTTTTTTTTAATTTCGATATTGGAATTACAGTGACATGTTTCCATTTATCTGGATGTTGAAATGTTATGAAATGTTGTAATTTCAGCATAGCGTCGATCAAGTAGGTCAGCTGTACTAGTGTTTTTCTCGGCAGATTTTTGAGCAGCAAATTGTCAATCTCGTCATATCCGGGGGCTTTATTATTAGGTAATCTTTTTATTTGTTCAGGCACTTCCTTTGGGTTAGTTAAGTATTTAATTAGCTTGTTATTATTGTATATTAACTTTTTGAATATTGTTTGCTTCTGTAATGGGGTATTTTCGCTCGATCGAAACAAAAATGGGCAATTACATAATCAACAAGTACATTTTTTTTCTTAATTTGTGACATAAGAAATAATGTGCAATATTCAGAGATAAGTGTTTAATTGCAGTTTGCATTTCTATGACGTCACTAAGCGAAAATAGAGAAATCACCAGATATATATATATATGTTATATATGTATATATAAATACTAATATCATCAGCAATGGCTGATAGGAAGCGGTGCGGCGTCGCTGCCGCCAACATATCGACATAATACCCTAAAAAGCACTACATTTGCCGCATTATTTGAATTTACGGTTAGTGACGTCACATGATTTTATTTTTTTTACAGCTTGTTTTAGAACTGAACAAAAAAATAAAAAATACGGGTGTCTTCTTTTTCCATTTACTTTCTGCTGCCATTGTTAAAAAAACTGCGAAAATACCCCATTATGTTGTTCTGTTCTGTTTTATTTGTGTTATTCACTATAGTGCTTTCGTTTAATATGTAAACTAATGGAATACGGTGCTCAGTGGCGCGCGCAATTCACCTAATTTCTTTCTTTTATATTAAATTATTATTGGCTAAATTGAGCACTAAGTTGTACACACAGCATGCAAATTTTTTTCAATATATTTTAAATACATTCAAAACTAAATAATTTTTTGTCAAAGTTTTATACATATATGAATATGAAATAATAAGACATCTTTTGTAATAATTTTTTGGCTTAAAGTTTTGCACATATATGAATATGAAATAATAAGACATCTTTTGAAGTCACTTCACCTTGGTTGCGCATGATGATACGCCACTGAGCAGTAAAGCTAGTAAATCGCCGGATCGTAAATGCAGGTGTCTTCTAAGTGAGCGAGAAGGAAAATGGGATTTATATGAGTTGAAGAGGGATAGCGACCGATATGGTAAGCCGCTTAGCAGATTAAACTAGAGATTATAGTTCTATTCACAAGAAATTGTGGCGGTATACTATTTTACACTAAATATCCTTTTGTATTGCATAGTGATTTACCACAGTAATTGGTACGGTTTTCTTTGTAAAATGCCGCACAATTTTTTGCTCTAGTTTGTATATTAAACGAAAATAGTATACCTATATGTTTCGCCATATGTTTGCATGTTTGCGCGAGTAGATTTGATTTTTCTGTGATTGTGACGTTTGTTATTTTTACTTAATGTTGGTATTATTATTTTCTTTTTAACATTTTGGTTAGGTACTTTACAAAAGTTGTCTTAATGGTATTAATTTTAGTGATTTTATCTTTTCATGTTTTGTTCAGATAATTTTCTATTTATACTTTTATTTTTGTTTGGTTACACATCCCTATGTAAGTTCCCCTATCTTGTTGGTTTCGGTTCGTTTGCCATTTTTTTCTGTGTTTATTTTTGTCTTTTTTTATTATTTTGATAGTTTTGGTTATTATTTCTAATTCTTTCTAATTCTTTCTTGATTCTTTCTATGGTGTCTAATCTATTGTTGTTTATTACTGTTAGTGAATTAAAAATTTATTGTATATTTTGCAGTTGCTTTTTTGCGAACAATAATTTTGTGAACAATAATTAATATAACCTGTTGCTTCTTGGTTTTGTTTAATTTTGCAACATCAATACTACTGCATATGGAAAATAAAATCAGGCAACAGTCATAACAAATTATAAAATTGAAAACTACGTAAATAAATAGGAATTTTTTAAAGAAATTCTGAACTATTTCCTAATTCTGAACTATTTGGGGCACACATCCAGCTCTACCGATAAGTTATGTTTGAGGTAAGAGATGCAAACCCCCATCGAATCTATATAGGGGGTCTTATACTTTCAATTATAATACATTATGTCCTTATTGTATTTCATACACAAAGTTGTCTATTTCGCAAACACAATCATGGGTAAAATCACTGTATATGAGAAAATTCGTAATTAATGAATTCCCGATTTAATACATCAGGCTGCCAACAGTTTTGAAAAAAATGTAGGTCAAGGAGCAGATCTGCTTCAATGTTAAAAGCTATTTTAGTATTCAGTGTTCTAGATATAGGATATTATTTCTGGAAATCTAATAAAAACGCCATTAAGTATTTCAGCAGCTAAGAACTAATACGAATTAATATTAGAAATTTTAAAAATATTTTAATTTATCCAGTGTATAAAGATCAAAGATAGATATTGAAAAACTAACGCAAGAAGTTGAGAAATAGCGATGGTTCTAGAAATGCCTTATGATTGTTTCCCACAATAATATTCCGTTATTGTGAATTTTGTATCAACGTATTTTCTGTATTTTTCTTCTGTAGAAGGACGCAATCTGAATGTACTCTTTTCTGCCAGCATACATTCTTTGGTTATTTCCATTCCAATACTAAATTAAGTTTGTTTAATACCACAGGGTTGATAAAAAACATTTTTTTCTAAACAAAACATGTGGTTTCTTTGTTTTAAACTGTTATTTTTTGTTTGAAACTGTTTAAAACACCTTGTCAAAAAAACTTGTTTCAAACGACTGTTTAAAACATAAAAGTAAGTGAGTAAGACATAAAAGTCAGTAACTAAGACTATTTTGTGCATTCGAATTAGTCCATACCACCCTCAGGAACAGATTTGACTGCCAAATTAGTTACAATATTAAAATATTTTAATTCCCAGACAAATGCATCGATTGATGGCGTAGATTTTGAGTTAACCTAAACTTTTTCTCGTGTTTTTCCTTTCCCTTTTTCTAATTGTTGCTGTTACATTACTTCTTCGTTTTTTTTTATAAAGTAGATATAATAATATTCATATTATATCCCGATATGTAAAAATGTATTATTTTATTTTATTATTTTAAAAAATTATTTATTTTATTTTTATTTTCAATTATTGTATTGAACAGTATTTTTCAATTAAAGTAGAAAATATGAAGAAAAAAAGAATAAAATCGAAATCGGGAGAGATCAGCAAATGTTTAAAACACCCTTGTTTAAAACTTTTTTTTTGTAGGTAAACATGTTTTAAACACTTGTTTTAAACATTTTGTTTTAAACATAACAACCCTGATACCTAACTATTATAGTGAAAGCCCTTGTGATATGAAAAATATATTTTCCTTACGCCCGTCGACAGTAATCCAACATCTGTGGTTTTAATCCATGGACCTTGTAATCAGCATGGTTTTAAAGTCTCTTGAAAATATGCCAGTATTGCACACAAGCTGGACGCGACACAAGCTGGACGCGTACGTTTTTTGTGGGATACTTTTATGGCCATTATTATTTTATGGGCCATAAATAAATCCTTTATTACGTATTCCAGCACCATAAAATATTTTATTTATTGTTGAGTTAATAATGCCCCAATTTGAGAAGATTTACATGTCAGCTCATCAAGAGTCTTAATTAAAATTTTTTAACGAAGAAAAATAATTTTCTCATCTATATAATATTTTTCGATTACCCATTACCTTGCTGCCATTCGTTGTATTTTATCCTCTTTGACTTATATTTCTCCCGAAATACTTTACCTTGCTGCACCCGCTAATCAATACTTAGCTCCTCAGTTTGTACTTACAGTACTGAATAAGTGGGTCACTGCACAAAATAATTTGCATAATATTGATTATTGTTAAAAACTTACCCAGTAGGTATCGGTGACAGCTTCAATTTCTCATAGAAAATCTGGAAAACTAGTAATTTTGTATCCCTGTCCGATGACCCCATTTGCATAAAATTAGCAGCGCAACATGGGCAACACGAAAAATTATGCCAAAAATTTGGCGCTTATTAGTCGCTAATTAGTTGCGAGTCAACTGAATTTGTCGCTATTGTCGGTTTTTTTCCAGGATGCCCTGCTAACTTGATATAAAGTCAGTTAAATAAAAATGTTTTTGGTGTCTAAAAATTTGTCGCTTGGCTCCTTTTAATTAGTTGCTATGTAAATAAAATGTCGCGTTTGATTAAATCTCGTTATTCAAGAAACATACTCATTTTCCTGCAAAGAGATAGCAGGGCACGCTCTGAATCGCTAAGTTATCTTGTTAATCAAAATTTTTTGGTCGCAAAATTTGTGGATCGGTTTCTTTTAAATTACTTGCTACGGAAAAAAATGTTATTGAATTATTCCCGTTATTAAAGAAACAGTAATTTCCTGTAAAAAGATAGCAGGGCACCCTCTCAATCGCTAGTTATAAGTTGCTTCAAAATTTGTTGGTCGCTTGGCTCCTTTTCTTCTTGAAAGCTTGAAAATGTTGCTTTGCCAGTGTCAACAATTCAGCTTGAAGTAGTGCATCATCGCGTTCAATGTTTCTTTTTTCCAGCCAGTCTTTAATTTGCTCTTTCCGCCATGCAGTTGTGGGCAGCTGTTCTGTTCTACGAGAATGATAAGAAGAATTATCCATTACTATAGCAGATCCAGGTTGTAATTTGTCCAGAATTCCTTTGAATCGATCCTCGAAAACGGTGGAATTAATGTCTTCATGGTAATCGCGTATTTTCTTGGATTCGAAGGTTAAAAGACAGTCATTTATAAAACCACATTCACTACCAATATTATTATTAGACTATTATTAAAAATAAACTATTATTAAACGACGTCCTTTTCCAGTGGGTATCCTGATGCCTGACACACCGTATCCTTCACGGCACCGCACGCCTTATACATTTCACGTACACGTTCGTTGTCGAGGTGTAAACACCTACCTAATACGGTCAAGGACACAATAACTCATCGAACACCTACAACTGCCACTGAGACAATATCAAAAAATATCCGTTAATACAACACGCGAAATTATACCTATATGCGTGCCACCACCCTATAGATGTGTTTCAGGCGATACCAACAGATGAAACGTTCGCTCGTAAAAAATAAAAACAAATACACTTGACATTTGCAATTTGTTTTTGATATATTATAAATTAAATTGAGTTAACATTATTGTTTTTTTATTTTCTTTCCTATATTAGGATAATTGCGCGCGCCACTGTCACCGCATTCCATTAGTTTGCATATCAAACGGAAGCACTATAGTTGATTTGTCGATATTTACTTAGTTGTGCTAATGTTTTGAATTTAAAGAAAAGGTAGGTACTTCATAAAGTTGACGAAACACATTTGACAATATTGTTTCCAAAAAATTGTACTAGAAAATTGTTAGTTCATTTTGGCGCTAATTAGTTGTACTAAAGACGATTTTGTCATTTTGAATAAAAAGAATGAGGTGCTTCATGAAGTTGACGAAACATGTTTGCACAAACTTCTTATTTAAAAAAAAATATACGTGAAAATTGTTATTTGATTTTGTTTCTAATTAGTTATGCTAATCACAATTTTGTCGTGTTGAATTTTAAAAAAGCACAACAGAACAAGGTGCTTCATAAAGTTCAAACACATTTGCATGAATATTTTTTTTAAACAAAATTGATACGTGAAAATTGTTTTGTCAACTAAGTAATGTTGTTGTGCTAGTGACTTGATACGTGAAAATTGTTTTGTCAACTAAGTAATTAGTTAGTTGTTGTGCTAGTGACGACTTTAAATTTACAAAAAAAAACCAGGTACTTCAAAAAATTGACAAAACATATTTGAAGAAAAGATTGTTTCCAAAAAATGATACGTACACATTGTTAGTTAATTTTGTCGCTAATTAGTTGTGCTAATGACAATTTTGTCATTTTGAATTACAAAAAGCGGGGTGAATAATGAAGTTGACAGAACACATTTGCAAAAATTGTTTGTTTTCAGAAATGATGCGACGAAATTGTTAGTTGAATTTGTCGCTAATGACGAATTCGTCGTTTTGTGTAGAAAAAAAGAAACCAGGAGCTTCATAGTGTGTGATTTGTGAA
Organism: Tetropium fuscum; assembly: GCA_964058915.1. Taxonomy (NCBI): domain Eukaryota; kingdom Metazoa; phylum Arthropoda; class Insecta; order Coleoptera; family Cerambycidae; genus Tetropium; species Tetropium fuscum. The sequence continues at coordinate 510,767 of CAXKVY010000023.1, read as the reverse complement.
AAAAGTGATACGTGGATTTTGTCGCTAATTTTGTCGTTTTTAATAAAAAAAAATAAGGTTACGCCTCATAAGGTTGACGAAACATATTTTCAAAAATTTTTTGTTTTCAGAAATGGTAAATGAAAATTGTTAGATTGTGTCACTAATTAGTTGTACTTATGAGACGATATCGTTTTGAAAAAAACCGAGGTGCTTCATAAAGTGGACGAAAAACATTTTTGCAAAAATTGTTTCTTTTCAAAAGATGAATTGTTTGTTTTCACACGTGAAAATTGTTACTTGATTTTGTCGCGAATTAGTTGTTTAATGACGTTTCTGTAGTCTAGAATCACAAAAAACGGGTTGCTTTACCCAAAGTAATGTTATGTTGAAATTGAACATCTGATCATTTGAATCTGAAGGACTCATTATACTTACAACGGAAAATATTTCTTCTATGCACCCTCAACTAAAACGCAAATTTGCATAAATGCATGTAATAACTCATAGAAATTTATGTTTACTAAGAAAGTTAGCCACCGGTATGTATTAATGCCATTATATCTAGACGTATACTTATTGTTGTGCTCTATGGAAACTGATGTAGGAAATAAATATCACTTTATTACTGAGAACGTAGTTTCGTACAAGCGTACGAAAATAAGAAAATACACTATATAACATATACCTAGTTATATAGTGTATTTTCTTATTTTCGTACGCTTGTACGAAACTACGTTCTAGATGAGTAATCAGGGTTGCCTTTTTCCCATTTGTGTCTTAAAAAACTGTTTGTCATCTGCAATCTACATATTTTATTATATTAACAAGGAATTACGTGTTGTTGAATTCGGTAATGACATCCAATTTGCCGAATGCAGTAAACATGATAAATAAAATTCCTTTATTTAACACTCGCATCCGAACAGAGCATCGACCAGCTTCCCAATAAAAAATTCACGAGGCTCATTTTTATCGTGGTCGACATGAATTACCAAAAGCTGTGGACCATGTCCGTTTGCGCTCCAGTCGTTTTAAATAAAATTCCGCCCCGACATGTTTCAATAAACACAACAAATTTTATTAGGTACCAGTCTTTTACGGACAATGTGATAATGTGAAGGTAAATGTAATAGCAGAAGAGGATCACTATATTAAGCTGCATTATTTAAAACATAGTTTTGTGACTGGACTAGTTTAATTATAATTTTTAAATAGCAAAAGGTCGGAAAGAAATTAAATTTGGTGGGATGGTAGACATAGATCCCCTGATAGACACCTGCGCTTGCGACCTCGTGTGGGTTGCCGCTCGAGGGGTGGAGGGATGAAAATTCTGCGTCGCGATGTTTTTCGGGAAATGGCGCCGTTGTGGTAAGTGCTATCCAGAAAAAGTTCAAATGAAATATGTAGAGAGCAAGTTGGTCGTTGCGTTTTTCGTGTGCCACCAACAGCTTCCGCTCTACGGCGCGCCAAAGCTGAGGGATGATTTGCAATTTGCAGCAAAATCAAAATTTCATCACGGATTAAGACGAATACCGCTTCTGAGTCTGCAGATGCCTTATTTGATACAATTGGTCGTGTATAATAAAATTTATGATTTTTTTAAGCGCGCCCCTACATATGGACGCGGCCCATTTGAACTGAGGAAGAACAGAAAAATCTAGCGTTGCTCAACATGCTTTTGAAAACGATCATATGATAGACATTAGTAACTTGAGATTAATTAGGAATGTCGCAAATAGTAGGCCACTGGATGCTTTTGAGAGTTTAGAAATTAACAAATGTAGAAATAGTATGAATAGTGACAAAGGGCCTATCCCAAATAGCCCGCTCTGGAGGTTAGTCGGTCATGGTTCATTGAACCGTGACAATAATTTAGGTATAAATAGGGTATGCTCTTAGTGTTAATTTAGTGTTAATCATCTCCCGATGATGCCAACTTGGTTGGAGAAATGCGCGTCGAGTAAAGTGTTCAGTGTTTTGATGCTTGTGGAAAACCACGTCAGTTTCACATCAAAGGTTCCAACCCTCGTCAGGATAAAGTTAGCTTATCAACCTAAATCATCCTATTTTTCCAAGTGAGGCTTTTATTTAATCTCTATTGCCTGGAGTAACGATCAAAATGTATCAAATCGGACATCTGCAAACTCAGAAAACATGACTCAGTCAGAAAAAAAATATTACAGAATTGTTTGATAACGATCTTCGTCTTAATCCACGGTGAAATTCTGATTTTGTTGAAAATTTCAAAGCAACCCCCAACTTTGGCGCGCCGCCGCCGTAGAGGAGAAAATACTGGTCGCAGACGAAAAACGCAAGGAAAAGAAAGAAACCAAAATTGTGCACAATTTTGTTCTCTACATATTTCATGTGTTCATTTTTTTCGATACCATTTACCAAAACGGCGCTATTTCCCGAAAATCCAGGGTCATTCTCCAGTTTTCCTATGTCTACCATCCCACCAAATTTCATTTCTTTCCCACCTTTTGCGAATAGAGCACCTTTTTTGTACTCATTGCTTGGACTAAATTCGGCTGATGTACCTAAAAAAAATTAGATCTGAAATAGACTCGTTTAATTGCAATTGTTCTGGGTGAAACAACCCATGCGACTAATTTAATTCGACTGTTTGTTGTACTACGCTATGCCAAAAAGTATAAAAATCGAGCTACTACAAATGCGATATGTAGATTAATGATGAGGCTATTTAAAGCTGGAAAAAGATAGTTTTGAACTGATCCACGTAACAATACATTGTCGTAGCGTGGCCGTAGCCTTCTAAAATTAGCGGCTCGCACTAATGTGTAGAATGCGTTGGTCATTTCCTAGACAGCTTTTGATACTAAGAGTCCATTACCGCCACTGGTTAAATCCTCGTATTCGTCCAGTTATCGGAAATACATAAAATCAGCTGTCGAGTGTGACGGCATGGTGCGGTAAATGGGACGGCCGGGCCGGAGGAGGATGCCATGTATATATCCGGATGTCGGAAATAGAATCAGGGAGCTAATGCAGCTACAACCAAACCCCTTTCCTAAGCTTTAATCGTCGTATCCGTGTGTGGTAATAGTGTCTGCCGTTCGAAGTCTTTGTTGTGTCAGGCTGTTTATTTCAGCAGCTCAGAAATCGTGGCTTTCTGGAAATTATCATGAAATTATGAAACTACGGAAAACTTTTGTAATATAAATGAAATAATGAAGTCTCACCTTGGCGAGATAATTGTTATGTTATGTCTATTGTTTTAGGCCATTTGTAATAAAAATATTTTATTTGAAATAATATGATGGAGAAATATTTAATCTGATTACAGGATACTTACTCTATTTCCTTCCCTATTGAATCCTTCTGCTTTCTGGGCGCCAGTTCTCTGAACACTTTTTAGTTTAATTCTAGGATCTAGTTTAATTGAAGGATCACTTTAGTCATGAGCACTCTATAGTCTTAGAGGGGGTCCAATTAAGTCTATTATATGAATTTCTTTAAAAGATTATTTGTAAGATGAAGTTACTGACTCAAAATAATGAATTTTATTGTATGCAAAATTTTATTAAATTTATTAAATTTTAGTGATGCTCAAATTGTATTAGTTTTTAAATTATTTCCTGAAATCTTCAAAACAAGAAAGACGTTGTTTGTATATCAGATATGGTTAATAAAAATAAATAAAATCTTAGAACCATATTTCTATCCTCCGACAAAACCTACGTAACTTAAATCTATTACATGGAACCAAGTCCTCTGACACAATATTTCTTAATACTAGCAAATTTTTAATTATTTATTATCTTGAAAAATATGTTAATTCTTTTATCACCACGCACAAAACTTATCACTTTTTTGGTTTCTCTGGTACACGAACTAAGAAATGCTGCTGGGCTCTGGTGCTGGTGTCATCTAGCGGGATGTCGCTGATTGCCTTTGCTGGATCTCGCCTTGGGTAGTTTTTAATATTCTATTACTTTAATTACTGTGAAATATTGTTTCCTTTCCTTGTTTGATGTTGATCGCAAATTTCTTCTACTTCTACTGGGCTTTCACTTCTTACTTGTAAAAACGACGAAAACGCTATTAAGGTTGGGATTCAGGATTCAGGATTTCAGGATTCAGGATTTTGTGGAGTGAGAGGCAAATAGATGCATTTATTTTGGTTAAGTACTTATAAATAATTAAAAAGCTACATAAGATTTGCATAAGATTTGATAATCAAATTAGGTGCATGCAGTATCTATTATTATGGTGATCATTATAAGTTTTTGTCCCAACATTTTCTTATAAGCCTGTTCTGCGCGCTTGCAATGAAAATAATGTCATTTTAACAATAAAAATGCCTATTTTCATTTCAAGCGCACAGAACAGGCTAATAAGAAAATTTTTGAACAAAAAACTTATATTATAATTATTATCGCTATGGTGCATGCACCTAATTTGATAATCAGATGTTATGTAGCTTTTTAATTATTTATATTTAACCAAAATAAATGCATATATTTGCCTCTCACTCTACAAAATCCCAGCCTTAATTCTTATATAAATAAATACGTAAATAAATAAACTAAGTAGTGACAAATTATAAAATGTGAAACATTCTACAGAATACACACTTCACGGATTCGGTGAATAAATGTAAAAAACAATGTAACAATCTTAATTTTTGCCATCTTAAACATTTATTTTGAGAAAACAATTGTCATGTGTGACGCCAAAATTCCCGAGATAGCGATTTTGAGGAACTCTCCCACCTCGCGGAACTCTTACCACCAATATTTCTAATTTTAATTTAGAGGTGAAAATAGGGCAATAAACGGATGATATGACTTCCCCGCGCGCCGAACCGATTCGGACACTATAACAATAAAAATTATTTAAACCCATTAAATATGCATATTGAGAAATAAAAAAATTCTAATACCTTGATTAAACGATAATCCATTGAAAATTATTCTTCTTCTAATTTTGACATTTAAAGTGACATTTTTCAAAACCCTTTGACGTTAGGAAACTTCTTAATTTTCAGAACCAGTTACGAAAAGTAAAATTTTACACAACTGGTTTTGTAAAGTTCATTTCATAGTAGGTTATTTAGACAATTATGAAACTGACAGTGACAAGCTGTCACACCGTTACAACCAAGTGGATTGTTTTTAAACGTATGAAATTCAGTTTTCTTCTCATAAAATATATAATTGGTCAAAATTAGAAAAAATCTTATATAAAACACGTTAGGAAACACTATTTTGTACCTAATCCTTTTGCGGAAAATCTGTCGTTACACAAAATAGTACCTACTTTTCCGAACTGGATATATAAATAGCCATTCCTGTATTTTTTTTAGATCTGCTCGAGGATATGCTTTTATTACTTAACTTATTTTCTCAAGTCTTAAATTTGAAATTAACATAAAAATAAAAACTCTGATAATTGTCAAAGTAAAAGCCTTAGATTATTATGAATGCTTGGAGCTATTCTTTGAAAGGCTTTAAAAAAGATCCCCGTTGGAAAAATGAAAAAATTTTGATTTTCTACTTTGTTATTAACAATCGTAACAATCTTTGTTATTAACAAAACGTAAATAAAGTAATAAACGTAAAAATTTTCTAGATGTCACTCGGAATCGAATGAGCCCTAAATCATAATTTTCAAGGTAAAGAGAAATCCACCAAAAAGGCACTTGTTGACTAGACTAGTGAGAAGAGACTATCGGGGCAGCGCACGTGTCAAAAAAGTGAGGGGAAATTCAAGGCCATTGTCATTTTTGCTTTAAAATTTCTGTAACGCTGTTCACATGAACATTGAAACAAATCATTCGAGAGACCAATTTGCGGGAAACTTCTGACCGGTAAGATATCGATAAATATATATATATTTTAAATTGTTCAGTTCTACAAATCAGCTAGTTACAAAAACAAAATAAAACGATTTTCTTTGGCTTTTGACAAACAAATAATATTTTACAAACCAACAAATTAAAATATTCTTAAAGAACTACCATATAATAACTTTAGAGAGTTAAAAGAACATCATCCTCTCTTTTTGGCAATGAAAATTCTACGAGATTTTCAATGCCGTTCATGTTCATGAGATTTGAGATGTCCTCCTGCTCTATAGTCATTAGGGACAAAGCCTCAACCTCTCTTCCCTATAATAGTGCTTCTTAGATAAGTTTTCTATCGTGTTAGTGCAGATAAGTCTTCCTGCAGATGCAGATGTAGATAACTCGACAACTGAGAAACGATTTTTCAAAAACAATATGATTCTTCCTCCAGCTAAAATAAATTAAATTGCTAACCATATTTCGAAACGTTCGGACCGTTCTCTAGTTAGCGTGTTTACAAGAAACGTGATGTACAGTGCCGTTCAATTGAAAGTAAACAATTCTTATGAGAAATTTTGGAAATTTTCCCATTGTGAAGGCTTTTGTAAACAGATCACATTCAAAATTATTTTAGGTTGAAGTATCTGTCAGTTATAGGGTGACAGCATTTTATATACAGTATTTATTAAGGAAAATCTATATGGTAAGGACGTCTCTTGTAAAAAAATTCATTAAATTAACAAACTAACTGAGAACTTAAGAAAGTTACTATGAATTAATTTGGTCCAAGCACCATTCGCGTTTATAACTTTTTGAAGCCTATTTCTCATAGACAATATTAGTGTCCTGGTGTAATTCTCGCCAATATTTTACCAGGCATTTTCAATCGCCAACCACAGTTCTTCTACGTGCGCTGGTCGGAAATTTCTGCTATACATGTCTTTTTCCATTTGTGCCCATACATTTTCTATCGGATTTAAATCCGGCGACTTAGAGGGCCAAGGTAGAGTGTTAATATGGTTTGTATTCAGCCATTCAGTAACAACTCGTGATTTGTGAATAGAGGAATTATCCTGAAATATAAATTTAATTGAAATATGGAAAAAGGAAAGAGGAAATAAAAATATTTTCCTGCTGGAAAGTGAAGTTCTCGGGATATAAAATGGAAACGGAAGGTAACATAACATATTCCAAAATGCGAGCGTAGCTTTGACCAGTAAGACGCTCTCTGATTCTCCAAGTAACACCTGCTCCTTGGCAACATATCCATGCCCACACGTTGATAGAGAAGCGACCACTACGAGCTGTAGGATTTATATAGCGCTCTTCATATCGGCAATTTCTTGGGCGGTATACACGCACAGAGCCATCATAGGCATTCATAGGCATCATAGAGCATTCCATTTTTGCTTAATTTTCTAAATGCAACCTTTACTCACATTCAAAGTATCTGCAACTGCTTGCATTGACCATCCGTTCTGCAGTAACATCACAGCTCTCATTTTTTGCGGTTCAGTTAAGTGCGGTATAACAATAATAATAATAATTATAAGGAAATCCTCAAAATATAGAATAATTATTAGTAAACTGACAAATAAAATTGACAATCAAGTTTTGATTACCTGAAAGCCTGTTTCACATTAATTAAAAAAATCGTTTACTTTCAATTGAACGGCACTACGGACGAACGGATTATTTGGAAGTTGATTAGAATTATATGACAAACACAGCGGTATGAAAATTTTTGTTCTAGGTAACTAACGATATTAACGATTTCAGAAATATGGCGCTCAAATGTAATATACTTTTCGTTTTCATGTTTGCTGGTCTGGTTTCTGGTTTGAATGTTACATCTTACAATCAACGATCTTACTGTATGTTTAAGATCGGTTTACATATTTAGGGGTAAAGAGCGATGGTACACATCTATAGCCAAGACTATTAGCGCGGTTTACATATTTGGAAGAAAAAAAGGGGGGGCTGTGCCCTCCAGACTTGGACGAAAATTGGAAGGAAAATATAGTAGACCGAATTCAGTTTACGGTTTACGTTGTTTACTGCGGATAAACAAAAGAGCCTAGCGCTGGCAAACGTGGAAAGTTGCCATTGTAAATCGGAACGCCTGCGGAAAAATACAGAAGCCAAGAGACCTTCCCTTTAGGTATAAATATCGACAGTCGGGCTAATATTAGCGCCACACTAAAAATAACACTTTTCTTAGTAGTAAATTGCCCGTATTCTAACATGAAGTGGATTTATTTACCGGTCTGAACTCTCTACGGCGCCATAAATTACGACAACGCGAGTTTCCCGATATAAATGGGATTCAGAGAATATCAGATGTGCTTCTCGTACTTACTATTATGCCCCGACTTTTGAACATCCTGTCCCGTGTTTAGCATAATATATTTACGGAAAATACTTAAAAAATTAACCCTAAAAGCTAATCAATATTTAATCAACATCAACAAACGATATTGCCTTCACTTATATCAATTAAGGTACATCCTTAATACAAGAAAAAAAATGCAAATGCACCAATATGAATTCGAATTCATTTACATACTACAAAAAATGTTCAGGCCCGGAACTGAGCCATGTGGAACTCTCGATCAACGGGAATTCCTAGACGAACATGTGATTTATAGTAATTAAGTAATGCGCAACAAATTGTTTTTGATTTTCGAGAAATCACTTGTTTTGTAGTAGGTAATTGAACTAAGCCGGTAACAAAATTAATTGTTATGTAGAATGTGGCCCTATTTAAGAATTCATTTAATCTCTGCCAATTTTTATGAGTAGAGTTGTTTTTGGCATTATAAGCTCTATGTAGGCGTGTAGGCTAATCTGGATTCGGTGGACGTCTATCGCACCAGCAGGCGAGGTCTTTCACCTTTAAGCCTTGGCATTGCACCTTTTGCAAGGCCGTTAACATACATAAGCGTAGACGGATATATTTTCGCATGGGGTTTTCATATTTAAGAACGACACCGCTCTTAAATTTAATTTAAGAATTATTTCTTAAAAAATCAAGGTACTTTCTTTCATTCCCCCAAAAGGCATGCTGTATGAAATCAGGGAAAATAAACTGTTGTCATCTGCCTGTCTAAATCCGCATTTGAATGTGAATAATATGATATAATGCCATAAATATTTTAGACTATATATGACAATTATTATAAATAAGACATATATTTTAAAATAATCTGAAATGTTTAATGAATACAACAGTCATAGTAGATGGTCAAAATATGTTTTGATTTGTTTTTTCGGCAAAAAATGTTCAGAATTTGTCATGCCACTAAATATTTGACAAAATTTAAATTGAGACAAAATTAAAATTTCTACATTTTTAACCGATCTCAGCACTACCTCCAAAAATCTTCAAGAGAAGGGAACTTTTTTGAACTGATTCTTTCTTAAGAATTTGTCATAATACAAAACAATTTGTCACGAATTTTTATATCGCAGTACTGTAAAAATTAGTCAATTTAAAAAAAAAGGATATTAGTTAATTAGATAAGTCAATTAGTCAAATAATCCTTTTTTTACTGGTTCTTTTTTACGAGTATGTCACACGTGGCCTAGGAATTTGTCTCGCCACACCATTGATAAGTTTTTTCTCATCAGCTAACTTAAATGTTGTATTTTCTCTAGCGACTTTCCCTTTTATTTGCGTCCAAATAAGCTCAATTGGGTTCAGTTCGCAGTGATAGCGAGGCAATCGAATTACATCCATTCCTCTTGCTTTGGCCATTTCATCCACTACATACTCTTGAAAGCTGGAAAATGTTGCCTTGCCAGTGTCAACAATTCAGCTTTAAGTAGTGAATCATCGTGTTCAATGCTACTTTCTTCCAGCCAGTCTGTAATTTGCCCTTTCCGCCATGCAGTTGTGGGTAGTGATGCCCACGAGACAAACGAGACGATACTTTCACAAAGTCTCGTCTTGTCTCGCCGATAAGATATCTAGTCTCGTATCGAGTCTCGTCTCGCAGCCCCCAGTCTCGTCTCTCGCTTCTCGTACGAGAGTCTTGCAAAAGTATCGAAGTCTTACCGTGCATAATCTTGTTCCAGGGATACTTACCTACTTGCGATGATGTAAGTGTAGCAAAAGGAAATTACAGATGTTAAAAGATAACGTCATGTATTATACGAAGTAATATTTATTTGCAAATAAAACACAAATTTTAACTAATATTCTTAAACTTTTAATTTTTTTTCAAAAATTTTTCAGTTTTCAGAGCCTTCTCTGTCACAAATTTTTCTGTTTTTTACCCAGTCGTTTAGGAATAACAAACAACGTGCAGATTAGATTCGTTATTAAGACGATTTCGATGTTTCCTTATAGTTAAAGCAGTACGTGAAAACAGTCTTTCTCAGAACAGAACTCAGAACAGAAATATGCACGATTCCTTTATTATCACAATATCCGCGAATCGGCGAGTTAGTTCCGCGAGACTCTCGCACGAGACTCGATACGTATCGCACGAGACTTGAGACGAGACTAAAAATAGTCTCGTCTTGTCTTGCTCGAGTTACGTCTCGAGTCTCGTCTCGAAAACGAGACGAGACCGTGCGAGACTCTCGAAAATGAGACTCTCGTGTGCATCACTAGTTGTGAGCAACTGTTCTGTTCTACGAGAATGATAAGATTATTGTTTTTTTAAATTTTATTTCCTATATTAAGATAATTGCGCGCGCCACTGAGCACCGCATTCTATTAGTTTGCATATCAAACGAAAGCACTATAGTGCCTGAATTATGGTATATGACCCCCATTTGCAACAACAACCAGCATAAAAATGTATAAAGTATTTCGATTAACACTATTAGTATATCACACAGCAGACAACAAATCGAATTTCCGGATTTTATTTACATTTCGGGCCTATTTTTTTATTGCGGTGGTGCCACCATACCATGTATTTTTTATGCTTTAGTATGGCAAGGCCAGCTTATTATAATTAAACTAACCTACTTTACACAATACAACATAAAATATTTAAATAATCAATATGATAACAAACACCGATTGTGTAAAAATTAGCATAAGTTTGTTAAATGTCTCTTCATTTGTGTACACTTGTCTGCATAATTGAATTAAGGTTTAGCTAATAAGCTATGCAATGCTAATTTATACGATTTCGTTTTAATTATTAGGAGTTTGTAAATCGCATATGGCCATTATAATAATAATAATAATAATAATAATAATAATAATATTATTATTGTAGGAATATTATTATTGTATGAATGAATATTATATAATAATATTCATTCCCCACCGTCAGGCGGATACAAGCCAACAAGCCTGACATAGTCCTCCTCGACCACCAACTCAAGACGATGTTCGTTATAGAGTTTTCGGCTCCGGCTGAAAAGAACATCGTCTTGAAAGAGGAGGAGAAACGGACAAAATATCGAGATTTACTCTCCGAACTCCGCAGGCTGTACCCGGGTTATTCTGTTAAAATGGTGGTTCTTATTATTGGCTCTCTCGGAGGTATGCGACAATCATTGCTCTCAGAATTAAGAACCATCCCGGCATGCCGTCAATCGGCAGAAGTCATCGCTGGGAAGATGCAGAAGGCCGTCATACTTGGCTCGTTGCGTCTACTCAGGACACATGAGTTGCGACCTCAATGACCACTTACCCCGCGGACGTGGGGAGTGGTCGTTGAGTAACGAGGCTGGAGGGACTCTCTGGACTAGTCGGAGGCCAGGGGGGACCGACCGGCAAAAAAAAAAAAAAAAAAAAAAAAAAAATCGTTATGAGAAAATTGAGATTTTTTTTTGGCAGAACCGGACCTTCCTCAATTTCAACGAATTTGGCACAAGGATTTAATCACCCTGTACAATACACTTGGAATGAAGATTTTGAAAATTAAAACATACCGAGGCATAGAGAAAACATTAGGTTTTTAGTCTCCTATTTTTAAAGTTACAATAATATAAAAATGGACAATAATTTTGCATTAGCCGAACCTATTGACGAGCAGTTTATTTATTTGTAGTGTAATCAAAAATAATAGAAAGGTTACATACAAGCAACAATATAGGCAAATTCCATCAGGACACATTTTCAACCGTTTTTTCCGACGGATTTATATTTAGATCTACATATCATAATTTGCAATATATATGTATATCTGCTTATCTATTGTCAGGTAGTTGCAAGCGATAATTATTTCCCGTTATATGAAATTTGCCGTAAACGGTATCAGCATAACAAAGCAAAAACCGCGGTATTGCGATGGAAGCAGCCATTGCAGATAAACTCGAAGCAAAAATTACTATACTCTATGCTATACTTGATCCTCTTATCTTTAAAAATACTATGAGCTAGGTCGGCATGTTGGAACCCTAGGCGGCTTCTTATTATACATATTCACATTTATTAACATTATTCCGCAAATCGGGTTGGCTTGATATTACAGTAATATTCAGATTCCATGAAACGCGGTTTCTGGAAACGGTGTAAATTATCGCGTTGTTATCAGTAAGGAAAAATCAAAACCACTCAACTAACTAACGTACCCGCGTGAAGTACCTTAAGTAACACCCTAAAAATAGTGCAGATAAATATTTCTTTCTAAAAAAAAACATCATAGCAGGTTGCGAATAGATTTTGGTTTCTATCTTTTAGTAGATACTTTTGCCGGATTGTCTTTAGTTTTTATGTCTTCGTACTCATAGAAACAGACTGCTTCGAGCACAGATGGTGTTCGGTGCTCTCTGGCTCTGTGGAGGTTCATTAATCTCGTCATTAATCAGTTTTCGGTTATTGTTATTTAAAATTTTGACAAAAAAATTTTTGAGACGGTAAAGAAAAATATCAGTAGCCATGCTTGCCGGGACGCCACTGGTGGGTCGATAAAATAACTTTTCTAACTAAAATATGTAATAATTTAACATCCTATTAACACATACCAAAATTGAAAATAATATCTAAAGTAGTTTCTGGGGTATTAAAAAATGATGAATTAAAAAAAATTATCACCCTGTAGCAAAAAAATTAAGCCTTTGCAGACATTTATGTTCATATCAATTTATTATACGTTCATAAATGTACATAATGTGTTCATATTATATCTATTTATGTATTTTTTATCACTCCACCAGTGGCGTCCCGGCAAACATATCCGCTGATATTGTTCTTCAGTGTTTCAAAATTTATAATTTTCATTTGTCTAGGTTTTAAGATTCATTCTTTCAAAATTTTGAGATTTTTTTCTCAAAATACCGAAAAAATCTAAATTTTCGGATTTTTCTTAAAAATTTTGAGATTTTCATAATCTAAATAAAAAAATCATAAAAGTGGGACTACTGCATTATATTATGGGTCTTTATTTAAATGAATCTAAGTATACTTATTATAATAATACAATTATTATAATAAACGTCAAACGCGTGTTAAATGTGTTTTAAAATAAAACTGGATTGAATTCGATTGGGTTGAACGCCACTTTTAATAATATCGTTCCGATTCGTGCCGGCTTATCACAGAAATATGTCCTAAATATCAATAGAATTAATGCAGCTTTTGCCCGATTAGCCGTTATCAGTAATTCCCAACTGGTATAACGGTAAATAAATTATACGGCTCTGTAGACAAATATATAACAATAAGTCGCACCCATATGTACAGTAACGCTCACATTTTACGCCCCAGATAATAAAAAAAAAATATTTTAAATTTTCCAAGATACATACGTAGTTGAAATTGTTAGGAATATAGGGTGTTTGGTTCACATCTCTATTGATCGGATATAATTTTAGAACATGGCCCGAAATGTTGACATTTCGTGATGCAAAAATATAGATTTTTTTACATTTCGGAGATAAAAATCAAAACTTAAAAAAATGTTGAATTTCAACACCCTGTATCTCCGAAACGAAGGATTATACCTATATAATATTTATTAGAGAAACTCATTATTTTTCAATTTTATATTGAATACTTTCGCGTTTCACGAAAAACTAGGTTTGACTCACCCTGTACATGTAGATATTACAAAAACACCCTATATATTATTCAGTGATATTTTAACACTACGTTTGGCTACGTTCAACCATTTCTTTGAAACATTTTCCAAAATGATATGAAACTATTCCACTAATACTTTTTTAAAGGTATTTTGATGATAAATTATATGTATTTTTTTTTTCAGACATCCCGGATATCCCGGAGAGCATCGGCCAACTCCGGGCTTTGCGGGTGGCCGACTTCAGTTCGAACCCCATTCCACGGCTGCCGCCCTCCTTCAGCCAGCTCAAGTCACTGACTATCCTGGGACTCAATGACATGTCGCTCACCACGCTGCCATCGGATTTCGGAATGCTTACCTCGCTCACTTCGCTAGAACTGAGGGAGAACTTGCTCAAGGAGCTGCCGTCTTCACTGGCCCAGCTCAACAATCTGGAGAGGCTGGATTTAGGGGATAACGAAATTGAGGAATTGGTAATGTAAAACTACATACCTACTATATTTTTTTTGAATAAATACGTGTTACTCAAAATTTCACCCTAATTAATTAGGGTGAAGTGGGGTGGGTGTAACAAGAAACAATTATAGTTGCAATTGAAACTTTTATAACAAGAAAACTCAAAGAGATATCGCGTTCGTTTGTTTTGCAGAACAGTTTATTTCATTGTTAAATCAATGTCATATTTATTTATTTTTTACCTGCATTAGTTTTTTTATAAACCAAAATAAAAAAACATGCTGGCTGATTACACTTGACACGGCTTATGGGGCAAGTGTAATCACGGCTCGTAACTGCAATATGCCTACTGCGCGTATGGATCTGGGGCAAGCGTAATAAATATAGCATGAAAAATTCTGGTTTTAGCAAAAAAAATTAAGCTTGATATCTTAATTTATAGGTTATAAACTTTTTTGTGGGGCAATTATAGGGAATAGAACTGAAAATGTACGTATTTGACCGAAACAGAATGTGAAATGCATTTTTTTTAAAATTTGACGTAATAAGAGGTCAAGGATATTGGGAGTTTTGGTCAAAATAGCTCTATATCTGATGCAGCCACTGTGTGATGGTCCTCCTGTTCAGGCCAATGAAAAACTGAATTAGTATTCGAGTTTCGGTCTGATTTTTTTAAAAACATAAATTGGTAGGTTGCGATTCATTCATTCATCGAGCGCTGTTATTTTACCAACATAGAAAAATATACTTTTATTTCCTTTAAATGAGACCAGAACCCAGCTTCCAACTTTAAGGTTTTCTAACCCTTTGAATAATAATTTGTCTTCTTTTAATGCTTTTTCATCTTCCTCTAGCCTTTTTGCATAAGCCTCTTTAAAGGTGGCATTGTCTGATTTTAAAATTTACAGTTCGTCTTCATCTGAAGAGCTTAATACAATAGTATTTTTGCTGTCCTTTTTTTATTCATTCTTTGCTTTTTTTGCTAAATCTTTTGCTCTCTTTGCTTCGTCATTCGCTTTTCTTTCATCTTCTTTTTCTTGATGAGCTGTTTTATTGTTTCCCATGTTTTCTTTTGCTGTTATAATTTCAGCTCCCGGAGCTACCCTTTTCTTCTTTTTTTTTTCGTTATGGCGGGGCGATTGTCTCACCACGGTATCCAGCAACAATTCCTCAAATGATACACATCTGTTACTTTGCCTTGGTATTGGTTCTGACGCTAGCTACTGGAAGGTTTGTTGCTCTCTCGATGGCTGCTTATTTATAAAGAGGTTCTTATGTGGAGGTTGGGGATTTCTCAAATGTTCTTTATATCTTCGTAGAGATTCTGGATCATATTTAGTGCGGTATGTGTCAGTAAAGCTGAATCTGTGTCTTTCCAAATTGTTCTCAAAAGTACCGAAAAAAAAATCGGTTTAAGGGGCTGGGTCAAATGTAATCAGTGATTACATTTACTCCAGCCTCCCGATTACACTTACCCCAATAAAATAAATAGTAAATACCACAAAACTGGAACTAAAAGATGTTAATAAAAAGTAATATTGGCATAAAAAGGGTAATATTTTGTCACTTGCCACATGATTACATTTACCCCACTTCGCCCTATTGTGAACAAAATTTAAAATTAGTATAAATGCAGTCGAAATAAAATCTGTAAATACTTCGAAACTGGAACTAAAAGAGGTTAATAAAAAGTAATATTGGCATAAAAACGGTAATATTTTGTCACTTGCCACATGATTACATTTACCCCATCACCCTATTGTGAACAAAATTTAAAATTAGTATAAATAAATACAGTCGAAATAAAATCAGTAAATACTTCGAAACTGGAACTAAAAGAGGTTAATAAAAAGTAATATTGGCATAAAAAGGGTAATATTTTGTCACTTGCCAGATGATTACATTTACCCCACCACCCTATTGTGAACAAAATATTAAATTAGTGTAAATACAGTCGAAATAAAATCAGTAAATACTTCGAAACTGGAACTAAAAGAGGTTAATAAAAAGTAATATTGACATAAAAAGTGTAATATTTTGTCACTTGTCACGTGATTACATTTACCCCACCTCACCGTATTGTGAACAAGATTTAAAATTAGTATAAATGCAGTCGAAATAAAATCAGTAAATACTTCGAAACTGGAACTAAAAGAGGTTAATAAAAAGTAATATTGGTATAAAAAGGGTAATATTTTGTCACTTGCCAGATGATTACATTTACCCCACCACCCTATTGTGAACAAAATATTAAATTAGTGTAAATACAGTCGAAATAAAATCAGTAAATACTTCGAAACTGGAACTAAAAGAGGTTAATAAAAAGTAATATTGACATAAAAAGGGTAATATTTTGTCACTTGTCACGTGATTACATTTACCCCACCTCACCGTATTATGAACAAGATTTAAAATTAGTATAAATGCAGTCGAAATAAAATCAGTAAATACTTCGAAACTGGAACTAAAAGAGGTTAATAAAAAGTAATATTGGTATAAAAAGGGTAATATTTTGTCACTTGCCACATGATTACATTTACCCCACCTCACCCTATTGTGAACAAGATTTAAAATTAGTATAAATTCAGTAGAAATAAAACAGTAAATACCTTGAAACTGGAACTAAAAGAGGTTAATAAAAAGTAATATGGATATAAAAAGGGTAATATTTTTGAATTTTGACCAAACAATGTTCAAAAACGTTATAAAAAAATTACAGTGGGTCTAATTACACTTGCCACATTTTTTTTGCGATTGTATTTTTTATTTTAAGTATTCGTATTCTTTTATTTACGTGCGGTTAGCGGAAAACTATACCAACAAAATTTTTTTTTCATTGCAGCAGGTAAAAATTCGGCTCAAATTTATTTGCTAATTAATTGTGAAAAAATGTTTTTGTGGTTATTTTTTGAAAAATCTTTAGTTGTTTACTTATATCGTAACTTCGCACGTAAACTTCGTGTTTCTTCGCAATGAATTAGCGTCAAATTTTGAGCTATTTATATTTATCTAAATATTCGTTTTGGTGTAGTTTCTCCGCCAATCTAACAAGAACTTAGCAGCACCCAAAATAAAAAAATATAGTAAAAAAAAATTGCGCGATGATTAGCAAATGAAGTCTTTTTATTTTCCTAAGCCCACGTACGGGTCAGCGCTACTTCGTTTTATATTTATTTGTTATATTGCTTTGTCTGCATGTTTCCTCGTGTTAATAAATATTTTTCTGTTGTAGCCTCCTCATATAGGCAAGTTACCGGCCTTGCAAGAGCTGTGGCTGGATCACAACCAGCTACAGAGCCTGCCGCCCGAGATAGGACAGCTGAGCAACTTAACCTGCCTAGACTTGTCCGAGAACCGGCTGGAGTACCTGCCCGAGGACGTAGCGGGCCTGGAAAGCCTCACCGACCTGCACTTGTCCCAGAACGTGTTAGAGACCCTGCCGGACGGCATAGGCAAATTAGATAAGTTAACGATTTTAAAAGTGGACCAAAATAGATTGACCTCCTTAAACTCTAACATAGGGCACTGTCACAACTTGCAGGAACTGATACTGACTGAAAACTTCCTGAGCGAGTTGCCCGTAGAGGTGGGCAAGTTAGTTAAGCTGACGAATTTAAACGTTGACAGGAATAGTCTGACCTCGATTCCCGAGGAGCTCGGGAACCTTTGCGAACTCGGCGTACTTAGTTTGCGAGACAATAGACTGACTATGTTGCCCGATACGCTGGGCCATTGCAGGAGGCTGCACGTGTTGGACGTGTCCGGTAACAGGCTGCCGTTCCTGCCCTATACCCTGCTCCAGCTCAGCCTGAAGGCGGTCTGGCTCAGTGACAATCAGGCCCAGCCACTGCTAACTTTCCAGACTGACACCGATCCGGACACGGGCAA
Organism: Tetropium fuscum; assembly: GCA_964058915.1. NCBI lineage: Eukaryota > Metazoa > Arthropoda > Insecta > Coleoptera > Cerambycidae > Tetropium > Tetropium fuscum. The sequence continues at coordinate 492,641 of CAXKVY010000023.1, read as the reverse complement.
GACCGTGCTCACTTGCTTCCTGCTGCCTCAGCAGGAATACCAGCCCACCATAGGTAACTATCGGCGTAAGGGTTTTAGTTTGATTGGAGGAACAAAAGTAGGTGCAAGAGGTCGACAACTATGATTTAAAATTTGGTTTTTTTTGTTATGTTTGATAAAAATTTAAAGTAGGTATTTATATTGTTACGGAATCGTCAAAAGCGACTGTGGACAATATACTGAAAATTCCCCCTATATAGGGAAAATCTGATAATCCGTTCAATGTCGCTCCAAATTCTTAACCCTTGAACTCTGCTCTTTAGTTGGCTTTGGTATGCCTGGGTAAGATATTTGTTTCTATACCTTAATTCGAGGGCACCCATCACAGAGTAATCTCCTTGTTTATCCTCCGGAATATTCTGAAGAATTCTATCAAAACAGTGGCTTTTTGTTGGTCATTCCATCCGTTGTTGGGTGCTGCTGCCTCAAATTGTCGTTTACACATACCCCAGGAAATCTCGCCCTCAAATGCTGATTGGTGGTTTCAAATACGTGGTTTCAAATATCCTTTGCCAGGGGATGTTGGACACATTTGCGTTTTCTTCTTTTTCGTCAAGCTGGTTGGTCTGCATTCATCTAATCTTTCTCTGACTGTATTAATTTTTGTTTGAATCCATTCTCTGACTGCGTCGACTTCGGTTTGAATTTCTTCCTTAACTGCTGTGAGTTCGACTTCAATTATTTCTTTTACTGCTTCAATTTCCTGTTTTCGTCTCTCTCCATATTCCTCTCTTTGTTTTTTCAGCATGTTAATAAATTCCTTCATTTGACCTTTTTGGGAATCTCTCTCTTCCTCCTATTCTGCTCGTCGACATCTTTCTTCTTCCTCTTTTCTGATTCTTGTCTGTCTTGTGTCTCATTTCATCTTCTTCTCTTCGTCTTTATTGCTCTTCATTCTGTTTTCTTAACATCTCCATTAATTCCATGAGATCTTCCATCTCGTCGTTATCAGTAGAACGAGTTTTCACCATAAAATTGTCTATATTCTACTCACTTATTCCACTTTTAACACATAAATGGTACTGTAGAGAATCCAAATACATTTTATCTACTTCCAAACTCAACAAGTCACAATTGTTTACAATGATAAATCACTATCACAAACTGAATACTTTTAATTACTTGTTACTTGGGTCTTGTTTCTAAGAACGTCTAAACTAACTCATCTAACGATCGGCAGGCCCTGATACTATTTTCAAGGTTCTAGAAACCTCTGGGAGATTCTCGATTGTTTCAGCTCATTCTAGATTGTATACAGGGCGTTTTGAAGAGATCTACAGGGGGTAGTCCACACGTTCTTATACTGCAACTATTCTAAATGGGACCACGGGGAGTATCTCGGTCATTTGAGGTCCTAAAGGGTTGAGACTTCGCCCTTGGGTAGTTATCTCTGGCACCCCCGGATGCGATGTTGCCACATTGTGCAGATTTTCCCTAGATCTATGGAATTTTCAGTATATCGTGCACAAGCGCTTCTGACGATTTCGTAACAATATGTAGTTGTAACCATCAAAACTACTTGTCAGTTTTTAGTTTGGTAGCTCAGGGGTCATAATAAAAACATCATGTAGATAAATTTGATCCTGACCAACCTCCAGTTCAGTTTAGTTTCCAACTGAACTTGCATGGTAGTGCATCTGTTCCTCCAATCAAAGCCTCGTTGGCTATTATGAGCGATTTGTTCAGTTTGATTGGTTTCTCCTTTGGGTGAGCACTCTTTTTTTTATTTGGCATAAGTGGGTTGTGTACGGCAGCTTTAATAGCTTCATTTGTGTGTCCAGTACTTTGTTAGTGTTTGTTGGCGATATTGACGCAATAAAATAAATCTTCCTCAAGTGTTTTTGTGAAAGGTACAGTTTAAACAAATCTTTTGGTCCATTGGAACAAGAGAGAAAAAATAATACACTTACATGGAAAAGTATGTATCATCTAGTACCATCTAAACTTTGCCCGTTTGAATTTATTTTTCGTTCAAACCGTATGTTCGACATTCATTACTTTTTGTTTTTTTTCATATACTCTTGGTCACCATGGTACTAATGGTGAATTAAAATTTTATTATTACTTAAATCATTTAGAAGAAAAAACCGCGGAGCGCTATTAAATTAGGGGGTGGAAATTGGAGATATGGGTAAAAATGCACCCTTTTCAGTTTTTTCAATATAGGTATCTCGCAAACGAAGCCAAATTTCGATATACTATAATGAAACTTTTTGTAGAGAATTGAGTTTCCCATCGAAATGGTTTTTTTTAAAAAAAATTATGACGTTTTAGGCCCAAAAATGTTGCAATAAACGGAAAAAACACTTCGATTTTTCGATTCGATTTTTTTTTGCATTTTTGTCTAACTTTTTTTGGGTCAGAGATAGGTATAGGCATTGCTTTATATGAAAAAAAAACTACACACCTCGGAACAATTTCACCCGCACGGTGCATATTCAGTTTTTGCGTTAAAATTTCTTTGCATGAACCAAATGAAATGTTGCATTCCTGGGTCATCTCATGAATGGTTAGGCGACGATTTGACCACACGAGACCATTCACTCTTTCAACATGCCATTCTATCATCAGTCGATGTCGATGGCCTTCCTGAACCTCCTAAGCCATGACTCCGTGACTGACTGACTCAAACAATAATCCCCAGACGCCTCTTGTAACATTTGAAAAGTTTTGGTAAAAGTTTTACTCAGTTTAACAGAAAACTTGGCAAAAACATGTCGCTCTGCGTTTAAATTCATCTTGCAAAATATCGAAAAATCGCCAAACAGGCAAAACTCGTTCTTAAGGTGCGCATTGACTTCATTTTAGTCCGAACGAGCCGAGCGCGCACGTACGAACCACACAAACATTTTGTGAGAAAAGCTCGTGATGTTCGTAGTGTTTGTACTGTTTGCTATGTTCCCGTATTCGCCAGTTTGTTTTTGGTGTTCGTAGAGTACAAACCTCGGCATAAACTATGGACGCGGGAAATGTGATCGTGGCTGCTGGTGCATTTTTAATTATACAAGCTCTAACACGAAAAAGAAGAAATGTAAAAAAATGTGGGCGGACCCCTGTTTTACGGCGTGACAATGCGACATTACTGAGAGATATGGACAGTATTCATGTTAAGAATTTTACTCGAATGTCTGCAGAATGCAAACATTTTTCTCTGCTGCAATCTATTTTTTCAAAATATACAAATAAATAAATCTGACAAAATTAGCGCGGAGAGATCGGGACGAATCTCTGTATATAAGCGCGCACGAACGACCTTAATTCCCTTTGAGCAAATCACAGTCAGCGACAAGTCAATACGCACCTTTAGCAATTGCGCATCGGAACAAACAGCAGTGCTTGGGCTGAGTCACGCTAAACAATGCTGCCAACCGCACTGCGATCCGTTGTGACGTTGCCAAGCACTTCAAAAAGTCCTGGAACTTAATAGTCAATACTCGTATATAATAACAGAATATTAGACTTACTAATAAGAATAAGCATTCAAGAAAAACATTTTGTTTTCGCCCTGGGCGGTACAAAAGGTTAACATCGCCTGTTTCATCAAATCTCTTTTTTAATTTGTAAACCATACTTTGGCTAACGCCGTATATCCTAGCAACAGTATCTTACGTAAAACCAGGCATCATTTAACAGGCGAAGAAAATGTATCCTTTCTTTTATTGTCAATTATGACATTACACACTTGTTTATATGAAAATTGTACAATATTTTTCAATCACGTCGATAGTTTGACGTGAACAGTATAAACACAATATTTAGATATTCTGCTGCGGCTTTACCTAATGTCAAACAAAATATTTTTTGTTTCCAGTTGTGACTTGATTGTTACAACACTTAGCCCAGCAGTTCTCCATTAGTTACTACAGCAGGTTTTTAAATGTTTCATGTAGGTATTTACTGTGTAATTACAACGAAATTATATGTGATAATAATCATCCGATCAAGAAAAATAAAAAAAACATTTCGAGATGTTTGTCCAAGGTTTCCTTTCACACATTTAAAATTTTAAAATTATCGTTTATTTTAATTATACAGACTTTTTGTGGCACATGCTTATTAAATATTTTCCCAGGCACCCTGTATAAGAAATGACAATTCTAGATACTGAGATAGTTGAGGCATGCAAGCTTACTTGAATATAAGAAAAAAAATCAATTACTTACTTTGTTTTTAAACAGTAAAATGCATTTAAAAAAAACATCCTAATTTCAATAAAACCCCCGTATATTCGAAAATAAGCGAGATATCAAAAACGGCCAAATTAGTTTCTTCGACTTGGTCCATAGGCTACTCCGGTATAACAATTTTATCTCGATTTTGGTTTTCCTAAATTCTCGATAAGATTGAAATTTTTATTTTTTTATAGGGATTTAGTTTACACCCCGTATATTCATTTTTTGAGCACAATAGAAACATGATATTCAGGCCATTTATTACCAATGAAATTTCCAAAAAACGTCCTGCAACCGTATTTTGATATTCCATATTATTCAGAAGATTCAAAATTACATTAAAATTAGGAATTACATTATTCCAACCTATTGCCCAGCAGTGTATATAAAATAAAGACAGAGAAAAAAAAGGAGGTTGATTAACAATTATACAGTGTAAAATCGTTTTATACAAAATACGTTTATAATAAAAACTAAACTTTTAATTTCAGGATAAAAGAGCATGAGCTTTTAAAAAAATATATTTTAAATATTAAGAATAATAATATCTTATTTTTTCTATATTATTTCCTAAATCTAGTATTACTTATACTTAATAGTATTTAAGTAAAACCAAATTTTAACTAAAACAGTTTAACTAATGGGTTAATAATGACTACAAAAAAGGAACCTACGAAATAAAAAAGAACATCAATATCTAGCATGTTTCAAGAATAATAAATTCAAACGCATCAAATTTTAGATGGTGCCTTAATTTTGCGTGCCAGTGTATTAAGCATAGAGGGTCCGCGGCAGTTTTTTTATAGAGTGATTTTCACTAACTATTGACAACAATCATTTCTTTTTTGTTGGAATATGGGATAGGTGTGAATATAATTATTTTTAGCAAGATTTATGACTAATAATCTAGCGTTTATATTATCTCGGAATATGGTCGGTATTAATTTTAGGTTGCTTCATGTAGGTATTATATTTACGTGGCGCAACTATTAATAGTTATTTCCCTTCACAGATTTAAAATCTCAAAATTATCGTTAATTTTAGTTATACAGGGTTTTGCACACAGCCTTTTTAAATTTACAGACTTTTTGTGACACATGCTTATTAAATGTTTTCTCAGGCCCCCTATATAAGAAATGACAATTCTAGCTACTGAGATAGTTAGAGGCATCCAAGCTTTACACCCCGTATATTCATTTTTTGAGCGCAATAGAAACAAAAAAATATTCAGGCTATTTATTACCAATGAAATTTCCAAAAATCGTCCTGAAAACCGTATTTTGATATTCCATATTATTCCGAAGGTCCAAAATTACATTAAAATTAGGAATTACATTATTCCAACCTATTGGCCAGGAGTGTGTATAAAATAAAGATAGAGGGAAAAATGAAGGTTGATTAACAATTATACAGTGTAAAATCGTTTGATACAACAATACGTCAATAATAAAAAAACGAAACTTAATTTCAGGATGAAAAAGCATGAGCTTTTGAAAAAATATCATATTTTAAATATTAAGAATAATAATATCTTATTTCTTCTATATTATTTCCTAAATCTAGTATACTTAATAGTAAATATTTAAGTTAAACCAAATTTTAACTAAAACAGTTTAACTAATGGGTTACAGACTACAAAAAATGAACCTACGAAATAAAAAAGAGCATCAATATCTAGCATGTTTCAGGAATAATAAATTCAAACGCATCAAATTTTAGATGGTGCCTTAATTTTGCGTGCCAGTGTATTAAGCATACCGGGTGCGTGGCAGTTTTTTTATAGACTGATTTTCACTAATTGACAACAATCTTTTCTTTTTTGTTGGAATATGCGATAGGTGTGAATATAATTATTTTTAGAAAGATTTATGACTAATAATCTAGCGTTTATATTATCTCGGAATATGGTCGGTATTAATTTTAGGTTGCTTCATGTAGGTATTATATTTAGGTGGCGCAACTATTAATAGTAGATAAAGTGTTAAGTGCATAACAAATTTTGATAATACACCGATAAAAAACCGCGTACAGTCGTGTTCAAAATTATTTAATGAATGATGACTCAGATTCAGATTGAGCTTTCCTCAGATGCAATACAAAAAAATCGGATCAAATATCAGGAGTGGCTATCTTATAATTCCGTTCTAGGTAACCTTATCGTCTACTCACCTTGGTATTTTAAACTGCTTCAATTGGACGCACGTTGAAACGTGCATTACATATTTTATATGTATGCACTTACTACTTCTTGGTATATGATAGTTTACATATATTCCTATATTTTATTACTACTGATCTAAATATTTCTCAACAATCATAATCTAAAAAAACATCAGAATTCTAAAAAAAATTGCCTTGTCACTGTAAAAATGCATATGTACTCTATAGTACTGTCTACAATATAATAATACTTATTGCTAGGGTGTTTATCTACGTTCTTGTTTTACATTTGAAACAATCCACTGAAGTATATTAGAAAAAAAACAATTTAATTTTATAATTCTTTTTGAGCTACGTCAAGGGGTTATTTTAAATACAAGTAACAAACGTTTCCGGTGTTGATTGAGAATTACATATATCTCCTGGTTATTTATATCTACAGGTGAGGTATAGTTTGTAACATCGAAATATGAGACATAGAAACCCCAGCAAAAAACCCTCATTATATCGATCCCTTCACAGGTGCTACCGCATGTTTAACAGCGTTGCCAAATATAACCGATTTCCAGGAATTTAAAGAAAAACAAATGATTTTATATACATCGCCCATCACATTATGACATTATCATGTAGTATAACAAAATATTGATCACACTATATCGGGTGCCTACGATATTACTAGCCAACCTAACTTCCTTGTAAAAAAATATATCGATGTAAAAGTTTGGGAAGTTGTATGGTTGACAACGGTGCACAGTTTGATTGCTTCAAAATCTGATTGCCATTTCCGGTTTAACCGGAAACAGTATAAACTTTGTTATTTTTAATAGAATACCCTATATATTATTAGAAATTTAGATTGCCTAGAAAATTCTAGAACCAAAACATGTAGCATACCATATATCTATCTTTGACAGTTTTCGAGAAAATGGCGGTTGAAAATGTTATATCAATGATAAATTACTTCATTTTCACATAAAACAAATGAATGTAGGAACAAATCTGTTACGGTTATTTAAGTTTTTTGGGGAGTAAAATTTGATAGTCATAAAAATTTCATTTGCGGCTTTACCGGAAGTACTCGGAAAGTGATTTTCAGGCTCAAATTACTTCGATATTTTTAATGGAACACCCTGTATTGAACATTAAATTTACATTCTACTAACCTTTCTAGATATTTTTTGTTTCTTCTGTCCCCTACCTAAACCTAAGAGTTTATGAGATATTGGGCGACTGAATGTTCACCTGCACTATAAATATGTCATAAATCTGCTCAAAGCAGGAGAATAATTTATTTTAACCATAATTTAGAGGTTTAAAATGTACACCGTTGACTTCTCGGCAAGAATTAATTTTTTCTTTAAATTCCCGAAGAAAATTTTCCATTTGAATTGGAGTAATAGAGTTTTTCACTTGCGTAATTCTATTTCTAAGGTCTTCTATGTTATGTGGTTGTGTCTTATACTTTTCCTTGATATGGGTCCAGTAAAAAAAAATCCAATGGTGTAAGGTCTGGAGATCTCGCGCCTAAAGACAGACATATTTAACAATTAGATAACACAAACACTTACTAAAAGGTAAATCAATAATAAAACACAAACATTAAATGACAACTGTCCAGAGAAAGTTTTAAATAATGCAACAGTACTGTCAAAATCTATATGAATATCGGTAAATAGTTTTTTTGTTTTACACAGCCCTCCTGAATCAAAGTCTGTTTAAACTTCATTTTTTTATTATTTAGCCTTTTTGACAGTGCAAGTGAACATTCAGTCGCCGATACCTCATAAACTTAGGTTTAGGCAGGAGAGAGTAGAAACCAAAAATATCCAGAAAGGTAAGTAGAATGTTAATTTAATGTTCAATACAGAGTGTTCCATTAAAAATATTGAAGTAATTTGAGACTGAAAATCACTTTTCGTAGTACTTCCGGTACAACCGGAAATGAAATTTTTAAGGCTTTATCAAATGTAACTCCCCAAAAAACTTAAATAACCGTAACAGATTTGTTCCTACATTCATTTGTTTTATGTGAAAATGATGTAATTTATCATTGATATAACATTTTCAACCGCCATTTTCTCGAAAACTGTCAAAGATAGATATAGGTTATGCCACATGTTTTGGACCCAGAATTTTCTGAGCAATCTAAATGTCTAATAATATATAGGGTGTTCCATTAAAAATAACAAAGTTTATACTGTTTCCGGTTAAACCGGAAATGGCAATCAGATCTTGATGCAATCAAACTGTGCACCGTTGTCAACCATACAACTTCCCAAAATTTTAAATCGATATATTTTTTTTACAAATAAGTTATTGACTGGCTAGTAATATCGTAGGCACCCGGTATACGTATACCCGGTATACCTTCGTCATATCATAAAACAATTGGATGGTGAATGTGATGCAGTGTCACATCGGCATCATTGGCATTCATTTAGATGCCTAAATTGCCTAATACCATTCAAACGTTTTGTGGTAAAGTGGGGTCAACAATAATTCTTGAAATAGAAGTAATACAGTTATTCTTTAATTTAGTATATTATTTCGATGGGTTTTGTGTTAAAATTGATTAGTCATACTAATTCTATCATAACAACTTGTTGAATGAAAGCGCTTTTAAAGTGACGATTTTAACTTGCTGTAAGAAAAGTTATACTGCCCCGATCTCCCATTGCGGCAACTGTGGGTAGTCTTTGAGAATTTTTTATGTCTCATATTTCGATGTTACAAATAGTAAGTTGTTTCTTAACGGGTCTTCTCCTCCTTCAAGTTGAGTACTAATCAGTCGTTCAACGGTATCACCTAAACTGGGCCTCTAGCGGTCTCAAAAGTGTCTTTGTCATATCTCAACTTCCTAACTTTGGTATTAGATTTTGCAGTCCAACTTTTGAGTATATTGGAATAGGGGACAGACAATTTTATCATTTTCATTTGTAAGCAAGTAGTTGTCGCCGAGAAAAGCATTTCGTATCCGTGTATTTACTTATCTGAACTATCTACAGACTGATAATGATCCCCTAGACTTTACATGTAGTTCAGCGTGTGGAAAATATGTAGGAACCCCACTCCACTCCATTTTTAAAAGCATCTCACCTTCATGAGTTTAGAACTGTGTGCCATTGTCCGATAAAAATTTTAAAGGTATGCCAGTGTACTAATATTTTACCTTCAATTCCCACTAACATTGTGATATTTTCTACCATAATTATAGATAATATGCCATCCTAGCAAATGTTGTATATTGACCACAAATGCTTAAGTTTATTCCAATACTGTATTAGTGCCGATATTTATTCATATCTCCAATCCATATTAATAATAGTACTGTGACACATAGCTTGAATTATAGTAAAACTTAGCTTAATTCGACTCCTGCCATATAATGTTTTTTTTTGTTAACGGCCGGATTGGAATGTCATACAGTTGATTGTTTCAAAAAAAAAATAAACTGCTATATATTTATGTGCCTACGCTAAGCTGCTTGATAATTGTACATTGTTTGTGAAATATTTGAACCTCACCCTACACAATCCAGATGTCGCCCTCCTTAGCACCCGCACCACACGTATTCGCTCTTATGATTTCCGCTTTGTTGTGTCCTTCTGTTCTGTGTAAAGCACCGTTTCTGTCTCTGTTGCACCTTGTTAGCCTCTGACGGCCGCTTGTACCGCTGTGATGTGACCCCGGGCCTTTCTAATGGTACCTTGACACGTACAGATGACGCCACCTCCGAGGACGACTGGCAGGAGCACGAGGCCAACAGGACCCACTCCGTCAAGTTCACGGACCCGCAGGAGCAGGATAACAGAGAGGTGAGCTCCCACTCTCCTACATTGGTGTGGGTAATGGGGTGTTATAATAGGGCTAAAGAGAGTACTGTTCGGTGGTGTTGTGCCGGAAGGACGCAAAGTTTAAGTAGAAGTAACAGCTATTACATGCTGAACGCGTTGAAGGACTCTGACGAGGTGTACTCGGATGTAGATTAGGGGAAGCCCGAGGGTTTCGGAATGTGCGGCATCTATAAGCTTTAAGTAGCAAGTTTGATATATATAAAACACTGCTTTCACACAGGATAAAATTCGGGTTAACATTTTTCAATTCAATCTTGTTTTTCGGTTAATTTGCTGTTACTTTAAACATCGATTACTTTAAACATCGATCGATGTCCTACTAGTCTGTAATTTTGAAATAACCACCCTATTTCGAGATACATTAGATGAGAAATAACGCCCTTGGGCATTATACATTTACAACCATGGAAATGAATCAATTCTAAAATATAAATTACAAATAACCCGTCAATAAAAATTAAATGAGTTGCTATAATGCGTTTACAAACAATTTTTATTTTAAATCTAATCGTTCTGAACATACCTAATAACTGTCAAATTAATAAATCGTAAGTTTCAAAAAAAACTCGAATTAAATAACAGACTAATAGGACATTATACGTTGAAGGAATCACGGGTGTTATAGGATAATGACGCCCTCGGTCGACGTACGCTGCCGACCTGGGTGCGTTATTATCCTTATACCCTTGGTACCTTAATTACTATAATAGTCCTAATGGTCCTTTAATTGGGTCGGCACACTTTAGACGATCAACAATACAACTGTCATTAAATGTACAACAAAACACCTAATCGTGGATTAAGGTTTGAAAAAAATATCTTGACATTGCTTGATATAAAATTTTATATTCTTATTCTAGTCAGTATATTTAAGGAAGTTTAGTTCAAAGTACACTTGATACATCACATGTACAGGGTAAGTCTCTTAAGATTGACACCCCCCTTATCTCACTTATCCTTTGCCGATTTAACTCATTCAAAAAAGGAGTGGACGCGGTTTTTGATGAATTTTTATAATCTGAGCACGGATATTAAAAATCTCGTAAGATATACAGGGTGGAAAATAAAACATGATTTTTTTAAATAGAACACCCCGTATATTTTTATACCAAAATAATGTCCTTAATTTTCTGAATCAAAAAATATCTAATTGTTATATAATCACTCCACCTGTTCGTGAGATATTACTAAAAACTTATCACATTACGGATGTCAATTATAAAACAAAAAACATATCAAGATACCTCTGGAAACAATGCCATTTATTGAGATAATAAATAAATAATATATAGGTGACAATAACAGTAACGAGTAATAACAATAAACAACATAAGCCTAATAAAAACAAATAAAAGTCAATATTAATACAGTAACACAATTTTATTTATTTACACGTAACGTAATTAAATATTTTCCACGTAACCACCACCATTCTGAATACACATTTGGCGTCGCTTTATAAAATTGCTTCTCACCCTTTGAAATATCATTAAATATCATTTTGGTTTAATTCCTCAATTTTTACACGTATGCATTCTTTTAACTCATTCATATTATTAAAAACCCCAGTTTCGTATATATCTTGTTTTATCGTACCCCAGAGAAAAAAATCCATAGGTGTTAAGTCCGGACTTTTAGCGGGCCAATGTATAACACCGTGCCTTCCTATCCAAATAGGATATTTTCTGTTTAGGTATTCGGTGACGTTCCTTGCAGAATGTGGTGGTGCTCCATCCTGCTGCCAAATAACAGATCTGTTGTCCACTAAATTAATATTATCTAAATAATTTTCAACTGGATGTTAAAGAATATCCACATAACGTTGTGCATTTAAGGGCCCATTTATAAATACAGGACCTACAATAGCATCCTTGTGGATGCCACACCACACGTTTACAGTTTGGTATCCTTGTTTTTTTTATTTTTTTACAATATGTGGATTTTCGCTGCCCAGTAATGTGCATTTTTTCTGTTAAAAATTCCCGCAGTAGAAAAACTGCTTTCGTCAGTCCAAAAGACATGACTTAGAAACTCATCATCTTCCTCTGTTCTATCAAGTATGTCTCTGCAGAAGGTTAACCTGTCTTGAAGGTTGTTGTCGTCTAAATATTGAACGGGCAAAATACTATATGGTTTAAAATTATGGCGATGTAATATTTTTATCACACTTCTTTGTGATATATCCAATTCTATTGCTGCGGCATAGGATGATTTGGATGGATTTTGAGCAAAATATAATAACGCGTTGAGTTCTGTGTCTTCTCCTGTTTTTGTTCTTCGCCTTTCCCTTTTCTTGTCTCTCAGAGATTCGGTATTCCTAAACTTTGCATAAATGTTTGTAAAACTATTTTTGGAAGGAGGTAGCCTTTCTCGAAATAACCTAACTGTGGTATATGTTACCTTGACTTAGGGTTGGGGTAGATTAAATAACTACACACACTTTTACTTAACCCCTATATATTACAATAGTTACTCATTACTTAGTACACTTGAGCTGCTTGAGCACATGGCACACATGCCCTGTTCGCTGTGTATCCCACACCTAAAACTACTATTTTAGTTGCGCAGTGACATGCGCTATAATTTACCTATATGAACTCAATATTCAATTTAACTAAAGGTACGTTAATACATTACAATTCCTCCCCACTTATTTTACTACAATATTTATTATATATCTAATTACATTTTGATAAAACTATCTATACATTTATTTTATTTACAATAATTATTTACAATCAAAAAGTCGCTTGAAATCTTTCAGGTCTTTTACGATCTCTTTTTGTTTTTAAAAACGAAGGTGAACTAACCCTGGAACTACCCGGTTGTTCTATGTTTGTTGAAGATACCGAATTAGGTATATCTTCTTGCCCTTCCTTTACTTGTACATTACATATTGTGGTGTCTTCAACATCAGTAAGCAATTCACGACTGTTATGTTGATCAAAAATATCAACGTTACATGCTTTAGGTTTGTAAATCTGATTTTTGTGACGTTTCCAAATAATGTCAGTATTCGGAATCTTAACATCATAACAGTTTTTGCCTAATATTTTTAAAATTATTGCCTGCGTCCAGGTTGGTTTGTAATTTCGAAAATCTCGCACCATGACTTGATCTCCTATTTTGAAATTTCGATATATTTTACCCTTGAAATACGCTTTTTGTTTTTGTTGTACCGCTGCTAATTTATTTTTTTATTTCCGAAATTGGTTTATTTTCGCGGATTTTTATGTTACCAGGACGTAATAAATCTAATCGTGTTTTAAGTGGTCTACCTATTAAAAGTCTAGCAGGTGTTTCACCCGTACTACAGTGTTCCATATTTCTATATATTATTAAAAAATTATTTAATGTTCTTTGTGATATATTTTGAGAATTTTTAATATGTGACATAATATTGTAATTATTATTTTCTGCAATATGTTTTAAAATAAATTGTTTTGCCGTTTTGACTGAATTTTCCGCGGCTCCATTAGCTTGTGGAAAATATGGCGGAGACGTGATATGTCGGATTCCATTCATTGTAATGAATTGTTGAAACTCGTTCGAAGTAAATGATCTACCATTATCAGTAGTTATACACTTAGGTAAACCGAACTTCGCAAATAAATCACTCAACATATTTATAACAGTATTAGAGTTAATGTTAGGAACTAAATATATTTCCAGCCATTTAGATAACGAATCTAAAATTACTAAAAACATTTTACCTTGGATCGGTCCCAAGAAATCTAGGTGAAGTCGTTCCCAAACAGCTGATGGTATTGGCCATGGTTCTAGAGAACTCTTTGCAGGATTTTGTTTAAATTTTGAACATACAGAACAAGATTGAACTGTCGTTTCAATTTCATTATTTAACGACGGCCACCACACATAAGATCGGGCTAAAGATTTGGTCTTAACTATGCCTAAATGTGAAGAGTGGAGTTCATTTAATATGTTTTGTCTAAATTTTTCTGGAATTAATACTCGGTGACCCCATAATAAAATATCACCTTCAATATTAATTTCACTTTTTCTACTGGCATATGGCTTAATTTCTGGCTCTACTGACATTGGCCAACCATTTCTTACATATTCAAAAATTGTATTTAAATTATTATCATTTTTTATTTCTTCTCTAATCATTTTAATATTTATAGGCAAGGAAGATTCAATTAAATAATTTAGTGAATAATTTATTTCATCCTCTTCAGTCGAATATTCAAGAGGTAATCGTGATAAAAAATCTGCATTATTTTCACTAGATTTTACATAGTAAATATCAAATTCATAACCTGAAAGAAAAAGTGCAATTCCTTGTAATCTATTGGCTGCCATAATTGGGATGCCCTTTTTGGGTCCAAAAATAGCAACTAACGGCTTATGGTCAGTATATAAATCAAATTTATTTTTATATAAATACTGGTGGAATTTGGTTATACCAAACTTCAAACTTGTTGCTTCCTTATCTATTTGTGAATAACGTTTTTCTGCTATAAAAAGCTATAGGTTTCTCTACTCCTGAGGGATATATATGTGATAGAATTGCTCCCATTCCATATTCAGAAGCATCTACGGTTAGTTTTAATTTTACATCTGGATTAAAGTGTGCTAAAACTTGCGGTGACACTAAAATTTTTCGAATTCTGTCATACGATTCCTGACAATCGTCTGACCATACCCACGGCGTCTCCTTTTTTATTAATTTATACAACGGATATAAAATCTCGGGTACATTCTTGATAAATCGGTGGTAATAGTTAACCGCGCCTAAAAACGACTTTACTTGTTTAACATTTCTAGGTACAGGTGTCTTTAATATCGCGTCTACCCTTTTTGTCGACTTTTCTAAACCTTTTTTACTTATTATGTGTCCTAGATATTCTATATTATCTTGGAAGAAGGAACATTTTACCTTTTTTACCGTTAATCCTACTTCCTTCAACGCGTTTAAGACTTTTATTAAGTTATTCATGTGTTCGTCATAATTTTTACCCGTAATTAGAATATCATCCAAAAATATGCAAGTATCAGGTATATGACCTAATATCTGTTCTATTACTCTCTGGAATTGACCTGGCCCTGAAGAAATCCCGAAAGGGAGTCTTGTATAACGAAATAGACCCCTATGTGTTGAAATGGTAGTCAACAAGCTTGACTCCTCGTCTAAAAGAAATTGTTGATATGCGCTAGTCAAATCGATTTTTGAAAATTGTACACCATTTCTCATTTTTGTAAATAATTCCTCTATTCTAGGTAGCGGATATCTATCTACATTTATACAAGGATTTAGGGTGATTTTATAATCTCCACATAAACGAATTCCATTATTTCTGAGAATTGGCACAATGGGTGTGCCCCACTCGCTACTATCTACATTAACTAGAACCTTATTTTCAATCAGTCTATCTATTTCTGCGTCAACTTTCTCCTTAATTGCAAATGGTATCGGCCGGGGTTTAAAATATTTAGGAACTGCATTTTCTTTTAATTGGATTTTTAATTCATATTTGTTAAAGGTTCCTAGAGTATCGTTAAATACTTCTGGAAACTTGTTTATTAGTATATCAACATCTCTAATATTAGTATTATTTTCTATAAAATTAATTTCTCTGAATTCCAAATTAAATTTAGAAATAAAGTCTCGTCCTAATAATGGCATTTCATTACCATTTCTAATTACATAAAATTTCAACATCTCCGTCCGACCACCATATTTTAATTTTAAATTGATTTTTCCTAACGGCGAAATACTGTTTCCTATATAACTTAGAAATTTGAAATCAGTTTCCGTCAATGGTACATTCCTAAATTTCTCTAACCACACTCGTTCATTGATTACTGATGCTGCGGCACCCGAATCAAGTTCAAATATACATGGCACATTATTTAGCAAAACATTTACTAAAATTGGCTCATTGTTGTGGCAAGTTAAAGAAAATAATTCTAAACAGTTATCTTGTAATTTTTCATCTAAAGTAAAATTTGAGGTAAAATTATCATTTAATATTTCGTCATTATTTGAAAATTCATCATCTATATAATTTAATGAACGCTTTTTATCACAAACTTTACTTAAGTGTCCTTTAATGCCACAAAGGTTACACGAATATTGTTTATACCTACAATGAATAGTTAAATGGCTGCGATCCCCGCACGCTCGACAACACTCATTCACTTTAGTCATACCTCTAACCTCATTTCTCTGCTGCTGTGAAGAAGAAGAAAACCTGGAGGACGTGGACTGTCCTGGTCCCGCTGCTCTCTGGTTACCGCGTGACCTAAACGGTGGTTGTCTCCCTCCGCCTGCGCCTGTCGATGTCGCTGCTGGCTGCCGTTGATGCCCCACAGGTGGACCTGTTCCATACTGTCTCCTCTGTTTGTGCATATAATTCATCTCTGCTTCTTGCTTTATTGTCACATTATTTCGGTTTATACCAAATCCCATTTGTGCACTTTCCGTGTTGATGGCGATTTCTAATGCCCTTGGCAATGTCAATTTTTCATCCTCGGCGAATAACTTATCTCTCACTTTTCCTGCTTCGAGGCCCATTATAAATTTATCACGTAAACATGTGTCCAAAAAAGTTCCGAACTTGCAGTACGTACTTAACCTTTTTATACGAGCCAGATACTCTTGGTAACTTTCTGTTCGCGTTTTTTGTGCTTCATAAAATTTGTACCGTTCCGCAAAAACTATACGTGCTGGCATGAAATGTTTATCCAACTGTTCAATAATGTCTTTAAATGTACAATCCTCGGGATCTTTCGGAACGACAAGATTTTGTAATAATCTATATGCGTCTTCTGATAAGGCATTTAACAGAACTGCTCGCTTGATTGCGTCGTCTACTATTTTGTTTATTATATAAAACTGATCAAGTCTTTTATAATATATAGTCCAGTCTTGATTGAACGGATTAAACTCACTTACCACGCCGATATTGCTCTTTTCCGCCATAGTTGCCCTGCTTCGTTACTCACTTTCGCGGCAAATCACTATTATTCATCACTGTATCCTTGTATCCTCGTCGCCACTGTGGTATATGTTACCTTGACTTAGGGTTGGGGTAGATTAAATAACTACACACACTTTTACTTAACCCCTATATATTACAATAGTTACTCATTACTTAGTACACTTGAGCTGCTTGAGCACATGGCACACATGCCCTGTTCGCTGTGTATCCCACACCTAAAACTACTATTTTAGTTGCGCAGTGACATGCGCTATAATTTACCTATATGAACTCAATATTCAATTTAACTAAAGGTACGTTAATACATTACACTAACATACTCCCTCCGGGCAAGAGACTTATTCTTGTTGCACTGAAGATAAATTTCAAGTAACTCTTTTCGCTCTTGCAATGAATATACCATTTTCAAAATAACTTGCTTCTTTACGAACACTACGTATTTTTTACGCTTATATCTAAGAGAGTGAACTACTATCTCACAAAAAACTGGATGACATCTGTCAACAAATAAACAATGCAAATATGCATTGTTTCCAGAGGTATCTTGATGTTCTTATTTTATAATTGACACCCGTAATGTGATAAGTTTTTAGTAATATCTCACGAACAGGTGGAGTGATTATATAACAATTACACATTTTTGGATTCAGAAAAGGACATTATTTTGGTCTAAAAATATACAGGGTGTTCCATTTAAAAAAATTATGTTTTGTTTTCCACCCTGTATATCTTACGAGATTTTTAATATCCGTGCTCAGATTATAAAAATTCATCAAAAACCGTGTCTACTCCTTTATTGAATGAGTTAAATCGGCAAAGGATAAGTGAGATAAGGGGGGTGTCAATCTTAAGAGACTTACCCGGTACTTGAAATATGAAAGTCAACACAAAATAATATTTGATAAATATTAAGTATCAATCCATTTTAAGAAGCGGTTTTCTGCAATTGCAATTCAAATATCTTCCATATACGTTTTTTTGTGTTAGGGAATTATGGAGCTTTTTGCCACTAACGTTTACGTCACCTTTGGGCTATTCGACAAAAATCGGACATCTTTGGTATGGAAAATAAATGGACATGGTATGGCAGCGAATTATAATTGTTCGACAACAAATCAAAATTAACACAAAATAATGATGTAGAAACAAAAAAATAACGGCGATGTAAATGTTTATATATTTCAATATAAAGTTTTTTCGCCTTACTTCCGGCTTCCCCGTATATTAGCATACCAGTGAGTTTCAGTTAGTTCTTCTCATTTAAATATTGATCGATACTTTAATAAAATCACAACAATAGATACTATAATCATTCCCTATTTCAGTACATTTAAATTAATCTTTCAATATGCAGCAACAATGAAATGGCGGTCAAAAACAAGGTCTACAACACAATTTCCGGCAGCTCAACATTATTTATAAAATTTGTCTTGCAAAACACATTTACATGACAGTTGCAGTGTTAGTTGCCTATTAGGTGATGTCACTGAAAAGACCTCTAGTCTATGGCCTATTTAGAAGAACACATACACAGCGAAACACAATATATAGCAGTACATTTTGTCCAACAATAATATTTATAGTACAAATAATTATATTAGACAAGTGTGTATCAGCGAATATGAGACGTATATTAATATTTATATTCACATTGTGCCTGCCCACGATATTTTGAGGATTTATTTTTGTACTAAAGTTATCCAGGGGTAGTAGATATGACGCATTTTAAATATTAGAATATCAAAACCAGTGTTATGTTAAGAATCACTTAGCTAACAGAAAATATATACTGCTTTAATTTTTTAAGCACCTAAAATCTGAGCTAACTAATGATGTTCGTGATCTGACATGAACGTTTTCAGAGATATTTTTTTATCTTGATATGTGAGTTATCTCGTATATAATTGAATGTAACGATTAATGGATTTTTTTATTTTTGTAATTTATCCATTTAATATAAGTATATGCGATTACGGTCCATATCTAACAGAACCGCCTAAGTCTCTAATAGTATTGATAGGTCTTAGGTGTCTTTATTTTAAACCTCTGTGAGTATTTGAAATTCCACATGTCGATAAAATGTACGTATCATAAGCTCACCAGTATATTATACGCGATGTTCAGCAGAATCAAATTATTAAATTAATATTAATATTGACAATAAAAAAAATTGTATTCCTTTCTTACTATTTATCTGAATTCCTTCAAAAGTGGTCGTATTTAGGTATATCTTAGCGTATTATTAATCAAAACAAATCTCTCCCAAATCTATTTTTGCTATATTGCTTAGTGCTGGGCAACAGATAATAAATCCGGTTTGAATTCCGCAACCCCGTATTATTTCCTGTTTACTTTTCGCAGTGACTAGACAATCATTAACGGTTGGCTCCAGCGACATCATGCGTCATCAGTAATGTCACGGTTTACATTGCTAAATGTTTATTGGCCATTTCACTGAACGGGCACCCGAACGTCGAATGAAAATTTACATTTCACCTCTAAATTCAGCCACCACATGATGTGCCTAAAAAGTTCTAATTAGGCGATTCAAACCACGTGACCAAATCGGAATCCAATATGGCGTCGGGGTATTCTCGATGTAAACATAACTGTTTGCCTTCCGCGCCCTATTGCGTAAAAAATTGACAGGTCGTTGGATTGCCTAGGTGGTGGGTATCCGTTGCATATGTACATACGTATCGTATCAACGTATCGGGTCATAGTATCGTTGCATTTTGGTACGATACGCTGCAACGTGTTTTTTTTTCAGCGTGATGTGTGATGTATTCGTATCATTTGCGCGAACGGGAATGATACGAACGGACATATCAAGTTTTTTAGTTAGTTTAGTGCCTTCCGCATCGCAATGGGTGCACCATTTTTTTCTTACACTGATCAACTATTAGGCCAGTCAAATAGTACAGTGGAAATCGCTAAAATCGCAAACTAACGGCTAGTTATTTTTTAATATGTTGTTAGGACCACTACCAGCTACCAGTAGTGTATATCTAAGTTTGCAGCTTCGAAAAAACTGTGCTAACTCGTGCACTCGAAAAACCGCGCTTTTTTCGGTTTTTTCACTATATCGTCTAAACTATGCGTTTGTGATTAAATTGTGTATTAAATTTGCTACAATTTGAGACCAGATCCAGCTCTGTATGTATAATAGTTACCAAGATACAGCCCTCCAAAAAAGTGAAACCTTAAGATTTGGTCAACTTTCGCCCCGAAATCGGGGAAAATTTTGCGGGTAACGTCATAAGGGAAGATGTTGTAGCGAACCTAATTAGCTTTAATTGAAGCATAGAACGACGTCCGTAAGTCTGATAGTTTCCTCTCAATACTTAAAAATCGAAAAAATATCCAAGTATAACGTGCTTACATTTTAATTTCTTCACGCACTGCGAATTTACTTTATTCCATATCTGTCTGGATTTTTAATTTATTTTTTTGTGCACGCCATCTGAAAATACCCACGAGCCGCCACTGTTTATCACTGTATATCATACATGTATATGATATACATAATATATCAATAAATAAAAATGTTGAATTACATTGTAAATACTAAATATATATTTCTTGTGGATATATATGGGCCTCCCCTTTTTTGGAAAAAATTGCCGGCCCACGGACGTCGTTCTGTGCTTAAATTAAAGCTAATTACATTCGTTATATCGTCCCCTATGACTTTACCCGTACAATGTTCCCCGATTTCGGGGACCATTGACCAAATCCACTTTTTTTTAAATGCTAATTTTTGGAGAGCTGTATCTAGGTAAATATTGTACCTATAGAGCTGGTTCTGGTCTCAAATTGTAGCAAATTTCATCCACTTTAAAATACGTAATAATTTAGTACATAATTTAGAAGATATAGTGAAAAACCGGGAATATTTCGCGGTTTTTCGAGTAATACGATGTTAGCACAGGTCTTTCGAGGCTGCAAACTTGGATGTACACTACTGGTCCTAACAACATATTAAAAAATCAGAACTAGTAATTAGTTTGCGATTTTAATATACTATATGATTGGCCTATATCTAGCCTATATCAAATTTATTAAAATGATCTGAATGCTTCAGGTTCCAAATCAGTTCATATTTTCTGTAAATTTTCACAAAGTTAATTACACTCCCCGGCACAAAATTCCGTCACCCTAAAATTTTGCCCAATTTTGATGTTTTATAACTTTTTTATTTTTCATCTGATTTTCATAAATTTTTTACCAGTCTGTAGATCAGTTCATTGTGTGTCTTTTTAATTATTGTAATAAGTCATATTTTTCGTCCAGGCAATATTATACAAGGGTAAATCAAAGTGTTGTTTTTTGTCGTAAACTCAAAACACCCTGTGGAAAAATTGAGGCGAATAATTTTGTTTACAAACTGTTGGCTGCCATCTTAGACGTATTGTAAACATTTTGTTTTTTGATTCATCCCATTATCTCATTTCTTCTGCGAGCAGCAAAATTTTAAATGAAACGCTGATTTCAAGCTTATTTTTATTAACAAAAACATCCACTAGGTATATCACAAAATTAATTAACAAAGACAAATTTTAATAACGTGTATGTCCTCCTCTCGCAGCAATGACAGCTTGCATTCTTCGTGGCATCGAATTAATAAGATTACTTATTCTGTCTTGAGGAATAGCCTGATATTCTTCTGTCAGCGCCAGCCGTAAGTCTTGCAAGGTTAGTGGTTGCACAGGACGGCGACGGAGTGCTCTTTTAAGAACATCCCAAAGATGTTCGATTGGGTTGAGATCCGGGCTACATGCGGGCCAGTCCAATCTTGGAAGTCCAACCTCATCCAGATATTCGCTCACTACCCGTGCAACGTGAGGTCTAGCATTATCATGCATTAATGTAAATTGGTTCCCAATGAAAGGAGCAAATGGAACAACAATTTCTTGGAGGATTTCCTCAATGTAACGGTGGGCGGTTAGTGCTCCATTTTCAACAAATACAAGGTCAGTACGTGCATCGGTAGAAATACCCGCCCAAACCATGACTGAACCACCGTAATATTGCAGTCGCTCAGATATGGTGCAGTCTGCATATCTTTCATTTCTACGTCTGTATACCCGTTCACGACCATCCGGCGACCTTAAACAAACCCTGGATTAATCTGTGAATAGTACGTTTCCCCACTGTTCTACAGTCCAGTCAGCATGCGCTCTTGCAAATCTCAGTCGGTGTTGTCGATGCCGAGGAAGCAATTTTGGACATACTGCTGGCCTTCGTGAATGCAATCCTGCTTCTAACAATCTTCTACGTATCGTTCTTTCACTTACACTTACTCGACGTACCATTTGCAAGTCATTTTTTAGATACACAGCAGTAGCTCTTCGATCTCTTAAAGAACTCATAATGACAAAGTGATCATCAGCTTGAGTGGTCATTCTCCTTCTGCCAGAGCCTTGCCGCCTAATAAAGTTTCCCGTCTGTAGATACCTATTCCAAACATCACAAACTGTAGACCGCGCAATTCCCAGAGTACGGGAGACATAACTCTTATTGCGGCCATCCTCTATTAAGGCAACAATTCTACCTACGTCTGCTGTAGTTACCATATGACAACACACTAAATTAACTGTACTGTCAAATATTCTGTCACAATAACCGCGTATTTAGCCAACGTCGATGTTTTTTAATTAAAAATGATAAAATTAACAGCGTTTCATTTAAAATGTTGCTGCTCGCAGAAGAAATGAGATAATGGGATGAATCAAAAAACAAAATGTTTACAATACGTCTAAGATGGCAGCAAACAGCCATCATTTTGTAAACAAAATTATTCGCCTCAATTTTTCCACAGGGTGTTTTGAGTTTACGACAAAAAACAACACTTTGATTTACCCCTGTATAATATTGCCTGGACGAAAAATATGACTTATTACAATAATTAAAAAGACACACAATGAACTGATCTACAGACTGGTAAAAAATTTATGAAAATCAGATGAAAAATAAAAAAGTTATAAAACATCAAAATTGGGCAAAATTTTAGGGTGACGGAATTTTGTGCCGGGGAGTGTATATCGTCTTAATTCCACTCTATAATTACACAAATTATCGACCACCACAAATGGAAGCGCGATGACTACTGAAGAAAAATAAATGAACGAGAACTTGTCAAAAACCCCGTCCACGTGCGACTGTGTGTATCGTATCATTTCTTTGATGTTTCGGCCAAAAACCGACAAATTAGCGATCCCGTCCGTTGCGTTTCTTTGTAGCATATTTTGTATAGGTGAAAGACAAATCTCGTGTAATTCTGTTTTTAAAATCTGATGACGCAATCTGAATACC
Source organism: Tetropium fuscum (assembly GCA_964058915.1). NCBI lineage: Eukaryota > Metazoa > Arthropoda > Insecta > Coleoptera > Cerambycidae > Tetropium > Tetropium fuscum. The sequence continues at coordinate 469,133 of CAXKVY010000023.1, read as the reverse complement.
AATAAATTGTCTAAATGCACGAAAATAGTTATATAGATGGGGTGTGATATTACTTGCCACTGAACTGAAGCTCTGAGCTTAATGGGCTCTGTTGCTATCTCTTGGGAGATGGAAACCCTACAGAACCTCTAGTACTGTCAGGAGTCGTCTGACATCCTGCGTTTCTGTCCTTTCAACTGTAGAATAATTTCAGCCTGGATGGTCGCTCAATAAATAACCATGACTCTCTTAGACCTGATAGTCCCAGCCAATGGGTTCCAGTTATAGTAGTTCCTTCAACACCTATTTTTGCGACGATCTGGCCACTTATTTTGTTTCGATGCCCTCGTGTCGCGGTTCCAAATTATTCGTTATACTATTATTTCAGATAGTTTAACTAAATCATCAGTATTTATGTACGTCCTTAGAGGGCTACTAATGCTCCAAGGTGACCAGCTTGAAGGTAGCCTCAATCCCTTGAAGGTAGCCTTCCTCTCCTGCTGCACCTCAGGTGCGGTCTTTCCATGCCTCATCTCTTGAAAGCATGGTTACCCCAAAAGGTTTTTCGAAGTCACAGGCAGGGATTATATCTAAGATTCTACCGGAAAGTACGTCTCTGTGTCTTCATCAACAGTCTTCCAGTGCAGTGTAATTCATCTGTGCATTTTTAAATCTAATCCTAATACTCTACCTTCCCATAACATGTTTTTTTAGTGTAGCACATTATTTCGACATCCTTATAAAGCAGGTACTTCTACCATACTAAAGAGGACTTCGCATTTCTGATGGCGTAGGGGCATTTAAAACAAAAGACAGGAATCCGTTTTTGTATTTCTCCCATTCAGCAATTCTTTTTGCGCTGTTTTCGCCTACCAGTTCTGCCCTGACCGAAGAGAACTCCTGGTTCCGCCATGGGGTTCCTAGATTGAATCTTCTCACTCTTTCAGGGCAACTACGCTCCTTGACCGATACTATTGATGATGAGACATAATGGTTCATCAACTGTATGTTCGTAGAATATTTCCATAGTGGAAGATTTTTCTTTGCGATTGAGCTCTGAAATGGAAATCTTCCTGGGCAAATGTTTCCGTTTGGTAGGCCACTGAAGTCTTATTCCTCTATTTATCCAGGGTTCTTTAATCACAGCAATGTCCATGTCATTGTCGCTTTACAATGATTTATACTTTCCTATGTGACCTTGAAGAGAGATGCCTCTTAGTAACGTTGTTCCGATCCTCGATCGGCATTCTTTGTTTCCTCGGTGCAACCATTTGACTTTCTTCTTGTCGACCTTTTCCTACTTCTACCCAAGGCTTATATAAAGACTCGAGAGATATGCTGGGCGTTCTCAATATTCTCCCAAGATCGTTGCTCCATATGGCCTTTTGAGCCCAGCTCTTTCTACCAATTCTCCTTTAGAAACCTGGAGAAGTCGTATAAAAATAGTATGTGCATTTCGTGTTAAAAGTGTTCTTGTCGCTTTTAGTCATGCAAAAGCGACAAGAACACTTACCTAATATATATAAATTTAAATACTTACCTAATATAAATATAGACGGACTACATAATCAGATTTTTAATATAAATCCGATTATATCCATATCAGTAGATGTAGCATATTTTTTCTTTATCTAAAGTATCAATAACATTTCCAAGTATTTTCTACTTGACATTGTTTAATAATTAAGCCGCTCTCAGTTTTACGTCTAGTTCACCGCCGTATGTGAATAATGTTTGTGATTATTCTTGTTACAAGTGATATTTTCAGTGTAATTTTGTCCCAGTGACTATTTCCTTACTCACAGTGCGTTTAAAATAAAAGCGTACATCGCGCACGCGTACATCTGGTACTTACAAACTTTACAAAAGTATTTTTTTAATGGAAACTGATCTCTTCCTGTATAGTTACAAACTCAGGTTCTGTTTGCATTATTTTTAAACAGAAGAAAAATGAGTATTTTTTTAAAACTAGTCTCGAAGTCAAAGTGTCAAAAACCACTGTAACTTTTTCCTTAGGTTAAGTAATGGATTTGCTATTTTTTTAATACAAATTGTAGCTTTTTGTTGGAAATGTAATATTTCTATTCCTTAATATATGTGTACTAACCGTAAATTATTTTTCTACCCTAATTGTTTTCCTTCGCCTGCATGGAAGAGCATAGTTTTATGTACGGGGAGTCAAAAGTTAACGCATGAATAAACAAAAATTGGGTACAATTTTCAGGTACATTTTGAAGTATAAATTGAAGTAATGGCCGTGGAATATATGTACGGATTATATATGTACATATAAGTACATAGTAAGTACATTTTTCCGAATTTCGGCATATGCCATTCGGGATTTTAGAAAAATTTAAATTATTCCGCCCATGCGTTGCTTTTGGCTCCGCAGTACCTTTGGTTGTGGTCATAATGTTTCCTTCCTTGTATGCATATTTAGTATTCTTTGCTGTTTACTAACATTTAATTGTAAATTTAGATTAAACCTGTTGTACATATTGTTGATTTTCTCGAGTTGTGGATATTTTTATTTTGTACCTTTTTGTACAGAGTATTTTAAGACGTGTCGAAATATGAAAACGCTTTACTGCCGTTCCATTTCTGTTTTCGTATTTCAGCATATTTACTACCAGCCTGTATAGGAACTAATTTGATTTGTTTTTATTTTGTATGTATTTTTTGTAATAAATTATTTTACTTGCATGAATGGATGTTTATTTACGTATATTTTTGGGTCAAAATTAGACGTCCTTTCGAAGCATATCTACATGCTACAGAAGTTTTGAAATAGTTTAATACAGAAAGGACCTTTCATTGTGACCGCAACCCCTTTTCTTTATTCCCTTATGTAAATAATATGGTGGTGGTTATTTTTTACATTTCCAACAAAAAGTAAGAACAACAATTGCGGTCTTTCTAAATTTAATTTCTCAAGGCATGCCCATACACATAAAATCTTTAGACATCAGATAGGTTTGTAAAATTAATAATTTTCCGACTTTTCTATTGGAAATTGAAATTTTCCTAACATATCTAATACATCATCTGCTTAATACTGGGTAGCATTTTAACAAACAATATTTAAATATTTGTAATGCAATTACTCACTTATATGTATAGCGTTGTAACTTATTAAGTGAACTAACATTAGCGCCCGCCAATATTATGGCTATAGATGTGACCTCGATAAGAGGGGGCCGAGAGCGGTACCATCGCTCTTTACCCCTACCTAACATTAGCAGCTATCGTGTTAACATAGAGTGCCTCGCGCATTACGTCACTGGGAGCACCGACAATTCATTGTAGCATTATCCAGTCAGGTGGCTACGACATTAAATCGACCAGACTCGTCGATTTTTTCGTCTCTTTTCAGAGGGGGTCGAGCAGTTTAAATCCGATGCATCATAATAGTCTAAGATCCAGCCGCAGGTTTGCTACGTTCATCGAATTTTTTATCAGAAGCAAATTTTTATATATAATTATAAAAAGGGCAATATGTATAACGGCCAAAACATATTGCCCCTTTTGTAATCGTATATAAAAATTTGATTTTGATTGAAAACTCGAACGTAGCTACAGCCGGATCTCGTACTATAAATATGACCTCAGTGTTTTGCCATCCACTTTTTAAGGGCGAGTTACGTTTTTTTACAATATCTCGTTTTCTATCGACAAAAATGATGCGATCCATTTTTTATTTTGAGTGTTTTAAGAACCAAATACTACAAAAATAAAAAATATCGCCTTATTCCTCGCCATAAAATCCAAGATATTGCAGAAACCGTAACACCCTTGTGAGAGAACTGTTATGTTTACCAAGTTTTTCTGTTTTCTAAGGGGCTTCTTTTGATAAGCCCAATATGCCTCTGTTACGGACGCGGGGCTTTTACTTTGCGGGGCCTGACTTTGACGCGGCGTTACCTGAGCAACCATACTTTTAGCGTTACCTCCTGTCATAAGCGAAAAACACGCTTAATTACTTCTCTTTGTCCTGTTAATTTCTAAAAATCATTCAGTCTTTCATTGAGTCCCGGAAAGTGGCATTTTTTTTGGCAGCTGGTCTGTCAGATTTAATATGATAATATCACACATTTTTTTATTTAGAGGCGGATGTCGAAAAAAAGTAAGAAATTCATCCGGAACATGTGTTTCTGGGCTCGCAGGTATCTTATCTAGTCGTGTAGAAAAAAATCACTAACTTGTTACGTAAATAACTATTTTGTATGTACATTGTCATTAATTTTCACTTTAAATTTGGGAATCATAATTTATTACTAGTAGTCTGATGAGTAGTAGCAACTGACCGCTAGAGGGGTCTGATCCCTCGCTTGCACTCTACTGTTTGGTCTGCTTGACTGTTTTGATAGTTTTGGTCATTCATTAATTCCTCTACCTACGGTGTACTGATGAGAGCCAACAGCTCGAAACTAGTCTATACCTGGTGGAGGTAGATATTGGTGATTGACCATGGCTATCTTATCGGATTTGCAGGTGTAATTCAATACAGGAAGGAGTATTAGCTCTCTGAGTAGTTGTTACCTGTAAATCCATTCAGTAATAAATTACATTATAATAATAAAAGTACGTGACAATATTCTTACTTATGTATGACGGTATTACAAAATTATCCCAAACTATTCATTCACACGTGGTGCTCCCCGCATGACGTCATAGCGAGTGACAACATTTGCGATGAATTTTACTTTACAGAGCGGCTTTATTCTACTTTATATATGAGGGAAGGATATCGTATTAACATTGGTATATTTACTTATACTAAACACCCCTTGAATAGCAACCAGAACCGCTGCTGACTGAGGACAGGATCGTATTCAGGTATTTTTTAAATTGCCCTTTTTTAACTAACTATTGTTTTTCCAGTGACTAATAACAATACTTTGACATTAACGTTCTTACTGTTGCCCAAGGACCACCAGAATGTGTAACTAATTCCGTAACTAACGGTAGCGTCCCAAGAAAAAATTATATCTAAAATATTCGGAGAAATTAGAAAATCAAATATCGAGACGTACCAAATTTAGGACGACGCGCAGGGCGGATAAAGGTCTTTAGGCTCCTTAGGCTAACGAAATTTTGGCGCCTAAAATAAAAATATGGTTTTCTAAAATAAAGGTTAAATGTTAAATTAAACAATTCATGGATCATAAAAAAAAAAGTTTACTCTCACAATGATAATTAAGAAATACTTCACATAAATAAGAAAATGGATGTGTGTTTATGACCACACGATAGAAGTGAAAACATCTAATTCTCAATTTCGAATCTAATTTTCACGGCCTGTGTCCATTAAAAATTTTTTGAATTTGCTTTTTTTTTTACGGATTTTCCGGGGTTTTGGGCGTGTACTCGATGCCGCACTGGCGAAGGAGGTTGTATACACTGTTTCTACCACAATAAGGGTCTTTGAAATGCTTTAAAAGCGCGCTTTACCCGCAGGAGCGTTACATAGCCGAGCGTGACGTGTGACGCGTGACGGCCCAGTCTCATTCAACATCCACAAAAATAAGAGTGCAGAGCGCGCGTAAAGAAGTTTTCACTCGAGCCGATTTTACCCGAAGGAGCATTACATAACCGAGCGTGACGCGTGACGGCCCAGTCTCATTCAACACCCACAAAAATTAAAGTGTAGAGCGCGCCTAAGTCCCCGGTTTTAGCGTCACCCAAATTGCTCCGCAAATATTTCTTTACTCGTTTAAGCATGGCGAAAGATCTTTCGCCAGTACAGTTCGATATTGGAATGCATAAGTAGATACGCAATATCACATCCATATTTGGGAATGTGCAAGTTAAGTTTTTACTACGTATGACTTGTAGCCATGCCAAGATACCTTGAACGTTATTTGGAGAAAGATTCAAAGAAGGCAAAGATTTAATAAAATATTTAAATTGGGCACACTCCTTACACATTGTTATTTGCTGTAGACTACGCCGCGGCGCCTTTTTTGTGTACGGCGCCTAAGGCTATCGCCTAATTAGCCTAATGGTTAATCCAGCCCTGACGACGCGACGTTCGCGTGAACAAAATAAAACTCTAATAAAATTCCCAATCAAATAATTAAGTTCCTCATATCATCAGAATATTAACCTAAAATGACGAATTCGTGATTTTCAATCGCGGAATATTGAAAGCACATTAAATATGATTGTACTTATAATTTAAAATATTCCGAAGAGCTAAGGAGCGAGTATATTCCCTAGCCAAATCCAGCACCAATTAATAGAAAGTATTCCAATAAAAAAATATGTGGATATATTCTGATAAAATTTAAATTTATTTGTTTCCACGTTTCCAAAATCTGATCTTCTTTTCTAATTTTCTCAAAACCCACATATTTGCATTGAAAGGTTTATTTGTATCCGTTGATGTAAAGGAATTTTCACGGAGAGAAAACGTTTATTAGAAATTTCTTTTCTTAGTAATTCTGGTGTGAAAGCAACATATTTCAAAATTTACTATATTTCTTAGTTAATATTGATGATATATGGAAGTATCTATATCTATTATGTCCACAATATTTCTTAGATAAGTAATACATTTTGAAATATGTCGCCAATACTTGTAATTATGGGGTACTGATTGATCCATTAGGGCAAAACCTTCTTCAGAAAAAAATATGCTGCCAAAAAATTTGAATTTGAATTTTTGTATGTGGTAATTTGGAAAGCAGTTAAAAGAGGTCTTAGAGAGGAGAGTCAGGTTAGAGAGTCAGAGAGTAGATAAACGTGCCATTTTACTCTCCATTTTTTTAAAATTAATAGCCCACAGTTTGAAGTGTATTAATTTATCAGAGCTTCAATATATCTATAATCTATAATAACTTTATCTTCATCTATCAATTTTCACTCTTGTTTTTCTTCTAGTGAAAAACAACGAAAACGCGGAAAACAATGTTTTGGGATCCAAACTACATGTCTATTTGTTTATTTTATTCTTTTACCGATATATTTTTTTAAAATTTATAAGACAAGACATAGAATGTGAAGTAAATGTCATTTTATCTATAAAAAATTAAGATCTATGAAAAATTAAAAATATAAGGTTGCTATATCAAAATATTGATGAAGGTGCCATTCGCATCGGCATAATAGTATTTTAGTAGTACGTGTCGTCAGAAGATGGAATTTTAAAAAACAAATTGACGTATCCACTGATTTTTTGTTAAAATATTAAATGAGGCAGTTATACATTTTGTTCCGAACATTATCATCACGCTGTATTATATTATTCGAAGACTGAACGTGAACAAGCTCCTAGTGATTCTTGCAAGCTGAAGGCGACACGACGCCACTGCAACTAAATTCACAGCGTTTCATTGTTGTTTTTATAAGTGATTCCTTATCGTAAAATTATTAATTACAGATCAATTAATTATCACGGAATGTAAATGGTTTATAATTATTGTAACAATTACCAGTGTCGTAGCTACACATCTTGGCGCGCAGGGCAAACATCTCATTTTGCGCCCTAATACCAGCGACGTAGACGTAGCCGGGATTACATTTGGGGGGAGGGGTTATTATAGCTGCTCCGTGAGACCCTAATAGCGCCGCAGGCGAAAATTTCCAAGGTCAGGCTTTTTTCTAGCACTTCAGAAATTCAATGAAAATCGATTTATACAAAAATACCGACTTTCACAAGAAATAGTTTCGGATTTCCATACCTTTATCAAATAAAAAAAACCTATATTTTAGATTACGAATACGTTTATTGAAATACAAAATGAGTTTATATATTTTTATAAATATTACAAATAAAACAAATGAAAACAAAAACAACTAAAATAAAAACATATTTAAGTAATAGCCAGAGTTCTGCGTTTGATTCACACAATTTGGTGTAATAGGAATAATTATAAAATGATTTGCAAGAAACTACGAATACTATAATTTGCACGTGACTGTGTAAAATCAAGATTTCTGATCATCAATTTCTTAATATTCTCTCGAAATTTGTTCGGAAAATGAGTTATATAATTAAAGGAAATGAACAAAAAAATCGACAAAAACGAACACGACCAAAAATGAAATTGGCAATTGTCAATTAATCCAATAGTTTCGGGGGGGTCTCCTGGCTACGTCACTGCTAATACCACCATCCATGAAGGTATAATTACATAGCAATTACTCTCGGGTACAGCATATATGTGGAGCGTGCATGATACAAACAGGAGAAGGTATAATATTGCGATTGCGCATCGAGAAGTTAGTCATCTGGTGACCCGAAACTTGGCGCGTATTTATAATTAAAACATTAACATTATCCAGTGTATTGTGTCTATTTTTATTTATTTTTTGTTAATATTTAGTCTTGTGAGTTGTGAGTGAATTAGATTTTTAGTTTTATTTTTTACAAAGTAAAGTACAGGGCGCACTGGGTCGGGGGGGTCACCAGATGCGCCAAAGCAGACGAAAACAGGTCGTCGGAGCCGGAATATCATTTTCTTCTATTTGAATCATGTGTAACGTGTACCTAGAGAGTTACTACGCAGTTTAGTATGGGACGTCCCCCAAGTGCGTCACGATTGCTACTTTCGCAGAAAGGTAAACGTAAACGTAATAAACAATAAGAATAATGACCAATAAGATATTTCAATAAAATAAAATTTTCACTTTGTGATATTTAGGGGTTTTCTCTTTTTTTTGTAAAGCGGACGAAGCTTGAAATTGCGCCCCTAGCCGGTGCCCCGGTTGCCTGGCCCTAGTTATGACGCTGACAATTATAGCCGTTGATATCAGAGTTATACATTATTAATATTTAGTAAACATGAGGATTGATTGTAAACATGGGTATTTGCTGTTAGCGATAAAATGAAGGGTATAACAATAGTTGCGTAATTAATAGAAAGAAGTATAGTGACCACCACATTATAATTGGTTTAAATGAGAATTGGTTTTGTATAGCCGATATTTTTTATAAAGGTAGGTGGTTTTGAAATGTAATTTTGTATTTTTCTACTTAAGGCACAATAATTATAGCAAATGGTAGTTAACGTTAAAATTTATGTTTTACCAGTGACCTACAGATAATTGGAAGATTCATGATTATTAAAAACATAAGAATAATCCAGCAGTAAATTCACGACCAGCCATAAATCCATTAATTTGAAACATGTTTGATGTTAGTTTTCCTGGATCCGTGGTTCGATTTGAGAGAAATATTTCGCATTTTTCGCTTATCTTCTAAAATGTTGTGTTCTTTAATGTCTATAAAAATTGTCTATTTTATAACGGATATAATAATATATGGAAAAGTCCTGCGCCAATATCCATTATCTGTAAATATAATCTTGATACTAGTGGGCCTGAGCAGCACTATCACTCTTTTCCCCTAATATCTGTGTAGGTCTAGACCACCTCGAAGGGGTGAGCCGCGGGTAGATAGGCTGTACAAATGTGAACGGAGTCGTGTGTCTGCGCGACCCCCTCCGATCTTGTCTCGATGCCCCTCCCCCACAAAATGTGGAAAATGTCTCTTGCCAACTGAAAGGCATTCGGCGAAATTAGTAGTGTTGGTCGTCTTGGAAATTGGTACTCTTGATGTCAAGGGAAAAAAAGGAAAAGAGCGTGTTAGTGACCTCAGGAGCGGATCGGATATACGTCTCGCTGGCTAACCTTGTTGGCCTTGCTAACCTTGTTCGCTACATGCTTCAGTCGCGCGAGGTAGTGATTTATATGTTCTGACCAAGATTTGATAGTATAGACATTCATAGATAGTAGAGACATTCATGTCAATAATTCCTTTGTATGGAGTTCTCATGTTCCTGTATAACCTGCTCATTTTTGGTTCTATACAATTATACAGACACACCCTTCTATCCCTTTCGTGAAATAATACGGGAGATACGCAATCTTACGAGGAAAAGCGATTGCACGGGTCAAGATATAAGCGGCTGTCAGTTTGGATTTATGTTAAGTCCCGCATTATTAATTAACCCCTGGAAAGGCCAAATGGCATGCGTCGAAATTGATAATATCCATCTGGTGCCACAAAGCATGTATTTGCAATATCATCTACGGCTGCTTATATTATTCGTTCATGTAATAATAATGTTAAAATATGTGACCATTTTTAAACGTCGAAATCGAAGTAAAAGGGATTTTAACAATCTTCTGCCCACTTGAACGAAGTTAATTTGTATATTAGCTGCAAAGCGACTTCTAGAGTGTTTCCAAAATACTTCATTATTTTCTGGAACTATGAGTTCTACAACCCGTCACCTGATGAACTATTAGTTCTGTAACCCGTCACCTGATGTCGCGTAAAATTACACGTCATCTCCATACCAACCCGTCTAAAAAATATTGTCGCCCCCCTTTAAATTGATTCATAGCAATGAGCACTTGATGACATTTCACCCTCTAGATGTTGTAAATCGCCATGACTAATTATTCTTTCACGAACCGGCGTGAGTTAAGTGCATTTCCTCATTCTCGATTTTATGCGGTCGTTTTCTTAATCGCTCAATTACTGCAAGTTTATCGTTGACACGCGGGATGTAAAGTAAACTGGTATGGGAGTGTGAAAGCGAATTGTTATATGGACCATTGTTACCGAGGATTATAAAGGAATTGCATTAATTCAACACTGAAAGGTATTTCAATTGCGCTGTGGTATTTGCTTCATAGCAGCATGCATAGTAATGTGTACGGTATAGGGTGAAATGGTATCCGGAAATATTTAATTTTTAGATGAATTGAATCGTTATTAGATTGACTTTTACATTTGATTGTTACGATTCAAATAAAACGTCAGCTAACAAGGACTTTTCATTTCAATGGCGTACATGTCAAATATAACTTAACGTACATAATGTTAAATGTCAGCAGAATCGAGTACAAATTTACAAGGTTTTAAAATTTGGCGCCCATATTCAAAACTCACAAAGTTACAAAAAACAATATCTCTGTTACTTAAGAAGATAAAAGCATGAATCAAAAAAAGTTGACGAAAGGAGACCAAATCTTAAAATTTATAGAGAAAAAATTTGTTGGAGGGCTGTATCTTTGTAAATATTGTATCTATAGAGCTGGTTCTGTTCTACAATTATAACAAATTCAATCTACTTTAAAATACGTACATAAAATGCTTTATGAACAAACGAATAGATAAATATAGTGAAAAAAACGAAATAAGTTCGAAAATTTCGCGGTTTTTCGAGTGCTACGAAGTTAGCACAGGTCTTTCGAGGCTGCAAACTTGGATGTACACTACTGGTAGTGGTCCTAACATATTAAAAAATGTGAAAGACATTACCTTTTACCAACCGTCTTTACCGATTTTTGTAGGTCACATTCATGTTTTATATCCCAACATGTAATTCAGGCGCCAAACCCAACCCGCTAATTTGAATTACCTTACAAAGAGAATTCGAGACGCCTACCGTACAATCACAGCGGCTATGAACGGTTACAACACAAAGGTGCTGTTACGACGATTTGAAGCTTGCGTGGAATCCAAAACGGATTTTTAACTACCCTCACATTTGTATAAAATTTTTAATATCTTATTAAAAATTAATATTATATTTGTCGTTATTTCTGATTTAATTAAAAAAATATTTATCTACCATGTACAGTATATGTTACATATTTTATATAGTGTCTTATATTTGTTATATCGCGTGTGTACAATAGTAAAACAAACAAAAATGAAATTCCTTTTGAAATGATAACGATGGTTGTTTAAACGTATTTCACCTAATTCATGTTTTTACCATAAACCACGAGCAAACTTTGCGCGTAACTTAATTTATTTTACATGCCTGTGACGTCACCAGTCCTTGAGTTATGACGTCATGTGCATTTTGTTGTAACGGAATGGTATATTTTCTGTTATCTTTTAAAGGCCTTTTTGTTAAACCCATACTTAATAAATTTTAAAATTAACTTTATTTTTTAACTATCGCAGCAGCAACTCATACTGTGCCATCAACTTGCTGACACACTCCCTACCTATACAATAATTTTTAACATTCAAAGAAAGTATGCTGTTGTTCTTATTCATTCTTTTAAATATTTAAATCATCTAAGTTATTAGCTTCGCTCAAGAAACTTTATTTTTCAAATAATCCCATAGAAATAAATCAATTGGGAGTAAATAATAATAATAATATAATTACATGGAATCTAGAGGCCACTCTACATTTGGCTATACCACAGACCTCATAAATAAAGTAGAGTGCTGACCAAGTATAAAAAGTGGCACCACTATTACCGTTCAGAGTATAAGTCAACAGCGTTAAAAAAGTGGCCAATAACAGTTTTCCCAAGCTAGCTCAGCTTAATTAAAAAAAGAAATAAATTAGTAGGTTCGTATGAGGTATTGAAGCTACTAATTCCGTGGAAGCCACACCGTTACGCAACCAAGTCATATGGTTCCCAACTATACTGGGTATCGAACTTAGAATGTTCTGTAATTTGGTGAAAAGAAAAGGCAGTAAGATAAATTTAGACTAAGATCTAAATTTATTTCCAAAGTTACATTTCCAAGTTATATTAAAAATTGAATTACCGGAGTTACATTCAAAATCGCATTTTTAAAACTTAATTGCTTAATTGCATATCTTTAAAAACAACAGTTTAAACACGGGTAAAACATATACCCGGGTAAAATGTATACCCAAATGTATACCAAACATATACCCAAATTTATACACAAAACAATATTAGAACAGAGTTAATATACGTAAATATACGAACCTACGTAAATATACTATCAAAGTAGCGGACGTATTCAGGTATACACTGTGGTAAATTTAGCCACCGGCTCAAAATAATTAAACATACAGTACTGTCTAAGTAGTGGAAGTATAACCAACCGGTCAAAATAATTAAATATGGTGCTCACATCAACAACAAAAAAGATTATAAAAAAATATGTGGCTCGTAGAAGTATACTTAAACTATAAGATTATCTGTAAGATGGGGAAGTGGGCAAGGTAGGTCTCTCCAGTATCCAAATCTACGGTTAAGTAGCCGATGGGTTTCATTCCAGCGAGTCGACCGTTCCAAGTAAAACGTAAAACGAAAGGTATCGATGTTCTGGTAAGAAGTCTCAGTCCAGGGTGCAATGTATACTATCCAACGAAGGTTCCAAGTGAAAAAAAATTAACTAACCGAAGGGTCCAGGTAAAATAAACTGTAGATACCAACTCACCGTGACTTGAATTAAAGTCACAAAGCGAAGCGAAACTAATAGTTCAAGTAAGAAGCCTTGGTGATGTACAGCGGCTCCAACGTGGCCTAGCGAGATGCGTCTCAATTGACACTAGGGACCAATGCAAGGCAAGTTCTTAGTTTCAGAGTTTAATAAATCCAACGTATTCGTTACATGTGCTGATTATGAAAACTACAAAAAAAATACATAAATAGTGACTTCCTTAAAAATATCCGACTATCTGGAAGTAACTACGTACTTATTTAATAACGAAGCACTTTTGTAAACCTGAAATATACCGAACCAGTAGCCAGACACGCTGCACGAAAAAGAAAGATGGTCTCTCCCGAGGAAGATGGAAGCGGAAACAAGAAAACCTCGAAACACATTTTTCACAAAGATTTGTTGACCTCGGCTTTTGCGCGAGCCACGGAGAACGATAGAAAAGAAAGATCAAAGGACAAAAGTAGCACAACTGGTTTGCAAATAACATCCGCTATGAAGTCATTAGTGTTCTATGACAAAGATCAAGGTATTATTATGTAAAAGAAGTCTATAATGCCGCAAAGAAACCTGTAATTTTCAAGCCTTAGTCCTAATCACGAATACTCGAGGGTGATTCTAGTCTCTTTTCACAATATACCCATTCAGACAATTTACCTACAACAAACTTCCGAATATCTAAACTGTCAATTAGCGAAAAGTGAACGTAACACCAACATGCGAATAGGACGGAATAGCGGTTATGTTGGTAATATTTTGTATCTGTTGGCTACACTTGGCTACAATTCATATGAAATTAAATATAATTTTAAATGGCACAACCAAAAGGAAATTGGAAATTTTAGGTGAAGGTTTAAGCGTCATTCATATTTACTTTTTACAGCTACATTCACATATTGATAAACTTGGTAAGTTCCTATTGTTAAAACTAATACAATAATTACTATCTAATGAGCACTGTTTGTTAACCTATTTTCACCAGTTACAATTAATTACTTAAATTATAAACAATGCATATTTCGACACCAGTTTTAATTTATTTAGCAGCAGAAACTAGATATACCTGGTCTCTGGTCCTGGTGATTGTTGTTTTTCTATCTTTGGCTTGTTTTTGTCGGGTCCTCACCATAATAATAATTGCCCTTAACGATTCTGTTTATCATTAATTACCAAATACCTACCTAACATGTTTCATTCTCTCATTCATCTATATAGGAGAGTATACTGAAGATCGCAGAGCGTTTAAAGCGTAGAAAAACCGGTCAAGGTTAATAATTATATTCAATTTGCGCATCAGGTATGGTCGTAATAATGAACGTCTGTTTATTTTTCAATTGCCGAACAGTCAGTTAATCTTCATTCAACACTTATTTCCGTTCCATTGTTCCCTGTGGTAGTGGTAGATACTTTACTAAGAAGTCGTGGTAATTTATGTACATTACCAGTTGGAAAAGCAGACGGGCATTATGTTTATCTTTGTATGTTCGGTGAAATCTTTGTAATCATTCGTTCGGTAAAAGCATTGTGGTCATATTGTAATTATTATTGCCCTTCAGCTTTGTTTTCGTTGCGCATCGCTATAATGGAGCTCCTCGACGTTGAACGATCAACGCTATTATTCGAATTGCTTTTTTTCATCTAAAACTGACAATATCTGAAAACATCAACGGAATCCTGTTTTTTTTTTAAATAACAAAATGCATTAAATTATTATTATTTTTAGTTTGTTGGATTTATCCGAGCGACTTTTCGTAAACTCCCCTACTTACAGAAGAAAATCTGAAAATAAAATACTTTATCTTTCTCAACGAAGTCCAAATAGAAGAATTCGCACATGTAAAATCGTTAGCAAAATTTAAATAAGTTAAATAAAAGTTTTATCACCAGTAAAGATTAATTAAAACTAGCAATTTATTTTTATTTTATTTTAATTTAGGGGTGGGTACCTACCTATTTAACTTGAATTTGAAGTATGTATTTTGCTACATACTTTCTAAAATATAAAAGTTTACATAATAATGTTCTAGCCATAGATATTATTATTTAAAGCAGTAGTCAGAGGTTGGTTTTTTAATAGAAATAGATATTTGCAAAAAGTACAAATACACTCACCTACCTATTTAACTTGAATTTGAAGTATGTATTTTGCTACATACTTTCTAAAATATAAAAGTTTACATAATAACGCTCTAGCCATAAAGTCCGATTATTTAAAGCAGTAGTCAGAGGTTGGTTTTTAATAGAAATAGATATTTGCAAAAAGTACAAATACACTCAGTGAAAAAAAAAAGTGCTCACCTAAAATTTGATGAAAATTTAAACTTGAAATATTTTGTGAACCAACCCTCCGATTTTGATGAATTTCAATTTGATATGTAGAGCGTACTTGCAAGAAAATTTTTTTGTGCCCAACTTCTATTCTAAGTAATTTTCCTTATTGTGTTAGTTGAAAAACGGAATAGGTGTTTTTTCAGCTGTGTTGAAGGTGCGCTGTGGAGTGTAATGGTGGCAATATAATTGTTTTAGAAAGAGCAAAATGTTAAGCAGTCTTTTCTGAATCTGTATGTTTTTTTTCAAATTTTTATCTCTTAAGGCATGGGAGATACAAAGCTGCACAAAACGAATTGATAGATATTGTTATTCCAATGGTAGCTGACTAACTATGGTTAACTACCGTTTTTCACAAGTAGGCCGATAATAAAAATATACAAATAAATAATAGTAAATACATTTTATTAACGTATGAACGTAGAAAACAGAAGAGATAATTCATTTCTGTAATTTGTTTTATGTAATTTAACAATAATAAAGTAAAAAAGAACAAACAACAAAATTAGGAATATAGTCAGTAACGGGTATCCCCCCCCCCTCGCTCCAACTACAGCTTCCATGCGGCGTGGCATGCTTCTTATTAAATTGGATATGAAGTTTTGGGGTATGTGCCCCACTCGTCAACTAAAGCAACTCCAAACTGGTGCAAGTTTGCCGGAACGTGCCTATTGCGAATACGTTTTCCCAATTCATCCCACAAGTGCCCTATAGGGTTTATGTCGGGGCTTCTGGCCGGCCACGGTAAACGTCTATGCGGACTTCATTTAAAAATTGTGTCACAACAGCAGCGGTATGGGCCCGAGCATTGTCATGCATGAATAAAAAATCATCTCCGATGTAGGGAGCAGATGGCATGACATCCATCCAGAATGTGAATATATCCTTGATCTGTCGAATTTCGTGGCAGAACACACAACTCAGTCCGAGCATCTATAGTAATTTCGGAGCCACCTCCAAAACTCTCCTTTTCACGAAACATGTTTTGGTGGTACCTTCCACCGTTTCTTCTCCACACCCTCAAGCGTCCATCGGGTGCATGCAAGCAAAATCTCGATTCATCCGAAAACATAACACGTGACCAGTCCCATTCATTCCAATTTTCGTAAAAGCGTGCAAATTAAGCCGAGCTACCCGATGCTGTCGAAGTAGCCGCGGTCCCGTTACAAGTCTTCTGGATTTTAAATTAATGGGTTGCGAACCGTATTATCACAAACAGCTGTCCCGCGAATTTGTCGTAGGTGACGATTAGTAGTTACAGCCGTTTGACGTCTATATTTCTTAGCGTCTGCAAAAAGATGAAGCGATCATCCAACAGAGTTTGTACTTCTAGGACCACCAGAACCGTCTCGTAGACTACAATTACCCATCTCCCGGTACCTCCGATTTGCCCTTCTAACAGTAGTTTCTGGCAACCCAACCGCACGAGCCGCATATCTCTGACTTCGGCCATCTATATATCAACCCCATAATCCTCGCTACTAATTCCGAAGTTATTTGCACCATTATTATCACTAACTATACTGAATTATCAAGAAACCTCTTTAAATTTGAAAATTTTACATTAATGTGACATTCATGACATTTCATCACTATTGTTTATTTGTATATTTTTTCCTCGGCCTACTTGTGAAAACGGTAGTCAGCTACTCAGCTACCATTGGAATAACAATATCTATTCATCTATCGAGATGAAAAAAAAATTTACAAATTCAGAAAAGACTGCTTATCTATCCATAGATGTCATCAAAACATTTCTGTCTAATTATAACCATATGAAAAATGCATAGTTAATGCAAGCCTCGGAAAGAAATGCTTTTAAAAATTGTAATCCGGTGGAATTGTCAATAATGGTGCATGCGCCGGTTGCGGTTACTAGTGTTTATGTCTCATATTTCGATGTTACAAACAGTACGTCTTAACACAGGAACTAGTAAACATTTTTTCTGTCAAAACTTTGACATTTTGTCAGATGCGTCAGTTTCATTTTTCAATTTTGGCCTTGACTAAGAAATTTGTTTTATCTATTATAACGTGTCTCTAACAGTAATAAATTCCACTTCCCAAACTTTATTATTATAACCACTTGGTACATACCCTACTAAATTAGCTTTACTTGATTTTTTTTCAAATTTTCTTTTTCTTTTGTTATATAGATAAATGGTAGCACCGAAAAACTCTTAAATATTTTACTTGGCGTTTTATTATGCCGTAATTCATTCGTATGGTGTTTTTGTTTGTACAAGAGCGTTTGTACGCGTTATTTTTATTAAAAATTTATTTTTATTAATATTTTCATTCAACTAGCACCATTTACCATGGCTCGATATATGGCTGTTATATTTTTACCTACTTAGCTTAGTCAAGATATTGATGCCAATTGGGTAATTATTTATATTGACCACATTTACATCTCATATTGCAAAGTTAACTAATACTTATTTGCAGTAAATTTGTTATTAGGTAGTTGAATTGTCACACCTATTAAAATATTAAAGATCATACCTGCAATTATCTTGTTACTTGTGTAACAAATTACCATCATATTAATCTTCCAAATGCTTATAGAAGATTGGTAGATACCTGTCGTGTTTCTAACACATTTCCAGTGCACCTTTCTATGCCAAGATTTCTTGAGATATTTACCATCCCCTTCTAGTGGCGTTGACTGATGTATTGCAATATTTGTTGCCTTGGTCTCTGCGTCCCCTTTATTCCGTTGTCCGTTAACAACATAATCACCAAATTAATACTACCAGGATCCAAAAACAAAACAACTTTTTATGTACTTATTTTTTCCACGTGTGTAAACTTTACCCTTGATATTTTATGTAGTAGCATTTAATTAATTTTTATCTATATCCTTTACTTTATATCCTTTTATTTCACTTGCACGTAAACTGGGCCCATAACCTATTGGGTTTTGGGGGTATTTAAATAAAACACAATGTGACTAGTTGACTAGATTTAATGATAAAATATAATCTTGAATATTACGTCTTAACACAGCAACTAGTAAAAGAGGTGTGTCGTATACCTACTCATCTATAATGGTGTTTAAGAACTATTTATGTAACCATGCCTGAAAGAACCTTTTAGATAAAAAGGGACAGGCCACAGGCAAATGTGGTGCCACTCACAAAGTATAAACAATGACATTACTGAGATGTTTTAATTTTTGTATACATATTTATATAATAAATCCAACAGAATTGTCAATAATGGTGCATGCGCCGGTCGCAGTTACTACAGGAACTAATTGAAACGTCGCAAAAATCAATGCTTGCACCGGGTGGATATGCCTTAAATAATATCTATCACTTCACGTTTAAGAATTTACCTGATCTCGACGAGTACTTCCATGAAGATAATTGCCTAGCAGTTAAAATAATAGTAGGCATATAAACGTGATTGATACGTTAAGATCCGTGGATTGAGTGTTAAGTCCATAAACAGGAAAATAAACAACTCCAGTAACTTTAATAGCTTTTCCGTTGCTTGTTTGTTGTGTATGTTTATGTTGTAGATGGGAATGTCTACAACTCTCGCTTATTTTCTTAAACGTGTGATTTTGACTTGTGAATAATTTTTCTAAATTAATTTGATAGCCTGTCATTATTTTTTATTATAATAAGTCGTAAACTCAGTAGGTTAATTTTATAGTAGGAGGCGGCCGCTACGGGATTTTTAAAATTACATCTACAAGTCGGTAAAACCACCCATAAGTGTAAACATGTCATCTCAATAATGGTCGTTGAGAAAACGGTAAAACTTTAATTTAATTGATCTCCTTTATAAGAGCATTTTTTATTTCCTTATTCATGTTAATTTCATATCTAACTCGTAAAGCGTCCCCTAAATCGGAACATATTTTCTTTCTCTAATACCTTCAACTTTTTACCGTAAAGGGTTAAAGCCGTCCTAAAATATGAAATAGCTATTTGTGTAATAAGTTAGGAAAAAATACTTTTTTTGATCGAGGCGCCAACCGAGATAAAAAATACGCCATATTATGCAGAAAAGACATTTTTCCTGCGAGTTGCACGCATGATTTTTTTAAATAGTGCTTTGAAAATAGCTTTAATAACTATTCATCCTAATTTTTTATTGAAAACTGTAAATTTCGAAAATGTGAATCAAGAATCCAGAGGAAATATTGATATAGAAACTAGTCAGCTATTTATGAAAAATGTCCGAATCTTCTGCTCTCAACGATAATATGGAAGATATAAAATAATCAGCAAAAATCCCGATTTGCGTGCCGGAAAATTTTTCCCACTGGTTATGAGAAATCGAACTTTTTCTAACTGAAATTAGTTCCTAATGTACACCTTTTCAAAATACTGGTAATTTTTTCTTGTAAATTATAAAGTGGTTATATAGTTAAAACAATTTTTTCGTTTGAAAAAAAAACTTACAATACGTTTCGCACCTTGGGCTCTGGGAACCCGCCTGCCTGTTACGTTGTAGTATCTCCCAGTGTACATAGTCCACCATGGTACAATCAACGAACCGTTCACATCGCCTTCTCCAAACTTTTACACGTCGGTCATCAGGACACAAGGCAAAAACGTTAAAAGACAGGGGCTACATTCATTGAAACCCCCAGTAGAAGGGACCCCACCATAGTTTTCAATGCTTGAATATTGTGAAAATTTTTAATTAGAAATCCTTGATGATGCTATACCGTTACATTGACGTGTACATGTAAACTGTAAGAAAATGTTCCATAATCATGTATATAAAATCTAGGCAGTAGTATTTTAAAATCTTCAATTAAAAAAGTACATTTTCAATTAAAAACATGATATTTAATTTAGTAGTTATAGGTACTGTTACGTTCCTGCATTCGAAGTGCAGAGCGTGTAAGTGTGTATCACCGCGCCTACTTAGTCAACCTTCGTCATGTTTTGCGTTAATAATTTTTTTTTGATCAAGTTCCCTTTTTTTTGACAGTAGAATTTAATTTAATTATAACCTAACGTCACTGCAATACAGATTGTTGTTGGATATATTATGATTTTTTTTCTCGTTCTGCTACAATTGGCCTCTATAGCTGTTATTACTGGACGGATTGTACCATTCTTGTGGCATTGAAAACCAATTGGCATTTTTCTTTAAATAGTTAAGTGTCTTTCATTTTAACCTCTGCTTGCTTCTTGTTCGTCCTGGCCCTTGGCCCCACGCCAGTAGTATAGTGTCTCGTTGCTCTCCGACTGTCTCTGGTCGTACCTAGGTCCAGTGGCCTTCACCACTGGTGGCGTCTAATCGCCCCGGAATAATTCCTTTCAGCACATTTGTGCCTATTTTTGGCAACTTAACTTCCTGTTGACTTGGGTTTTATCCTTGAGCTAGGTGACGGGGCAAGTATTTTCACCTATATAATTGGAAAGCTAAATTACCAAAAATATCAAAGGCCAAGGTATAACAGTACACATTATGTTTTTTTTTCGAAATGAAATCATTGAATTAAAATTGAAAAATCGTAAAACAATGGATTACTTCACTGATTATTTCTTGTTATTTTACTGCTGATTTCGACGTTATTTAGTGCCGATTTCGAAACAAAAATTGTATTGGCAATATTTTAAAACCGTTTAGTAAGTGGTTATTATCTAGACGCTATTATCTCGCTCTCGCACCCAAACATCAGACAAGTTATTGCTGTTAGATTACCCAACAGGACATCCCCGGGGGTAATACACACCGTCCAAGAAAGTCAAGAGCGCCAGAAGCAAGGCTCTGCCGGTGGGGCCCATCAGCCAGGAGCGGGGGAGGCTGCACAACTTCACGTGACGCTGATCACATTTGTAGGGAGGGTCACATCTCTAGCCAAGAATATTGGCGCCCTGTTAGATCATGAAATTATCTAACTAGAAGACCCCGTACACTTTTCACATAAACCTTACCGGTTTCGAGATATGATGCTGAGAATTTGCAATATTTTTCAGATCCTTTAAATGGCCTCGGTCGGAGATAATAGCGTTCAAACTGATGTAATATTTTTTGACCAAAACTTGTCTTTCGTGTCTCATATCTCGAGATAAGGTACGAAATAGTAGGGGATCTAGCTTGCCTTACCATGCGTTTTAAAGGTGGGGGGGGGGGGTCAACTCATATGTATATAAAAACGAAAAACAGTTTTCTATGTAAAATTTTCTCCCGAATTCGAATTACCAGTTCGCCACTAAATTCGGAATTGCGTAATTGGAGAAAAAGGTGTTTATTTCCAAAAGTAAGAAAGACACAATAAACATTAGTATTCTCATTCCCCACTTAATAACTTATTTGCTGCTAAAAGTATTAATCTGAAATTTTAGGAGAATAATATTTTAACTTTGGTCTTGGGCTCTGTATAAAGCAAAATTATTTTGAGTCAATATTTTTTTTATTAAAAGAACTATAGTGCGACATATAGGACTAGTTTTTTCAATAAAAAAAATATTGACTCCAAATAATTTTGCTTTATTTATACAGAGCCCAAAATATAAGGCATATTAATAAATATAGGACAACATATAGTATATGAGAAACTTTTTTTATAAGTAAGAGATAGAGAGAGGTGTAGTTAATCGACAAAAAATGATGATAAAAGATCAAAGATTTTTTTTGAATTTGAATGTCTTTATCCTTTGACTTAGTAGTGTTGTTTAACACTTCATCGCGTGCTCTGCATCCATTGTGTATCTATTATGTATTAGTAACAAAAAGGTTAGGGTCTGCGATTTAATGAAGCATATATTTATATTGTCAGTTCGATTAAAAATACCTGTATTTTATGTAAATAAAAAAAAATTAAATTTATTAAATATTTATGTTTAATTTAAATTTAGTCAGGCACATTTGCATTCGCACAAACAACTTATGCATTTACAACATAGATACATACATTACTACATACATTAACAACTACATTTTACTTTTGCACTTAGACATCGACAGCGACTGGTACAAGTGTACATTTTACATAATTTGCAATGTGAATTTAAATGTATATTCTGAATAATATGAATAATAAATATCTATACGAATTCAAATGATCGCATAAAATAGTTTTGCTATTTTCTAAAAACATACCTGCAATAATAATCTTAACATTTTGGTCTATTTTGGAATGAGTTTCTTCAAACTTGCAAGCAAAAAAGTTCCAGAATTCTCGTTTATTATCAAAATCAGAAATATTATTTTCCATTTCGGTATATCTACCCCATCGTTTAGAGTTTAGACAGTTAACTTTTGTCCGTCTATATTATGTTAGGCACATTTCTTTTTCATACGCATGTCGACCACTATTTTCACAAATAATTACCAAATATTACATACTAATACCAATACATAAATACTAATACAATATTTCCGTTTCACATACATGAACTAAATAATAAAATACCAACGTATTTAACCCTCTGATATGACTGAAGCGATCTATTTATTTACAAATTCATAACAGCCACATAATTCTAGAAATAAATTCTTCCAGTAAAAAAGTTTCCATAATTCATCAGCTTTATTTGCTCTCGATCATATGGCCTACCCATGTATCTTTTATACTAAAAAAGTTTCTAGCATGTAGCAAGTTTGCAATGCATTTTGGTGTCTTTGTGCGTCAAGCAAAGATTTTTATTTTTTTTGTCAAAAAAACGACGTTGCCGAAAAAAGTTTCACATAAACTGTAAGCGAGGTATTGACTGAGAAACAAAAAAATAAATGTTTGTCGCAGTTTTTATAAATTTGCCCCAAATTTCCCAAATTTAGACAGCCACAGTTTTTAGCCACAGACAGTTGACAGTTAACAGCAGCAGGTTAGAACAGTAGCAATTAAACGAGTCTGTTTAATTTCAGATTAAATTTTGTTTAAAATAATAGGGACATCAGCCGAATTTACACTATTACACTGAGTGTAGTGATTTTTTAAACAAATCGTATTTAGCTGTTAAAAGAAATAAGGCCTTTAAAATTTCATCAATAAATATTTTTAATATTAAGTCTATGTTGATCAACCACTAAAAAATATAAAATCAAATGTGGCCAGAAGCCTATTTCAAGGTCGGAACACAGCAGAAAATAAGTCGTATAAATCGACGTAATTTCCGTACAGAAATCTATATTCTAATTACTAGGGTTTAGCTGTAGAACATACCCACATACATATAATAATACAAGATAAAAAAACTGTACCTTGTAGTTCTGAAGCAATCACTCACAATACCGAAAATAGCTAGTTATCAAACTATGCGAGCAATATAAAAATGAAAGGGTCAAAGAGAAACGGCTAAGAGAAATAATTTGCCGGCGTCCCCCGTATTTATGTAGTTTTCCTAATATTTCGGCTCGCGGCGGACACACGTGGTTTCAATATCGTACGGCATGGTTTGTAGGTAACTCGCGGTTTATTTTAAATATTTGAAATAGGCTATTATTAATAATATTTGTTATATAACGGAACGGAATGTATTTACATTACAGTATATGTACTTCAAGGGAATCAATGCTTCCCTTGCTTCCATGGACTGCACGCCCACGTACATCATAATAAGCAGTTTAAAAAACAAAATTGCGGTGAGGCCGATTTTTGGAAGATTGCATGATTTTCAAGCTAATTGTCCTGGACTGCTATGTTTATCCCACTTCACGAACCATCTATTTCCAAACCAAGAAATTTATGAGACGACTTTTGCTCAATGCTTTTGTTTTTTTTAAATAGTTTTCTCCCCATTATATGATACTATAATATGATCTGTCATTTTTTTTGTCTGTATGAGGTTATGAACACGAATAATTTATCCCCACCTGATTTCTGTAATTATTTTACAGCAACACCTATAGACTACACACTATAGACGTTCCCACAGCTTTGCTTCAGAATGTATACGTCATAAAATTAATGCCTTTTTAGAAATATGTGAAATGCACGTAAAGGTCCATTAGTTAGATTATACAAGAACTTAATAATTAAAAAACGTTACCATAATTTTAATATCTGCTTTTATCGGCCAATCACCATAAAATACTGTTTTGTCAAACGGTGATAAGTAGCACCATAAAAAACAACACAAAAACTAAATTTGCCGTCACGGTACATTATCAAATGGAAAGACATTCCACAATAATTGTACGTTTAATTATGGCTATTAGCGGCTCTTAGAACAGTGGCCGAGGCGATATTGAAAAAACGTGGAAGCACGTATAAGTGCATTAATTAAATAAATTAAATGATTGTGTTGCACGACGTGCAATCTGCCTCCTATTTTCCCCTCGGGGGTTTCGCAGCGTGCGGCAACAGATGACATGGACGAGCTCTTAGCTTAGGCTTTTATGAAGCTATTAACTTATTATTGGCTATCGGATGTGAGTGTGTACGCTGTCTGTCGGTAGCCAATAGCAATTTAATGTTGCTCCGGAACATGGCTAGATCAAAGATTAACTGTACTCGCAATAAATCAATAACTTGGATTGTAAAGGTGCATTTAAATTAGAGCGAACATTCGCATTCGTCGATGATCCGTTGAAAATGTTGGACACGGACGAATATGTGGGAAGTTATCTTCCTATTTTAAAGTGCATACGATCTAAATTGAAATCGCATAAAAAGTAAAAATCCGGAAAAACAAAGCGGGCGCTTTTATTTTACAAAGGACTTGCCGACTTTTTACTTTTATCCGATTTCAATTTAGATCGTATGCACTTTACCAGAAACTAAAATATTTTACTTGTAGCAGGTTCAGCTGCGTGCGGTTACATTTCAAATAAGGGAAGTAATGCTTAGAAATCTACCTATTTGTAGTCTAACCAACTTAATTTTTATCCATTTTGGAGAAGCGTATTACTGCAGATATAATTGACTTAGATTAGGCACATCGGTTGTTTGATCTAGAACAGCAATTTAACGAGTCAATTTCAGATTAAATTTTGTTTAAAATAATAAGGACATTTAAACCATTAGACTAAGTGATTTTTTTAAACAAATGCCGTATTTGGCTGTTCAAAGAAACTAGGTTTTTAAAGTATCATCAATGAGTCTTTAAAAAAGACTTACGCGGCGGCTGGTCCTAAAGGGCACAAGGGCACGTGCCCACCCTTCATTTGTGCAAACGCGTGTCACGAAGAATTATATGATGCTGTAATAATTTTACATTTAATTGCAATTTTGTTATATATTTAAAATAACATTTTTGCCGGTCACATTCGGCTTACAATCGCTATCTCGGTAATTTTGGGATCTCATATCACGATTTTTTTTTCAAAATAAATATTCAAAATGTCGGACACTTTTAACATTTATTGCCCCATGCGACTCAAACTCGGTATCTCGGCGTTTTCGCAGTCACAGATCACCATTTTTTATGTCATCAAATAATCCAGAGCGGAAATATTTGCAAAAAAATGCAAATATAGGTATTTGCCAACGAAGCCAGATATATTAATCAACCTCACGATGAAAGTTCTGACATGACTGTAGCAACTGATTTCTACACCATGTGTAACATTAAACGTTAAGAACAAGAACATTTTTTATGGAAGAATTTGTAAATAGTAAAGATGTAAAGAGTAGGTATATAGATGTGATGGGTATATCACATATAACAACAAAACAATAGTATTCTTTTATCTAATATTATTAACAATAACAAAAATTAAGCTATAATTGGGCCTAGATTGGAACTTTGCGGTATATCAGACATCTGACATACCCTACATGTTTGAGTTGTAGCCGTTGTAAGGTCATATAAGTAATGTTAAGTAGGATCATATTATGATAATTAGTGGATAGCTGAATAGTGATGTAAAAATAGGTATTTAAAAAAAATTCTTTAAAACCGATACGGTATTTTATGCTATTAAACGATTTTTTTACTGTTTCATTTTCGAAAACAAAAAAACCAAATTTTATTTAAACCCAAGATATTTAATATATTACTTGTGTTAAGTAAATAAATATAAGTAAAACTAAATATGTATTCTAAACAGTAAACATTTTTTTTTAAGTACTAGAATCTTAAGAACAACCACTTTCCGCTTCTTTTTCTTCTTCATCATTATTCATTCCGACCATTTCTCTCTGTCTGTTGCCTTCCTCCTCCTATTATTATTCTGGCAGTGCTGCCTCATCTTTACTTCAGTTTCTGTATCATCATCTTGTATATCTATCTCTCTCACTAGTCTCAGTATCAGTCATTTCTTCGTTATCTTCAATATATTCTGCTTCTGTATCTTTAGTAGAGACACAACGACTTATATTACCCTTAGCGGCCTTAACCTTGTGATTGTCCTTATTATTTTTCCTGTTCCCTGTCATTTACATTTTTCATGTATGTTCCTATTTGAAGTTTTAAATTATGTTTAATAAAAACGAGTTTTGATGCTGTCGTATTTGTCAGTCTATTTTTCCTAGCGGTATGGATTAGTCCATATCCGTATGTAGAAAAAGATCTTTCAGTAGAAGCAGAATAAATAGGACTCTGACATATCACAATTGCAACTTTCGCTAGTCCACTAGAACCACAATTTTCCACCAAGTTATTTGATTTATTTTAGTTCCATACAAAAGGTTTTGATCAAAAACCTTCGTTGCTTCTATAAAGAGCTAAATCGAAAACATCACAATAATTTTACAACCGTTTTAGAGGTAGGTACTTCATGCCAACCGCATAGAAAAACCTGAAGTTGATATAATGCCGAGAAAACACAATAAACCATTTTGTACGTACCGTCTAAAACTGTAAAATACCCAAATGTATAATACCCAGTGTAAAACTAAGGTATTATATGTTTTATACACACTGATTAATACCGTTTTATACGGCCATATTAAACCATGGTTTTATACAGATTTACATCACTAGCTGAAACCGGAATAAATATTTGTTTAAATAACGTGTACGATGTACTTTATCAAGAGCGTTTGAGAAAGAATATGCACGACTAATGCCCAGGTTTTTCAATCACTGAAAAAAATTGCATGGTATTGAAATTTGGACACACTTTGAAATGGTAATAAGATAATATTAATAGATAATATTAGTAATAATGTAATATTAGCCGCCATTATACTAAGGAACGGGGTAGGCCGGCATATACCGATGGTAAGCGACAAGCGGTTACCATCTAGGTAAGCGGTTTGACGTCTTTATTATATTAATCTCTCCGGATTATATCAGTATCTCCATCTTAATTCTTAACCATACGATTCCACTGAAATTGTTCTTCGTAATTGTAAATTTGAAGTCAGATATTTATTTTGCTAAAAAATTGACACCATGTGTATATTATTCTGAACTTAAACCAAATTAAAGTGGTCATAGCATTGATATATTGATAACGTATAGTTCTTTTTCTTTTGTAGACCCCGTTCGTGCGTCAGAACACGCCACATCCCAAAGAACTCAAGGCCAAGGCCCACAAGCTCTTTGGAAAAAGCCAAAACTCAATGGAGGAAAGCGACCACCAGCCAAACGATACAAGTGTTCCTCAAGTGGAGGCCGTCAACCAACACGTGCGGCAGACCATCGAGCTGCCAAGGGTAAGTGCTGGAAATATTTTTGTCTCAATACTATCATTTAGAAATCAGAACACCCACATTTTTGCCATCTACTTCTTGGTCTGTAATGTATGGGGTTCAATTCAGTTATGATTCTCAGTACTGTCTACCTTTTTTTTTATTTTTTTCTTATCGTCATCCATACCCTTTCATCATTATTGGTCTTAATGTATATCTAGCATCAATATTCTCTTGCTTTTCTCTTTCTGAGAGCGTTCTGAAAATGCAATTTTCTTCTATGCCATTTAATGTGAACCCTTTCTTTTAAAAATTTCGTTAGCACCATGTGGCATTTGTACATAGGTACATACCTCTATAATTTCACAGATTCTCTTCTGGTACTGGGTCCTCGGTCTGTCATATCTTCAAATTATCCTCATTAACTTTATTATCTGATGTATCTGATGATTCTCTGCTTTTAATAATTCTGAGATTATTTCATCGTATCCAGCTGCTTTATTCTTGAACGTCTTCTTCCTCGCTAAGTTCTTCTATTTCTATAATTTGCTCGTCCTCTTCCTCTCCTTAAACCCCTACCATTTTTCCTTCTTCCCTTTTTATAGTTCCACGAAGTGCCACATTTCTTCTTCAATTTAAAACGTTGTCCTCTTCCATTTTCTCATATATCTATACAGTGTGCTAATATATATTACTGTTTCTGCCTTTAAACCTAAATATCGTCTCGTCCCAAGGCCATTGAACACTCCTGTATCTGGTGGTACTTCGTAAAGCCCAGGAAGAATCTGTAGAACACAGGTGCATTGTTTTAATTTAATTTTGGCCAATATAACATCTTTGTGACAGCTGCAAACATGCATATCTTGATTTATTCTTGTTTTGATGGACCTGTGAAATTCGAAATTTCCGTCCCGAAAAGATTATAGTCTACAAAAGCATACTTTAACTCAAACACAAGAATCCACACTGTAACTGATTCCATGTTCCTAGGTTATCGAACCAGAACCTGAACTAGTGGTAGGAAATGGCCAACTGGATGAAAGTAGCGAACCAAGCCAAGACGAAGATACGGATGATGTAAGTCGATATTAAAGTAGTCGCTATGTGTATTAGTTTTGAATTGTTTTTATGTAATATAAACCAGTGTGAGGAAGTATGTTTTCCTTATGCTCTACGTGTGTGGACTCTTTAAATCCTCACTTAAAACTCCGGATTGCGTATAATCGTAATATTTGTTGATTACAAGGCATAAAAAATTTGGTATCTTGGAATATAGTCAATTTATTACTGGCGTATATACAGTATGATCAATTCAACTATCATTCTTTCGGGGCATTGTCGATGTCATCCTTGGTTTTGCGGAAGATGGTGACCCTACAGATTCACTCATTCGCCGTGCCACACCACGGTCACCTCATAAAATCGGAAGTGGCAATGCCACACCTCTGGAGGGTTGCTCATACTGGCCTCTCTCACAACTGAAAGTGGTTCATAAACCTCTGGGAAGTTGCAGAAGCATTTTCAAGTGTAAACGGCTTTCGGTATCGACTCTGTGTCTTTGAATATTTTTCAACCCCAATGGAGTTCTGAGAAACTTATAATGACCTCTGTCGCCAGTGAATATGGTCCTCAACCTCTGGAAGATTGCAGGAGCATTTTTCAATCCAAATGGCGTTATGAGAAACTCGTAATGGTTTTCACTATCGAGGCCTTGTGCCTCACTATCTGATGGATACTCTGCATATCGGATAGGCGTATGCGCTATGGGCTTTGCGAATATGTTAATATACCATCTTGTAGGTATCCTCTCTTGTCTGCAACGTACACAATGAAACGTCAAAGCTTTGAAAACTCGGGTTTCCAGTTTGCAATGATTCCCTGTATCTCGAATAAGGATATTATTCGATTGCACTCTGATGCAGCATAATTATTGATAAAATTTAAATCCTTAGGCTACATGTAGGTAGATAAGTAACTAAGATAGTTTATGTAAATTATAGCCCAAGTCGAGTGCTTTAATAACACGTGATGGATAGTTGCTTTCCTGAAAGGAATTAGAAATTTAAATTAATATCAAGTTCAAGGCATTTAATAGCATATCTGTTACGAATAAACTCTTAATTGTTTATATCCTAAAACTATTATCCTCATTCCTAATGATTGTAATAGCTTCGAGATTTTTTTATATAATTGTCAGTACCGTTCGCCACGCACACTTAAATGTCGTTTAGTTTTAACTGTAACGTGCTAGCTAGAAGAACGAGTTAAACTAAGATTGTCATGTTAGACTCTCGGAACGGTCTGTCCAAAAAAAAATACGGTTGTTGGGTCATTGAAAATTTAAACGCAATAATATTAGTATTCCATAACGTTGTAGGTATGCGATTAGAGTTTTTTTGATTTGCTGTTATTTATGCCAATATCTGTATCTAAAATTTGTATTTGGTGGCTTTACTAACCTGTGATCAGGCCGCCATATTGGAAACATGTCTGATAGCATGAGTTTTTTGGGAATATATATGTCTAATCAAATGGTATATTATACAGTGGCTTCAAAAATTAATACAAGTCACCTGACCATAAAATGCAGCCAACTTAAGTTTGAAGTTATACGATTGCTACTCGATGGTGTTACCTGTAATGTCATGAAATTATCATTTAATAGCTAACGAGAAACTATTATCAATTATAGGATTTTAGATGTGTAGTTTGAGACTACTAATAAACAAATAAATATCCACCATTTGAATATGCTATTGTAAATAATTTATTGGATAGTTATTGGTTCATTGTTTCCTTATTTTTATACCGTTTAGGTTAGTCAGAAGCGGACTGGGTTACAATAGATACAAAATTTCGTAACAAAATAAATATTTACTGAGTACCTACTTTACTATTTCTTGTAACTTTGGTAGAAAAACAGCTCAACCTTCATCACCGTATCTCAGAAAAAAAAAAGATTCAAATTACTGATCGTCTGTGTAATTTTGGTAACATGTTTTTGACATATCCCACTGGTGGCAATAATATGTTCCAAATGTTCAGATTTCTAATGCATTAGTCCAGGACAATTAATTTGTAATCGTCTTCCAAAAATCGACCTCCGCGAAATTTTGTTTTACTGAACTTCTTATTATGATGTATCGATATACGCCTCGAAGTTACGACACCGACGCACTGGAGCTTCGTGACATATAAGAGGTCAAAGGTCGCGGATTTTGATATCTCGCTTACTATCGCTCCGACGAACGTGAAAAGCACCTTTTACAAAAGTTGAGGATCTCAATTAATATTGCAACTTCTCAGCATCATACCTCGAGAATCGGTAGGTGTGAAAAGCAAACTGGAGTTTTTAGAAAGGGCGTTTATTTATAAAAACATAATTATATAGGTGTCATTGCCTTTTGAGCAGTAGGAAGAGAGAAAAGTGCGGCGATACACGTTGCATACCCGCTATTTTTGAATTTTTACACATATTCTCAGCTTCATATCTCGAGAATGGTTAAGCGCAGCGACCTTTGGCCTCTTATATGTCATGCAGCCCCAGTGCGTCGCGTCGGTGTCGTACCTTTCGAGCGTATATCGATACATTATAATCAGCAGTTTAAAAAAAAACAAAATTGCGGGGATGGCGATTTTTCGAAGATTGCATGATTTTCAAGCTAAATTGTCCTGGACTATTTATTATACTTAGACCGGCCCTGAACAAGCCGTCTTTAATTAATGAGCACTAAGTACAGTATTATGAATGTATGTATGTCGTTTGTTTGTTTATATGTTAACGTGTTCACGTGGGTAAATACAAAATATGACCTCATATTCGATATTTGACAATAATTTCCGCGTTCAATTGACATTCCGTGCTACTGGAAAATAATTACACGCTTCTTGATGACTACTTATTTTTACTACCGTTCTCCTTTATTAGAATGTTAATTGGACGTCGATATGCGAACCAGCAGAAAAAGTACAGACGGATGTGTTTAAATTATGACAGTTTACATCGTTCATTAATTACGGTGCACGCTTCCAGTGGGATGTTGTAATATTTATAAAATAAATGTGACCGACCCACCGCTTCAACCCATTAAGTTAAATGATGTAACAGTTTATTTTTTTACCGAGTTTGCATTCGGTGGGTTATATAATATTTACATGGATTTACAATTTTTATTGTTGTTATTAGAGTAGGCGTCAAGTATTTTGATATTTACTTAATATTTGACGTAAGCGACGGTTTTAGCGGAAATTAGCATGCACATATTTATTATAATCAGATGATGTTAAATAATCGGGACTTCTTAATGACATATGGCAATGGGAAGTACTTTTAACAATTGCATAATTCAGGTAAAATTGAAATATGGTTTTGCCCATACTCAGAGATCAATATTTGACACCTTTGCATGCAAATGTGTCAAAATGAGTCAGGCTTAAACATTATCCAGGATTAACACGTACTGTACTCGTCCATAAGGAACCAAAACCAGCTGGTCATAAATAAAGTACGAAACTGTGTTTATAGTATCCCCTGTCAGTGTACAGGTCTTTATGTGGAAAGGTAGACGTATTTTTCACCTTAAGATGCTCTAGTACGGTTCAATCCGGACGAATGTGACGCTCAGCACTCTTCAGGTTATTTGACAGGAGGATAGCTCAATCAAATTAGGATTTGACACAGAAAGAAAAATGTAAATAACGATATTCCTTCGCGAATTGTTGGAGGCGGGGGTCACTGGCAGTCTACATTTCGCTTTTCGGGTATCTCACCCGATTTTTTTTTAAATTGGATAACTCGTTTATTTTCAGTTTTACGCGAAAAATGGTAATGGCCACAATTATTTGCTATTAAATTTTGGTCCGTATAATTTTTCCTTAATATTTTCGATGAAGACTCGAAAGAGGGGGTCAAATTGAATTGTTCCATTAACGTTGTTGTTGAAAATAAAAAACAGCAACTGCTACACGCGCCAATATTCTTGGCTAAAGATGTGACCTCGGTAGAAGGGGGGCGAGCGGCACCATCGCTCTACAAAATTCGCTGCAACTAGGATTGTTTTTTTAAATTTAGACCTGAAAAGAGTTGGGGTGAAATTTAATGTTCCATTATCTTGTTTCTTATTGATTGTAGCTGATAAATGATCAGAGACAAATTTGTTTTTGTAGAATTGCTATGTTTAGACGCAAGGTTTCGTTAAAGACAAAGAGGGGTGTAAATAAACCGTTTCTCAAACTTCATCGATTTGTAGCATAGAAAGTACTAAAAACT
This sequence comes from Tetropium fuscum, assembly GCA_964058915.1. NCBI lineage: Eukaryota > Metazoa > Arthropoda > Insecta > Coleoptera > Cerambycidae > Tetropium > Tetropium fuscum. The sequence continues at coordinate 435,881 of CAXKVY010000023.1, read as the reverse complement.
GGAAAAGCTATTGTTATTTATTAGGGTATCGGGAAGAGCCCCCAAATGTGCTGACTCTCTCTCTCCACCCATATCTCCCCCCTCTCTCTTCTCCCTCTCCCCGTCTATCCCCCCATCTCTATCTCCCATCTCTCTCCCCTCTCTATCTCTTTATCTTGGGCTTGCTTTTTGATACTTTTAGCAAAGTTTACAGAATAAAATAACAGTTGGGTCACGGGCATTGCGTGGCGCTTCTAATTTCCCCTTCCCCGCAGATCGCCCGTGGAGAGAGAAGAATGAAGCGCATACATAGTGCGTCAGGTTCTCGTTGCGAACAGTTAGTGGAGATTTGTACAGAGTAGACCAGAAACGTGAAGCGATATTACATTGTATTAACATGCCTACGGTATATTTATACAAATATTAATACTACGGTTCGATTTGTCTCAGACTTGAAACTTTACCACAATACTTTTACTTTAATACAATCTTTACCTAAAACTTAATGAAATCAAAATGGCGGACTATCTTATTTATAAACCGATTTGTTTCAAACTTGAAACTTTGCGTTGTTTCAGGTCACACAATTTTTGACTCAAACTTAATCAACTTAAGTCAAGCTAAATAAAACCGTTTAAAAAAATCCCGTCTACTAACCCGAATAAAAACAATTTTTTTTAAATTAAACATTAAATTCCCCTTTTGTTTTGCGCATTCGGAACAACCCTGGTATTAAAATCCGCGCTATTAGCCATGAGTCGGAATAAGTCGATCCTAGGGGAACAACAATAAGGACAAAGGTTGTAGCAAATTTAATTTCCAACAACTTTATTTGTTATCTTTTAAACGTTGAATTGAATTTAAAATTGAATTTCACCTCTTCTTTCGGGTCTTCATTGAAAATATCGATCATTGGGAAAAATTAAAAACTTCAAAATTGTAGGAAATTTAAATCCAATTAACTTTGTCATTACCATTTTTCCTGTGAAATTGAAAATAGACGAGTTAATCAATTGACCCCCCCCCCACTCGAGGGGGGGGATTCGGGAAAGAAAATCGCTACTTACAATTTTTTCCGTGTCAGCGCCTTTTTTGGTCTAATTTGTCTGGATTAATATTATTTAACTGTGCTAGATGTGCTCAATTGTACTGCTGAGTTTTTCAATTGCGCTCGACTAAACAGCTTGACCAATCTCAACTTCTCTCAACTCAACTCAACGCGAAATCCGCATATAAAGAAGGTATCTCGCTCGGGAGAGAGTGAGAGCGCACATCCAGATCACGGCTAAGATGAATTTGGTCAAGGTGTACGAGTACGTATTTGTTTAAAATCAAAACAAATTCTGGGGTCAAGTTGATGCTTAGAATATCTTTTATTTTAAGTATGTTATAACTTCTGGATATTATTCAATTCTACTCGAATTGTAGATATTAAAAATCAAAAATAAATTTGTTGTTCATCACCCCGGATATTTTGCAGTGACATCATTTTTTGCGTTATTCAAGTACTTATGCTCGTATTGCGTTCAATTGTTCTGCTGAAGTTAAAAAAACAATAGGATTAATTAAGCGTGAAAACTATCATCCAGTGGCGATTTTGCATTTCTTTGCATATCGCGATCCAGAATAGATGTATCCACTTCCGTAAAATAATTTTCTTTAGGAACTCCGTCCGCTGAGTTTTCGGTAGAAAAACTCAAAACCTAGTTTTATTAATAACAACTTTTTGTTGTCAGACTAACGGTTTAAGCTATATTTCCACGTTATTGCAATTTCACCCCTTTGAACGTCTGGGGGTAGTGCTCCACTCGGAGAGGGTTGCTAGTTTAGGTCAATAAATCTGCCATATAGAGGTACACATTTCCGAAGTTTTTTTTTGCCAGTCAGACCTTTTGCAGAAGAAAAGTTCATAATGACTGGACTAAAATTGTATATTGAAAATATACGGATATCAGAGCGTCACGTGGCGTCGCCCCATCATTTGTTTTTCGTTTTGACCTAATGCGCAGACCAGCGCAATTGATAAACTTATTAGCAAATTATTATTATTATAAAAAAAATATAGCCGCAAATTATTTCATAGCACCCGATCAGTATAAAATAATACACTCTATATGAGTCATAGATAGCAATTAGGGTGGTTCCCCTGATATAACGGCGTCTGCAACAATGGCAAAATAAACAAATCATTTAAATCATTCCGAGCTGCATGTCGATGATGACTATTAAAACTGGATATCACGATTCGCCCAGGGGATAAGAACACCTAACTGTTTAATCCGACTTTTGGAAAAGGAAGACGTCGAGCCTCCTATTATTCCATTTTCTCTTATTTCTGTATAGACTGAGATCCGTAGATAAGCTTATAAGACAAAGGCTTACATTGTGTGACCAACTTATTGTCTGCGTCGATCTAGAGATCAAAGTTGAGGCAGTGGACATTACCATCAAAGTGAAGGAGTTAACTATTTTGAGAAAAATGACGGTTATTCAGAGATAGTAATACGGAAGCCACGGATACATTATTTGGATTTTAATTCAGAGGAGATATGAACACTCTGACGCTGACGTTTATCTTCAATGCCCACGCAACTCCCAAACAATTTCTAGAGACTACTGACAGGGGATGACACGACAGGTGATGACTTATGACGTCAGCCGTATGGTAACGAGGTGTTCGGTCATCAAGTATTAATTTGTTTGTAGCCAAGGCAGTAAACGTGCTTTTATGTCATGTTAAACGTATACAATTTTTTGTCGATTGCCTAAGAGTTAATATTTTTGTGAAATTTTTATTTTACGAAACATAGTTATTATCATAATTTTCTATAGATTACAAATCACAGATGTGCGAACGTAGGTATATATTTATATGAGCAATTTACTTTTGTCCGCTTTAGGGTGCTATATAACAAAAAAGTTATACTGCGCCATCTGTCTCTGACTTGAATTTCTGACGTTTCTGTTCGGACGTTTAATATCTTACCGCAAAAACAAAACCAGTTGTTTTTGCACGAGATACAAAAAAGTATCTCGAAAAGTAATCGATACTCATAAAAATATGGAGCGAAAAATATTTTTATTGCCTATAACTTTATCATTTAATTTTATTCGCTAAGACCTGCACTACAGTTTACCAACCTAAGTCGTTCCTGGGCGCCATTGCGGCCTGCACTATAATAATCTGCCACCACACAAATCTCTGGATCTGGATAAGAATTAATGTTTTTGTGAAATTTTTATTTTACGAAACATAGTTATTATCATAATTTTGTATAGATTACAAATCACAGATGTGCGAACGTAGATATATATTTATATGGGCAATTTACTTTTGTCCGCTTTAGGGAGCTATATAACAAAAAAGTTATACTGCGCCATCTGTCTCTGACTTGAATTTCTGACGTTTCTGTTCGGACGTTTAATGTGTTACCCCAAAACAAAAGCACATTTTTCCTAAAGAAATGTGGGGCCATAGGCGTGCCGTCAAGTAATTTTGACCTCGTAATTATTGGGAAAATAATAATACTAAGTACTATCAACTCAAAACTTTTTATTTACTACAAAAAAATATATTTTGCAATGTTTCAGTTATATGCGTAATTCAGATTAAAGTAACATTAGTGTGACTTTTGTTGTTACAGAGTTGATGACAAATAACTTATATTTGAGTTGTAAGATGTTACTTTTATCAGAATGAATGCCAAACTGGAGTCATCTGTCAAACGGTTTCTAAGCGAGTCTTTAATGTTATTCATCTCTGAAAATAATTACTCGTAGGCATAGGTAGATGAAAATATCTTTAGAATAGCACAGCCAGCTTCTTCAAACAGGTGTTAAACGAATTCCATGTTTCCAAAATTTTGTTATTGGCATTTTTACTTATATTACTTATCAATCTTTCTGTTTCAATAATTAATTCCAACTCTCTCCTCGTTTCAATACATTTTTGAATCTATATTGAACTAGACTGGAAATCAATCAGCTGCATTTAAAATTTTTCAATTTCCAACAAATCTAATTGGGACAAGTTCAGTTTATCGAATGAGGTCACATCAGGGTAGGTACATAATAGACTTGAGTTTTTCCGAAAATTCTTTGAACAGAGAAAATCTCGCTGAAAATGAATTAAATGAATTGAAGAATCAATTATAGAAATAAATTCTTTCAGTAATTTTTTCTTCTCCTGGTTTCTCACGTAAAGGTATGGTTTCTCATGTTCTGCCCCGAGCACCGCGCCCGAACACTCCGAAGTGTAGGATCACTCGCGTTCGTTCGTAATATAATACTTTATAGTGAACTTTGTGATCGGTGGCGTGCCCAAAATATTGTTTCGCGTGCCATCATTGGCACGCGTGCCAGTGGTTCGCCACCCCTGGCCTATAGTAACTTTATCATTTAATTTTATTCGCTAAGATTTTTAGTTTTTTTATTAAAGTTCGCCAAGGGCAAAAAACGCTATCTTTCTCATAATTTTTTTATACATTATTTTGTGTTTACTGGTTGCAGTTATGGTAAATTTTACATTTGGCCGTTACCTATCGAGTCCAATCAATAGCAAAGTTCGCATTAATTTTCACATTTTCTCTCTAAATAATCAAAGTAATTACTTTCTGCTTATATTGATTATTATTTGATTTATAATATTGTGATGATCCGTGTCTCTGAAAAGTACACTGGAGGAGAGAGGTTAGCCGACCTCCAGTGCGGATAATTTTAAATTATAATTGGCAAAAATCCAATCTATAACGTACAGTACATCTCGGATATATAACGAACAAAAAAACGTTTTTCATCACACGCGCCGACGCGCTACCTTTGAGATTCTTTTTATTTCTTATATGTAAAAGATGAACGGTACATATAAGTATAACGTCAATATCACTATGCTCACATTCTATATGACCATCGTCGGGCGCGAGTTGCATCTGAACTTGTTTGAAGTGCATTTACCGTAATCTCGATAGCATCAGCGATTGCAAATACATGAAATTTCAGAACCTGCCACTCGTTAACATCAATATTTTGACATTGAAAGTGGAATATCTTCTGGAAAGTGGAATATGAGCCTTAAGTGACCTTCGACGTAAAAGTTCCAATAATTGTGCTGATTTAAAATCCATTGTAGGTACAGATTTTGTTATAGATTTCATGGTTAATAAAATCGGTACCTACATGGAATTTTAAGTTATTATTGCAAGGCTCTCAGAGTGTTCTAAAATCATAAATATCATCCTAAAAACCTAAAACTAAAACTGAAAATCCTCCTAAAAACGTCCTAAAACTGAAATATCTGTCATAAAATTATTGCCCGATTGTACCGGGCAAAGTAATACCAAAGGAATCCAAAAGTGTCTTTTCAATTGTTCACAATGAATGAAAGTGAAAATGAGGCGAGTTGCAGCAAAAATCAAAAGTGTCTTTTAAATTGTTCACGATGAATGAAAGTGAACATGAGGCAAGTTGCAGCCAAAATAAAAGAAAAAACCATTTCTAACTACAGACATTTCAAATTAATACATTCAAATGCAAAGGATATCTGTTTTGTAACATATTTTATGCTAAAAGCGAGTACTTTGCTATCATGTACAGCTACTGTTTTTATATGGGAATATTCTTTGAACCTCCCGAAAGGAATATTCTTTTTAGATATTCATAAAATATCACAAGAATATTTTTCTTTTAACGGATTATTCATAGAATATTCGATATAATATACATATTGGAACATTATGTAGAAGATATTATAGGAATATCCAGATGAGTTTATCTTTTAAAGAATGAAATCAGAATATGCTCCCAGTATAACAATATTTTTCGGTATGGATACATCATAAAATAAGTGTGCAAGTTTGCTGAATATTTAAATTTTTGATAAAACACGCACAAATTGTCAGTCAATTAAGGCGTTTTTTTAGAAAAAAGAAATGGAGAATTGCTATTACAGTTCGTACAATATGTATGTATAGCTGAACGACCGGCAACCCTGACCTACACAATGTTTTTCATTGGCGTATACATTTTTTTTCTTAGGGGAGTGAAAGTAGAAGGTTTTTATATGCATATTTTCAACACCACAGCTGATATTGAATGCAAGTTTCCACACCACTCATGAAGTATTGCTTTCAGCGCGTTACCATTTTTTAGTGGGTGGTTCGCCAGTAGCCATATTTCCCACAAGTAACATAAATAAATATGTACAAAACAGCGTCGAGAAAAAGTAGTCGAGAAAAATAAACTTTAAAACGGAAAAATAAAATAAATATACTTGCGATTGAAATACAATCATATTTATTGTGTAAGTAGGTACCTACCTAATCTACCAAATCGTTAACACTCAACAAAGACAAAGATTATTAACAGACAAGCTTTGACAAAGATCAGAGCTTGTTTGTTAATAGGTACAAAACGAGACTAAATTCAACACATTTTTAGAAATCATTACAAATGCAAGACATACCTACCTACCAGCTTCTCATCGCAAAGCGATTTCCAATACACACAGTTTTTACAGCCAATCAAAATTAGAAACTGACCTTGAGGTATTTTACAGTCAGTGAAAATGTTCCTTTCTTTTGTAGCTAGGTAGGTACACGATTATAATTTTATAAACAGTCTATAGAACTTTTAATTTTGCCCACTGATGTAAATTATTAATTTGTGATCTAGGATGGTAGGTACCTACATAAAAATAAAGTCAATGGCCAATAGGTACCTACTTATGTAATAAACCAGAGAGCGTTTTCAGTTTTATAAATCCCAATAAAAAACCTAACTTTTATCGTTGCATTTAGCATTTATAACCTAGCGGCCCTTGAGGCTGGAATATTTTTTGGATAAATTTATTTGAGAAATGTCTTAAGTGGAGGATGTAATAGGTACCTACCTACCTCAGTACACGTCAGTACCTACTTCGAGCAGCCCATAAATCAACTTTTTTTTTGTTAAAGTCGGCTCTGCTCTAACACCCACTATCCATTTTTGCCGTCAAATAATATTTTCCTTAAATTTTTTTAACATGCCTATCCTATCTCGTAAATAAAGCGAGGTCTGGTGGAAATCTACGTTTTTCAGGTTTCATACGAAACGAACAAACATATTTGCTAATCGCCATACTCTTTTATTTCAACTCTCGTAGCGATGTATACCTACATAGGTAGGTATATAAATAATATATTAGCAATTCCCGCAAACGCGCCACTGTAAGATATGCGAACCTGATCCTATTCGATCCGAGAATCCGATCCCGATCCGAGAGATACGATTCCAATAAGATAAAAAGAGATGTACTGCTCGAATATTCGTTATTGGAAAGGTCGTGGATCGGCGTTGCCGCTTTTAACTATAAAAATAGATGTTTACGTAATTGCCATATTTAAAGTAGACGAAAATAAATGTAAAAACGTAACATCTTGGCCTATAATATATTATTGTGTGCACAATTATTATTTAATAACATTCCTAAATAATATATACAACTTTAATATAGTATTGTGGAATTTGATATTTTAATTGAATACTGAGAAAATTGAGAATTACATGTGGCAACTGCGCGGTATCTGCGCGGTATATGGGGTCAGTTAACTATACATACATATTGAATGAACTGTATATGTAGCTACTGTTTTTATATGGGAATATTCTATGACCTCCCGGAAGGAATATTATTTTTTAGATATCCATAAAATATCACAGGAATATTTTTCTTCTAACGGATTATTCATAGAATTTTTTTTTAATGTTCGTATTAATGGAACATATTATGTCGAAAATATTACAGGAATATACAGATGAGTTTATATTTTAAAGAATGAAGTAAGAATATTCATAAAACTATGTAAGACTTCAAATTAATTTTTTACAATATTTTCTGTTATGGAAACATAGGATTGAGAGTTAAACTTAATTTAAATTATGTCCTAAAAATATCATAAAAGTCTTCTAAATATTGTCCTAAAATCATAAAATACCTGTGGAACTTTGCTCTGAGCGCCCTATTATTGGGAAATAAACGACATTATTAAAGAATGAGAACATTTTTGTATGAATTGTTTTATTAAACAACAAAAAAGCTACTATTGTAGCTCTTACGTAAAAGACTTCAAAACTATACATTTTCCGTAAGTAGAAAGCTGGGCAAAAAATAAACCTTCTAGACCTCGCATTCTGTCTCTGTCCCCATCAAATAATTTAACAAAATACAGCAAAAAATACTGGAACTTGCAAGCCCATAAATACGCACTTCAATGAATACGGCTCTAGTTATAGGGGTAATGATTTATTGCTTACTGTTTGATGCAAGTGAATTAACACACTTTGTTGTTGTGTTGTGCCTTACATATTTATATTTAATATGCCTGCTTATATAAATATTTTATAATCCTTATAATAATTGACGGTTGATTGCAGTGTTTACTAATAAATTATTAACTTTAACACCCTGTATAGGAATGCCTTAAGCATTCAGCGCAATGATATATTCCAAGATGCCATTTCTCCAGCCTTGCTGCCATTGCAGTTTACGATTATGTATTTCCATTTATGACATTCAGTCATACAACACGCCCGAGATTTATACGTGCTCTCGATTCGTTCGATGCCTATACACTACACCTACACCTACCCAGCGATTTCTAAATCAACCTGTTAACTTAACATTTGAGGTGCTGGGGTAATGCCTACGTAGAACATTAGTTATGCATTCTAATCTTAAAGTTCAAGAGAGCATTTGCAAACGGTGATTTTTAAGAAAGCCCTAGACAGACTAGGCTAGGGTGGAGTTTATTGGGAAACTGACGGGCGCTGATAAATTTATTAATCGTGTAGGTGTGTTTGTTAGTAAAAGTTCGTTTCCAATAAGGTGGCGATATGTATCAAATAATTGCAAAATGTCATTATACACGTACCGTAATAAATATCGAAATATCCAAATTTTTAATCAAGTTTGATGCTTAATTAATTTGGAACGCATAGTCTGATATTAATGATTTTGTTTTAATTTGTAGACAAATGTATGGAGAATATTTTGTTTCTTGCAAATTTCAAAAAAACTGTTGGCATGTTTTACTAACAATGTTGCTTTTATTTCCCTATATTTACAACACCCTGTGAGTTGCTAAATGCTAAATTAAATATGCTCCTTAAACTCGACTAAACTTCTTTTACTGCAAAGCCTAACTCATTTCTAACATTTTCTTTTTTTTTTCATCCATATATTTCTGCATTTAGATATTTATATAAAATACTAAACATTCTGTAGAATAATTAATTTTTTTATACTTAAAGACATAAAATGGAATAGAAAACAAAACACCATCAAATCAATAGCGTGTATTGCTCGGACTACGCTTCAATTCGTCTTGGCGTATCTTCAATAAGGCGTTGAATGTCACTTGTCAATTGCATCACATTCTTGCACTCCTACATCCTTACCCCTTGCAAATTTCCAGGTGCAATCGAACTCGTCTTTCCATCATGTCCCAGACATACTAAATATGATTAAGATCTGGACTTTTTGCAGGCTATACCAAGCGATTGATTTGCACTTCATTCGAGTAGTCTTTGAACGATTCAAGCGACATGAGAACCGGTATTAGCATGAAATTGTCACCTATTATGGGCTTCCAAGATTTCTCAAATTTACCACCACTAATTATGTGCGAGCTTCCATGCTAATGCAATCCCACGCCATTATTGAGCCACCACCAAAACAAACTTTTGGCACAATATTACAGTGGGCAAAACCTGGAGTCATCGGTGAAAAGAATTTGTCCCATTCCATCTCCTAAATGCAGAAAATATTATTAAAAACATTTTCTGCATTAAAAAAATGTTGTTAATAATGAGCTATCTTCCCAGTAAAAGAATTTTAGTCGAGTGTAACGAGCAACAACCCGTGGGGTAAATTTTTACAACAACCCATGGGGGAAATATCCCACGGGTTGTTGTAAATGTACAACAACCATACAACATACCATTTTTCTTTTGAAATCTGGAAGAAACAATATATTCTCCATAAATTTGTCTACATTTTTTTAAATCATTGAAATCAGACTATGCGTTCAAAATTAATGAAGCATCAAAATTGATCAAAAAATAAAAACGAATATCCCGGTGTGTGTACTTCCCAATAAATCTAGCTCTAGACTAGAGATCGCTTAATGGGTATTTTCCTCTGTAACTTACTAACCATGTTTTTCCGACATAACACTGGGTCTATGCCCTTTATGCATGTGGTATGACTTTTGGGGTGTGCTTTAGGACGTCGTCCTTAGACGTGTTGGTTTCTCCGGCGGCATCTCTGACTCCGCTGAGGAAGCGGACTCATCGAGGCCGAGCCGCCTCCACCGCCGAGACACTCCGCACCACCTGAAGAACAAGAGGATCACCTCTACCGTCGACAAAGACAAGGTGGCCTCGATCATTGCACAGGTCTCTTTACTTACTTTGTCTATCTCTCTGTGTCGCTTGGCTTGGCGTAGATGGCTTTCCTCAAATATGTACCTTTCGATATCAATTAATTCATAAGTATCCTTGAAAGCATGAACCAGTATTTATATCTTCTTTTAGAAGATATAAATACTGGTTAAGAAGATATAACCCCGCTTTAGTTATTAGTTCTTCTATGGATATGAGATTAGGAGTTTGGTCCTTTCTACCTACCAATCAGTCACGTTGTCATAGGGTTAAAAGTGCTATTACCTAAATGAGGTTATAAAAGAAGAGTCTTAAATATTTGTTGCTGTAGGATATTTAGCGTCATCTTTATTCGTTATAACGCAGCGAGGATGAGTAATACTGGTTGCCAGTACTACTTATGCTTGCTGTTTAATTATGATTATCCTTGAGGTACTTATTTATGCAATTTTGACAGTGAAGTGGCTTGAAAACTATGACATGACATGGAAAAGGTACATCTTTGTGGTTCTTCTATTAACGTGCTTGCTTTAGTGCATTATATCGCTTATTTTATTTTGCACCTTGTATCTAATGCTAATATTATAACGATATTTGGGTTAACATATATATATATATATATATATATATATATATATATATATATATATATATATATATATATATATATATATATATATATATATATATATATATATATATATATATATATATATATATATATCTATGTATATGTATATATATATATATATATTTATATATATATATATATATATATATATATATATATATATATATATATATATATATATATATATATATATATATATATATATATATATATATATATATATATATATGTATATATATATAGGGTGTTCGGGGCATGGACCGACTTTTTTTTGTTTTTTGGGAAATAGGTGGGATCAGTACAAACATTTAGCGCTTCGGAAACCTTGCTCTAACTATAATAGTTACGAAGATATTTTTTTTTTTCCAAAAACGAAAGGTTCGCAAAATTTCGTGTTTAAACAATCTTGTAAACTTGTTTGAAAATATGAAAATGCGTTGGAAACGCTCGGACTCAATGCATTGTTCCGACCGATTATTATTTGTTCCCGACGTATTCGGGCTCTACTAACAATATCTTCAATTTTTTACTACAAATTCCTGTACATGTAGCAACATGTAGCAGAGCGTTGAAAAGAGAAGGAACTATAGAAGTTTTATAATAAAGGTAAGCTCTGAAAAGCTTTTGGTTTTTTTTAATTAATTACATTTTTACATTTTTCTACAAAGTTTGAAAGCTTATAGTTCCTGTTCTTGCTCCCATTTTGCTCAAATATTATTTTATAATGAACAATAGTGTATTAGAGAGAATAAGAAAAGTAATTTTTTACTATTCGCACCACAATCATAAAAGTTATGATTTCTTCGTTTTTAGAAAAAAATATATCTTCGTAACTATTATACCTAGAGCAAAGCAAACAATAAAAGCAAAACAAGTAAAACAGTCCAGTTCATCAAACTATATCAGCTAACAAATTTTTCAGAAGGACGACCTATGTCGGTTTTTTTGGATATTTTGTGTATTTTACTTCCACACTTTGCCGTAGCGGCGAGCGCTGCTATCGTGGCGCGTATATTATTAGGTGTATATTGTGCCCCCATTTTACAGCGGACCAGTCATCCTCTGTATATTTAATTTCTGATATGCGTTGTATCAGTCGTCCGTATTACTGACAACACTGTATGTATTTTGTGTAATATTTAGTGTGTTGGAGAGAGATGTTAAGCTAACGACAATTTCGGCCAAAAGCGCGGAAAAGTGACCATATATTTAAGTGGCTGGAATAGTATTTTTTCCTATTAGTGCAGAAACAGACTAAAAAGGTACTCTCTTTATAGAAATAAAGCAGTTTATAAGACGAGCCAATGACGAGAGATGGTGATGTTAAAAAAGTTATGTTAAAAAATGGCGAAAAAACGCGATCCTTTTCAAACCTCGGAAGCAATTTAACTTGTTGCTTCTTTTTTTTGGAAAATTCGGTAACTAACAACTTTCGTAATGCATGTGATATACTAAAAATGTTTCATAGCGAAAATTAGCAAAACTTGAAAAAACTATTTTTTTTATGTTTTTAATTATGAAATTAAGCAAAAGGAAAATAAAACACGCCTGTGTGCCGAAAATTTATTTCTTGTCTCTATTTCATGCCTGACAACGAGACTAATATTCCGATGCGGGTTTCACATGTAAAGTTGCTACAAAGTAGGTACTGATGAATTTTCAAAATGGCTGCTGAATATTGCAATTTATGATCTGAAAGGATCCGAATGTCTATCTATCTAAGGGTTTTTGGGGTAGCAGATCAAGAATTTGTAAAAATGATATGAATATTTAAGATCGCGGATTCAAGTTGTGGGTCTTTTTGCCATTTAATGTCTGAATGAACTCAAAATAGGCCACTTGGGAATTTTAATGTCGCTGATCGCTATTTTTTTGTTAAAATTAATATTCAAGATGGCGGCTCCACGTTGGCGGACGGTTTTGCCATTTAGTCTTAAATATCAATCAAGAGTCAGAAGCAACTCAAAATCGGTATCTCCGGAATTTTATGGATTCTTCTGTATATATATATATATATATATATATATATATATATATATATATATATATATATATATATATATATATATATATATATATATATATATATATATATATATATATATATATATATATATATATATATATATATATATATATATATATATATATATATATATATATATATATATATATATATATATATATATATATATATATGTATATATATATGTATGTATATATATATATATATGTATATATATATATATATATATGTATGTATATGTATATATATATATATCTATGTATATATATATATGTATATATATATATATATATGTATATGTATATATATATATGTATATGTATATATATATATATATATATATATATATATATATATATATATATATATATATATATATATATATATGTGTATATATATATATATATATATATATATATATATATATATATATATATATATATATATATATATATATATATATTTATATATATATATATATATATATATATGTGTATATATATATATATATATATATATATATATATATATATATATATATATATATATATATATATATATATATATATATATATATATATATATATATATGTCTATATATATATATATATATATATATATATATATATATATATATATATATATATATATATGTCTATATATATATATATATATATGTCTATATATATATATATATATATATATATATATATATATATATATATATATATATATATATATATATATATAATATATAGAAGAATCCATACAAGATTTTGAAGAGGTGAATTTTCAGCAAAAAATAAGGGGGCTTTCATGTAATTTTTTTCCAAAATGCTTTCCCGTACGAATCATAGCCCTCTACAGTTGGGGAAAAATGTTTTAATTTACTTTCTCCGCTAGGGATGATTAAGCAATTCCACTCTTATTTACATTGATCCTCCCCTAGGAAAATCCGAGACAGAAGCTGTAAACGTATAGGCGATTGCTTAGTCTCGCTTATCAAATTGCCGCCGAACAGAAATCTCGATTTTTACAGCTGGATATAAAGATTTTATTACAGTTGGGAATGATGACTGTCCTATTTTGATTATTTTCATCTTCACCCTTGAGCGATTTTTTTCAATGCTCATAACTGTGAATCTGGATTATTTGCATATCATCTGGCGTTCCGCCAGAGTAGCTAATTGTAATTATTTTTATTGGATTTCATTTTAAATGAGACGATGTAGTTCAAAGTGATTGTAATTGTTAAACGGCTACGTTCACCAGCCGATCATTAAATGTATCCCCGGCAGTTTTTCGTTTTAAAAGTGAGTAGGTGAAGATGACGATTATATTTTTTTTTCACGTGATTTCAATATAATATCTTGTTTTCTATCGTAGAATTATCGTTATACATTTAAATTCAAAGGATATTTTTGTTTCTTCAACATTTACCAGTTTATATTTTTTACCTTGATAAAATGTTAAAATCGTCATCTTACCCTCACATGCGGGTAATATGACTTTACTAGGTGGGTAAAATGACGAACACCAAATAGCATCTTAAAAATATTTATTTTCTTTCTTCTCTTCATAATTGGCTTGTCCTTAAATCTGCAAATAGAATATTTCACTTAGGTCTAAACGTTCTTGGGGATATCACCTGGGACGGGTATTCAGTAACGATCATAACGATACCGATAACGAAATTGCTTGATCCAGATGCTCCAGAAGCTTGTCAGCTTGTTACAAATGTATTCGGTGTTTGGTCCAATTTCATTTTAATTTCAATAAAAAGTCCATATACAACTATCAATTTTAAAGTGGCCAATTCTCATAATCCACATATGGGCTTGCCTTTTGTGTCTAACCCGTTAATCCTACTTATCATCCTTTTAGTAATAGTATCCGATAATGAAATATTTCCGTGAAAGGAGCCATACATTTCTTAATTGACTTTGGCATTGGAGACTACAGGTAATAATAATTGACAATCAACTTTTCATCTTAAAAAGCACATGCAATGACCATGGTATCGAAATCAGTATAAGGTGAACAGTTATCCAATATTCGCCAATATTTTGACGTTTTGTTTGTTTCGGTTTTCAGTTACTTTTTATCGTGTGAAGTCCTTTAAGATAGTCACACTTCAAAAGCATCTTCTCATGTTTCATTAAATTTAGGTAGTACGCAAAAACTAAATTGAATTAAAAATAAACATAAAAGCAAAAACAGTTATTTCCGCTCAGCCAATCTCGTCGATCCATGCAATCGAGATTACAGTTTAACATTTTCATAAGTCATTAATAAATATACAGCTAACGCATGTGAGTCTAAAAATAGTACCCTGTTGAACGACAATATTTAGAGGACTTTTGTTACTTATTTATGTTGTATTTCCACTGCATTCAGACATTTTCATAAGTCATTAATAAATATACAGCTAACGCATGTGAGTCTAAAAATAGTACCCTGTTGAACGACAATATTTAGAGGACTTTTGTTACTTATTTATGTTGTATTTCCACTGCATTCAGAATTTTCCTAGTCTGATTCTACAAGAATTACCGTTTTTCTTTGTTACTCCAGTTATATTAGGCCGGAAAATCAAGCATCTGCTAAAAAAATTCAAGTGAGTCTAATTTTGCTTACACCTTTTTTTTTTTTACTTTGGAATTACTTATATGTCTTTTTACATAAATCACATGGCAATCTAATCTCATGTCCAATATCACAATCGTCCCAATCTCTCGATTATTCATCTGTCGATCCCAATCCCTCAGATTCTTATCTACCAAAACTTGAACAACAGTAACCCCCTCGTGATTTGGAATAGCGTAGGCTTCTGGCCACTTAGTCCATGGCAACCAAGATGTATTTATTTCCATCGTCTGTCTCTGGGAATGGACCAGTTATATCGATTGCGATCCTCCCAAAAGGAACTCCGACGTTTACTGTTTCATTGGACCCCTACTTTATGTATGTCCGTTACTTGCCGCACAAATTTTGCATTTGCGACACCAAGCTTCCACATCTTGACTGCTGTTTACCCAATAAAATCGCTCCCGTACCTTAGTAAGAGTCTTATTAACACCAAAATGTCCTCTGGATCTTCGAAGCTGGGAACCTTGATCTCTCTGGGGCGAAGCATCTTTGAGCCGTTGCAGTCCTCGTGTATTCGGGTCTGTTCATCGATGCGTAATGTTCGGGATGAAAAATATAATGAGTTTGATCCCGCTGACCCCTTGATACAAAATATAACAGAACGAAGAGGTATTGGAGGAGACAGCAGACGAAGAGAACCTGGTGGAATAAAAGACGAGAACTTGGAGGGGGTGAGGGAGGACGAGAACTTGAAGAAGATGACAGAGGACGAAGACGTGGAAGAGGGGACAGAGAACGAGAATGAGGATGAGCTGTAGACAAGCAAACTAACACAAGCAAAATTATGGGGAAAAAACGCGCCTTGCAGGCTACCTCTGAGGTGGTATGATGCACCGCCACCCTGTGTTTTCCTGGCGTTTAGTGTGAAAACGGTTGGTTTTACGTAAAATATGTATCAACATTTTTTGAAAAGCATCTTCTATAATAAAATAACCAACAAGTCAGGGCATACAGGAAGCAAAATATTAAAAAAAAAATAATTCTGTGACATTTGACCTCGCGTAACTCGAAACATCGGCAAGATATCGTTGAGGACTTGACATATTTTTAGTAATTTAAAAGTGGAGATGTATAAATTTCCGCTTACTTGATTTTTTTTAGTAGATGAATTGAATACTTATGTGACTGGACTATATTGTGTATATTTAACTCATTAGTTTATGTTTATGAATTTTAATGGATATTTTGGATGCACATATATGCGTCAGACTCAGCGTGAAGATTGGCAGTTTAAGTGTAAACCTTTTACTAGGCGACTATAAAATTTCATACAAAATATGCCTTTCTAATCGTTGATATATTTGATGATTACAATATTATAAATTCGACTGAGAGATTCGAGGTAAAGTTGTCTTGGTTACGGTCAACTGGACACGACATTTGGACTATGAGTCTTCAGGTCAGATAGTTGTCGACAAATTTAGCTTTTTCCGGTGCATTTATATACAGTGACGTGGTGCAGTTTTTGATCACTTTAGTAATATTATGTTGTTAATTTCTTCTATCTGAAAGCTATATGTAAGGTGTAATACTAACTAGTTCGTAACTTTATTGCTTTTCTTTTAAGTTAAAGTTGTTATAAACACCTGAGAGATAATAAAATATGCAAACGTGAGAACAATATAACTTTATTCATATAACCGTATAAGAACCTAGTATATAGAAATTAATATGCGTGGTGTACGCTACGTGATATCTTTCAGACTACCTAACTGCCTAATATAAACTATTTTATTTTAACAACATATTCAACCCTTAGGTAAACATTCTATATTGAGTTTCCTGAACCCATAAGTGTTGACAGTGATGTCCTAATTAATAATGTACTTAATTTGGGCGCCGCGCCGCATGAAAACTGTTTACATTCTAAACTTAAATAATAATTATTGTTGATATAATATTCCAACAAGTATTTATCCACTACAATTGAAAAAGAGGTCAAATATTTCTTCAAAAACTGAAATGTAACGATGCTCATTGTAATGAAAAACTGAGGTTTCATTACACAATGGTTTTTTTAGGCCAATCAGAACACTACTGATCGCCGTTGCTAAGCGATTTTCGATCTGGGTGATTTTTATTTGTATTACGGCAACCAACTATACACATAAAATAATGATCAGTTGCATATATGTACTTAGCAAGTCATTGTGTGAAGTCAGTTCATATTTGTCAATATTTGTGGATAAAGTATCGTACTTTATTCGTGTATAATGACTATTACTGCACTCGTATCATCAAACTTCTCTAGTGCTACTACTCGTGTAGTAGCACTAATGAATCAGCTATTGTTTCATTATTAGTGACCCAGATGTCAGTTTCTCGTAAATAAATCTTTGAGTTGCTCGAGGGTTGAGTGACGATGTTGACACTCGGGAAAACAGTTTTCCTGTGGCAAAATAAAACTGACCTATCCGAACGTTTCTTTATATTTACACTATTATTGCCCAAAACTACCTTCAATATCAAGTTTTCGCTGACCCGCCCTGTATATACACTCAGGGGCAAAAAAACGCAACAGGTTAATATTTGGTTAAAGTTAAGGTCCCATAACTTTTTTATTTCAAGTTCAATTTTCATAATTTTTTGTCAAGTATGTCCAAACTTGCATGTCCAGTATGTTGTTATACCGGGTGCCTACGATATTACTAGCCAGCCTATAACTTCCTTGTAATAAAATATATCGACTTAAAACTTTGGGAAGCTGTATGGTTGACAACAGTGCACAGCTTGATTGGTTCAAGATCTGATTGCCGTTTCCGCTTTAACCGGAAACAGTATAAACTTTGTTATTTTTAATGGAATACCCTATATATTATTAGAAATTTAGATTGCCTAGAAAATTCTAGAACCAAAACATGTACCTATCTATACCTATCATACCCTATACCTATCTTTGACAGTTTTCGAGAAAATAGCGGTTGAAAATCCACTCAAAGGTACAACGTTATTGGTTAATATCTCCTCAATATATCGGTCCGCCGTCAAGGATTCATCGATGACCACTAACTCAGTGCAGGCCTCTCGGGTTATTCCTGCCCACACCATTACACACCATTACTGAACCTTCTCCATACCCTTTTCTGTCCATCTGGAGAATGTAAGCAAAATCTGGATTCGTCACTAAAAAAAGACTGTTCTAGTGCCGTAAGTTCCAATGCAAATGCTCATTGGCAAATTGCGGTCTAGCTACGCGATGACGTGGATGCAATTTGGGTCCAGTTGCTGGTCTGCAATCTTTCAAACCAAGTCTGCTGCGAACTGTTCGCACACTAACATTTATACCACGGACCTTTTAATTTGCGATGCACAAACACCTAGCACTAGTTTCCACGACACTGGTTTGTTAACAGCTGATGCTGGCCTCTGGTGGTGTCATCTACCGGACGCCGTCGTACTATCTCTGGAACGCTGCTACTACTGGCCGTGCTTTCTCGGGAACGCTGCTACGATTGCCGGAAACCTGTTGTAGGATATCTTTACCCTCAAAGTGTGGATCGTCAAATTCTGCACTCTTACTGCTTCTTTATACTTTTTATAATTTCACTTCAGTTTCCTTATACTGCTTACCAAAGTCTTCCACAGGC
Organism: Tetropium fuscum; assembly: GCA_964058915.1. Lineage (NCBI taxonomy): Eukaryota > Metazoa > Arthropoda > Insecta > Coleoptera > Cerambycidae > Tetropium > Tetropium fuscum. Next base: position 416,593 of record CAXKVY010000023.1, on the reverse strand, counting down.
GGGGGACGCTACCAGGCCTCCACTTCTCACGTCTTAATTTCGACGTAAACACTTAATATGCAGTTACTTCTGCTTTAAAACCTTTCCCACTGGTGTTCTACTTATGTTTCACTATTTTAATTATTTTTCTTACGTTTAACTATTAAATTTAACAAAATTTTATAAAAATTATTAACGGAGCTGTTCTCTTCTTGAACGCTATGGCTGGACTCTCTCGCATTGTTATATGTAACCACGGATATGCCGTATACCACTTGGAGTTGATTTCTTGACTTGACTGACTTTAAGTGACGGCCCCGCAAAGTTTGTACGTGAAAACTGTGTGAAAAAAATAGCAGTAGTTTTTCGTTTTCCGACATTACCTACTCTACGCTTATTTCTGCCAGTTTGTCTAAAACGTTCGACTGCTCTTTTAATGATATACCGATGAACACGAAGGATCTTCAACAAGAGCAACAACTTTTGCGCAATTACCCGCACTTAAAACCATGGTAGGAATACAACAGGTCTTGCGCAATAAAAAATCACTCTCAAAACTAACATTAGCACAATAACGAGCAAAGCTTCCTCATCAAAAAATAACTTTTCTTAGAGTATATTGTTGTTGACAAGTTCATTTTGCTCTAAAAAAATAAACTAATGCACCTAAAGACATGAACTAAAAAACAAAATGTAGGGAGGGTATGGTTCCTCAAAAAAAATTGGTATTTTTCAAGAAATTGGTATTATTTTATTCCACAGGGTGTTTTAAAATAAGGGTTCTACAACAACATTTTAATTAACCCTGTATACTGACTAAAACGCAAGCATTTAACAAAATACGGATATGCAAGTTGAAATTGATCATTTTATCTACAGTTTGGAAAAAAAATATGAAAATTGAACTTAAAATAAAAAAGTTATAAGACCTTAAATTTTACCAAATATTGTTGCTTTTATTTGCCCCTGAGTGTACATATGTACATTTTTATCCTTGCAGATTATCCCAGAAAATTTATAATCATGATGCGTTTCAAACTCACTACTCCATACGAATTAGAAAGGCAGATGGTAACGGTTCGGATGTCGCTGTCCTTTCATTCAAATTTTACTGCTGGAATTGTTAAATTGAGCACGTTTTCACGAACCAAGTTCTTAAGATTCCTTTACACCACTTTGCCTTTTTTTTGTTATAGCTGAGATGTGTTAAAATCGATTATTTCCAGATTTGAAACGGCCAGTAGCAATACGAAAATAATAAATGGAATTGTCTGCATATTAATTGTGAATGTAAATATCGTTTCGCATGGCTCGTTTTCTTTCACGTTTCTACCAAGCATTTTGTGTACCTACAATTTTTTAGCGATTAAAATCAATTGCCGTTTAATTTGAACATTCGCAAGGTGAAATTGAGTGCACAAATTTATTGGAAGGAGGATAGTTTTTTGGAGCAGATCAATGAACTGGTGGAAGATCGATTCTAAATTGTACTATAGTAACATGTATTTATAACCTGTTTATTGTTAGCATAGAGTGCTCAGCATTGATGAATTAGGGGTAAAGAGCGATGATACCGCTCTGCCCACTCTTATCGAGGTCACATCTCTAGCCAAGAATTGATCGAGCATTGATGAATGAAAGTATGACATTGTGTTATCTTGATTACCTTTTAACGTCGAGGTTTTGTGTTACTAGGTTAATGTTACGCCTTTTGGACATGAGAATAATTTTTTGCAATATTGTTATTTTGAATACCGTTTTAACGTCGAAGTTATTAGTTATTATGTTAATGTTATGCCTTTTGGACATGAGAATAATTCTACAAATATTTAATATATTTAGAAAACCCGTTCGTGTATTTCTGTCAAGCACAGGCTTGCATTAAGAGATACACTGTAGTTTACTAACGCGTGCACCAGGTTAGGTTCTGGCGACTTTCGTCCGCTTAAATTCATTACCGCGAGGATTTTATGGTAATGGCTTGCCGTAAAACAATTACTTCTGATGTATATAGTACAACACCTACCTTAATTTAGAAGTGAATGTATCTTTATGGAGTTCCCACAAAACAACGGGACGTATACACGCCATTAAGAGTGGTTAAGGAACATTAAATAAACATTGTGTGTGCGAAAAGTGGTCGTTTTTCACTAAAATAAAGGACGCTATTTGCATATGGACGTTCCCAGTGCTATTGGAGCGTTGCTGTTGGTTTTAATTGAGCGTTTGTTATAATTAACTGTACTACATTGAGGAATTGGCGGTTTATAATTATTTGTTGTAAAGGGTCATGTCCTGTCTACTTCAGAGACATTTTAATACGGGGAGTCTCAACGGTTCGATGATAAAACGCTGGAAGAGCCGATCTATTATTGTTCTAAAAAGTGCAATGAGTGCTAGAGGGAAAATGGAAGACAGCTGCTGCGGCGGCGACTATTCGGCAACGCCGCTTCTTGTGATCGGAGCCCATCCAGTGGCGTGTCTGCTTATCTTTAATGAATGAGTTATGGTAAACTGCATAGATATTGGACACATAAGAAAAATACTTAATACCCTGTATCCGAACGTTCCAATGAATCAAATGAAAATAGAAAACAGCATAGCCTAATTCGTGTACATTAAGATAATACATAGTAACTGTAATGAAACTTTGAAAGTCTATCTATTTCTTTTTTTTCTTCATTAAATTCACGTTGTTCATTTTCAATGTCGATGTCTTCAGTCTTTGAAATCTTATCATTTTCTGTATTGTAACATATGTGACATAGACATGTCATCACCTTCTTCTGGAATGTGGACATGGTGTTTAGGGGGAACACAACATTTATGTACTGTAGAAAACTTACATTAGTAATTTTCTCGGAGATGTCCCATAATTTGATTTTTTTTCGAGACCATATAACTTTATTTCATAAAAATTTGCTTAGTGCAAAAGATGAAAATAAGAGATAGGTATATACAGAGATGAAGGCCGAGGCTAATGGCTTCTTCAATGTAAATGGAATAGGGAAACTAACACACATTGTGGTGTAAATTACAAGAAATGAACCGAAATGATTATTCAGCTCTCAACAATTTTTGATGGAATATGAAATATTCAAATAAATAAACCTACACATTTTTTACGTCGTAGATACCTGATCCAAAAATATCATCCGTTCACAACGACTTGGTTTAACTCCTGCTTTGACACGTCTTAACCCATTTCATCGAATTTCTAGATCCTCAAGGAAAAAAATGATCAGAGCACAGCTCTGGATATTTGGGTAGGGTTTGAACTACTGATATGCCACCCAGCTCAAGCCAGATGTTTCTCCTTTCTGGGTTTTTAAGAAAGAATAAAAGTATTTCTAAATTAATTTCGCACATTGATTATGTAGTTACTATATCAATTCTATGATAAAACATTATAGATTAATTGCAGCAATATAAAGAGTTCATTTTTCGTTTCAACGCCGCCCCTGGCCAAGCCAAACCGTCAAAGCTTGTAGGTAACCTTAAAATACTTACCGATGAAAAGTAACATTTTTCGGACTTAAATGATCCACCCTTTTACAAACTATACAATAATGCACCATAATTACACATTTATTGTTCGCCTAAATCGAAATAAATACAAATATTCCTAGAACACTAAAGACAACACAAGTACAAACGGCGTGTTGGCAACTCTCAAATTTGTTTCCACTGATAAATCGACATTGACGACGTAAAACTCGAGTAAAATGCATAAAGCGGCGTTGCCGTTGTTGAGATATATATCTCAAGGCACAGTACATTTTTGGTTTTCACCTTATATTATTACAATATATTTTTTTTGTAGAAAAATAGAAAATAAACAACTTTTGTCTTGTAAAATTTTCATGCGATTCATATTTTTAGATATTATTCGTTAAGCGAGCGAAAATGATTTTGAACAATTTCTTTATTTAAAAAAAAACGCAGGACGTTTTCTGCGCATAATTCAAACCTTGTAGAGGAAGTTATTATCAAGAGATTAATCCAAACCAAACATATATCGTCTGGACAGTTAGTTTAAGTGCGCTCACCGAGTGAAAGCTCCCAACCTTTAAAATATGCAATTCAAAACGAACACAGCTCTCGTAGCTCGTTTCGCAAACCAAGTTGGCATCCTCAGGAGATGAAAGACTAAACACCACCCAACAATCTAACCGATTTATCTGTTGAAAAGGGTTTTACCAATGAAACTGATGAAACTCGCATTATTTTCCAATTTTATGTTGAAACTATTCGGAAATACTTAAAATTAAGGACGTTAAGAAAACATCTACATTTTTATTATTGATTCGGTAGTTTATGTACTTAAAAAGCGTAAAAAGCCGGCATTAAAACAAAGAACGATTTCGATTTCTGAAATTAAATCCATGCGCATGTACATATTACAAAATAACGTATATGTACCGTGTACCTTCCATTACGGCATTGACGTTATTGTAAATCACGGAGGGACATATCGTTCTATAAATAGACTTTTATGTATAATTAAACCGCACCGGTAAGTACACACGTGTTTTATCCTTTCAACGTGGTGGCGCCCTACAAGGCCATCGACATTCCTTACCGAGGGTTTTGTTTTAAAATCCTCAGCGCCTTTTGCATTATTGCTCGAGAGCACTTATGTGAAAACATCGTGACTGGGTCAAAATTGTAAGATAAAGTGGCGTGTGCATATCAAATTCTGCTATTGGTTCTGTAGCTATTATCTTCCAACTCGGCGATGAGTGAAGATGCTCTCTTGCGGAGCGAACAGCGCCCTTCTCTATTCCAATATGAAAACATTTAAAACACCCAGCGGTAATATATTTTATTTTTTATCAAGATTACATCCGGATTACACGATATTACATGGGGATTACATAAACGAACTATAATTACATAAAGAGTACCAGATTACATACATATTGTACAGATATTGCACATAGATTACATATTACATATAATTATATCATATTACAACCTATTCATCATTTAAAATGTGTTACATTCAGGTCCTCTAAATCGAAAATGTATGAAATTACGTCAGGAGTACCACAGCGCCCTAACCTTGACCCCTTACTCTCCTCGATATTGTTTATCGATGGTCAGCTTGTTAAGCGCATAAACTTAGTTGTTGATCTTAAACGATAAACGCGAGCAGACCTGTTAAATATTGACATGAACGTTATTTACATAATACAATATTGCTCCCTTAGTAAAATTAAAAATGCATATTTTATTCTCATTTTTTTTACAGTTAGACTAATGCAGAATAAAATTCCCTTAAAATAATAAATTTCCCTTGTATTGTGTATAATTGGGGCTATAAATAAGAGTAAACATTTTTTAGCCTCATCTGTCCAGTTGATTTTGGACAAAATTTGCCGAAATATTTTTATCCGGTTTTATTATTTATAGAAATTATAACTAGGCGTAAATGTAATGTATTCGTATTTATATATAAAGCCAACTAAACTTTCACTTCGGCCGATGCAAATGCTAAATTATCTCAAGACAATGGTCTAGATCTCAAATAAACTGTGTTTGAATAGATGATATACAGTAATTATTACCTTGACATTATTACTAGAGGTACCATGGCCATACGTTTAAATTCTAATAGCTACAAAACGGGAATTATTTGCAAATTATACAAGACATTTTTAGACAGCAGCGCAGATGGTGAATGTAACCTCATATCTGGTTCCAAAAAATGTGCAAAGAATGGGTTATATTGCATTTTTTTTACAAAAAACAGTTGTACGTATGCGTATAATATGCTACCTACCACATGTGGATGATATTGGTACTGCAGCGTCAGTTTGACCCAATTTTTTTTGTTATATAGACATGGCGCTCTAAAGAACGGCATTCCACGAGGCATAAGCAAATAACAAATATGAAATTCAATTTGGGATTTTGCTTTCCATCGCTATCACAGGTTTTCGTCAATATCGTTTTGGAGCTCACAGGACATTTTGTTTGTTTACGTAACGTTTGCCTATTATTATTATCGTATTTATTCCAATCGGCTTGCACATTTGTATATTTCACAACCTCAAAAAGACCTTTCAGCTTTTTTCTTTTGGTAACGGTTGTCCGCCATCTTGAATTTAAGAGGTCAATTGATTTTTGTTAAATAACCCGCCCATTTTCAACTTATGACGAAACATGGTAGCTTCCGAAAACGACAAAAGAGAGACGTATTCTAAAATCTCGTTATGACGAAAAATTTATTAATATTAAATGTTTTGAAACAATCTTCTCAATGAATTATGGAAATGATGGATCCGCATTATACGCATCATTAGCACGATAGAAAAAGAACTTCTTGCTATCGTCTGGGCAACCAAGTACCTCCGTTGCTATTTATTTGAACGTATATTCAGAATTGTCACTGTCATTGAACCCCTGCAACGGCAAATGTCCCTGAAAGAACCACACCTATATTCACAACATTTAATTTAATTTATGCCTGTACATTTTACAACCTCGGAAAGATTCCCTTCAGCTTGTTTCTTTTTGTAACCGTTGGGGTGGGGGTCATTGGCATGGCGTCGATCGCCCATTTTCAACTTATGACTAAAAATTATAATATCCGCTTCTGACGACGATAATAGAGAGACGTATTCCTAAATCACGTTATGTATATACGCAAGAATCAAAATCATCATCAACATCAAAATTTATTAATATTAAATGTGTTGAAACAATCATTTCTCAAGGCATTATGGAAACGATAGACCCGCATCATATGCACGTCTTTGACAGATTCTGAATTTTAGCACTATAGAAAAGGAACTTCTTGCTATCGTCTGCACAGCCAAGTACCTCCGGTGCTATTTATTTGAACGTTAAAGCTCGAGGAATTCGGCAATCAAATGGAGTAAAATCAGGAACACATGCAGACGCTTTACTTCGCACAGACAATATTAATTATATGTACGCTATTGTAATTATGCTGGAAATTAACATAACACGTTCTTTTCATCCTAAATATTGTAAAATCTGTTGCTTTTAGTTTTGAGCTATTTACACAATATTCGCAAAACATGTTAACCCGCCTACGAGTAATGAATTTCCTTCTCCTATTTCTCCGGAATGTTGCTACAGCTACAATGTACAATTACCACTATATTCGTGTTTTACCTGTCACGTAGTGTGTTTTAACTAACTGTTACCACAATTTTATAAATCATGTTTAAATGTCGGATATGTTTGACCAAGTTTTTAATAAATTTAACTGTGTCTGCTTGTTGCTATGCTGCATTTTGCATTCTACTTCGGCGGTATTCCCTAAAAATAACTGCGCTAATACTTCCGTGGTGGTTTTTAACCAGTATTACCTTTCGGAGCTTACTGGTATTTAAGTTCGACATCCAACTTTCACTTTCTAATTCAACCGGAATTTATTTAGAATAGTTAAGTTGCCTGGAATCGCTTTACTTATTTACAGGTTCGCGTTGATTTATCTAAAAAAGCACTAACAATCTCTCTATGGGTATTGTAGGAAGAGTTTACAGGAATTTAACGGTACTTTCGCAAAAAATCTGGCACTAATGGTTAGAAATAATAGTGGTTAATAAATATGAATTTATCTATATAAAGTGCAAATTTTTCGTCGATAACTGTTGCTAAAAGTATTAGTGAGGTTAAATTTAATAACAGGCGATTGTCGCCTTTCTGAATTTTATATTTATAGACACTTAATGTATTCGTTTCTTATTGTGGAACTATTTTTTTTTGTATGCCTGAATAAAAAATTATACTTTGACCTTCATGATGTATTTATGTCTATGAAATTGTTATTATATTGTATGTCGGGTGGATCAGATGGAAAATGGTTACAATGGCTTCATAATTTTATCTGGCACTGTGTGGTTTGATGCATATTCAACATAATATACGTCTCAAGTCGTCTTGTAACAGCTATAATTATTATTCTTTCCTTGGTCCGTATGTATGCATCTTAATAGTTGCGGCATAATGATTCCATGGTGCACTAATAAATACATTACTGAAAAATGACCGTTGTAAGTTAAGATACACGTAGTTATTTGAAGTGTGTGTACTAGTGTGTAGCTATTAGGGCATGCAATACCGGACTGAAATTTTAATCCCGGGAATTTCGGTATTCTAAAATAACTTTTCGGGATCCCGGTATTCAATACCGGAAATACCGAGAAACAAAAGTTTAGATAATTCACTCTCTATTGATATTCCATAAATATTTTATAAATATAAATATGGGTAGTTTATTTTTTAAACCCACTAGTAGAAAGAAAAAAGGAGAACACCGGAAGAAACAAAAAATAAACACATGTGTGATTATATATAATTCATTTTTATTTATGGGACCTGGCCCGAGCTTCCTAATCTAACATTCCTAATCTAAACCTGACTACCAAAATAATGGAAAATAATATGGCACTGAGCACTGAACACTGCTCTCTGAAAAAAAAATCAATAGCTACACGACTACACACAGGAACCAAGACACAAGAAGGCAAGAAGGTATAATTATAATATAGTTAATAATACTGTTAATTGTTAATGTTTATATAGCTTATATATATTTTACAATATTTTACTTTTCATTGAAATACGATCTCAATAACAAAAGTGCATCAAGTGTATTATCTGCTAAACTTGATCGTATTTTGGAACACAATAAACAACTGGCAGAGAAAGCGCGTTCGGATTCCACACTTGTTGGGGGAATTGACAGCAAGTATTCATAAGCCAACTTAAGATTATGTCCTCGGATACCTTGGTTTTCGAATAATTTGATTTCCTCACTGAGGGTTGCCTTTAAGGTTAATGGAGTCTGTTGAATTCTGGGTCGAAAGGCATTCATTTTTTCTTTAATAGTATTTTGCAGAGCAACTTTAAGAGGTGTCTGCGATTCCGATTCCAGAACAGATATATTTTTGACATTTTTTCTTTGCAATTCTGCAATCGATATATCGTCATCCTCGTCATCCAACTCCGCAATACCGACCGAACCACTAATTCTCTCAATCAGTCTTTTAATTGTGTCTCTGACACTTCTGACAGTATCCCTAGCAGGATTGGGCAAACCAAAGATATCGTCTTGAATTTTTTTATCATCTTTTTGCTGTTGCGGGTTGTGGAGATATGACAGAACATCTGATAAAATAGTACGACGTTGCTGAATGCGATGTTTTAATGCCGTTTGCATGTCTGTGCTTAAATATGTTTAAATATTAACAAGTTGCTTAAAAGTAAATATTAGTGTGACATCTGCTGTGATAAGATTAGAATCTCTCTGGCAAAGAGCTTCCACTGCCAATTTCACAGGCTCTAAAATACGGACGATATCGTCGATAAAAGTGTAGGATCTATCCAAGAGTGTTGTGGTGCAGTTGATGTCTATTAACGCTTTTTTTATACAGTCCTTAAGATGAACAAAACGTTTAAGCATATTATATAAACTGTTCCATCTTGTTCGGCAATCCAGGATAAGCGAAATTTCTTTGCCATATGTGTCTTTAACGTATACTTGAAGAATAGCGTTTTTGTTGGGGATAATCTAAATAATTTAACTAGTCTTCGAACCTCTTTAATAATATCACTTAAGTTATAATTTTCAGTCAAATCATATTGAGTATCTGTCTCGACTGTCTCTTTTTCATTTTCATCTTCAAAGATCACCCCATAATCGTCATAGAAGTCACCATCAGCGTCCGAGATGCTATCGCCAATTTGTTGTTCTATTTCAGGCTCTTGCTCTTCAACACTATTCTTCTTATACAATACATCTATTACAGCAAGCTGAATGCCATGAGCGAAGCATAATTGTTGAAATGGAGTGATCAGTTTTCCAACTTTGGTCATTACACTAGCCCCATCTGTAGTAATGGCAACAATGTCAGTATTTAAGGCTAAATCATATATCTTTAGACGACTCTCGAGCAGATCAACGCAGGCGGTAGCAGGCATTGATCCAAAAATACGTACCAATCCCAAATTCCAGAATATGCCTTTTGACTGTGAAGATTTATGTTAACATAGCGTTTGTTGCGATTCGAGGTCCACTCGTCAACTGTAAGGGAAAAACGCCCACCCTTAATTTTAATTTCTGCTATTTTAGAGCGAATAAAATTTTCACTTTTTCGCAGTATTGGAGAACCTTATTGCGTATAGTATTTGCCGAGGTAGGTACACTTAAGCCTTTTGCCTTGAGAGCATCCCGCAAAGCCTCAGATGTTACAAAAATTCTAAACGGGAGGCCATCTTTTGCCGTCATGCGGGCGAGCATAGCGTCAAGGGATTTGTCTTTTTTCGATAGCAAAAAATCCGTTAATTTACGTTGTTTATTTGGGGGTGAGGTTGACAATGTTGAGGCTGATTCGTTAATTTGTTCTAAATTTTCTTGTTCAGTTTTAGAAGTTGACGGTTCATCAATATTATTACCGAGAACACTAATTTGATGTTTACTGGCCAAATGAACATGAAGACCTCTTGTAGACCCTCCCTTAGTTTTTAAAATAGCTTTACATTGTTTACATTGGGCTGCTTCGCCATTAGTTTGTTTTAAAAAATATTTCCACACTGATTTCAAACAGTGAGTTCAAACTTTTTTTCGTTAACACGAAATATGCTCTCATCAGCGCCTTTTTTCAGTTTATCCACTAATTCCATTATCGTTATATGTTTTACCTTTTCTTTCACCTATCAAAGAATAATATACATCATGCAACTAAGGTAACATTAAGCAATATAAAATACATACCTGAGGACAGGCGTATGCAGTCGCAGTGTCGGATACCGAAATTTCGGTATCCCGGTATTGCATGCCCGAGTAGCTATACTATTATTCGCGAATCCAGGATCATTTTGACGAATACATTTTTTTACCAAATTCAACCTAATTCCTCGAATGCGTCTGTTGTTCGTCAAAAACGTCCAGAGTTTTTAAAATTAAATTTAGCGTTTTTGAATTAAATTCTTTGGACTATGAAGTAGGTACATACAAGGGCCAATAAGGGCTTCTGACATGACTTTCCTGCATCTTTTTTTTTAACGAATACTATTATACAATGTGTGAAATATATTTAAATCATTTCAACTGACGTCCAATTAATTCGAGTCCCAATATCAAAGTTGCGTGTAATGCTGTGCACGGGACGTTATCCTCGATTCAATAATCTCAGTCAGCTCTTATTTCTGATAGAATATTTATTTTTTACGTCTTTACTTATAGGGAAGGGCTAAACATTATGATATTGCAATTTTTTAAGTACCTAGGTATTAAATCTTCATATCTGCACACAATCCAAACTAACTGGACTAGTTAATTTAGCTGTAGAACAGGTTGACTTTAACAGGATTTAGAGACCATTGCGGAACCATGCAGTTATGTTCTTTACGCTAAATTCTAAGGTCATGACCAAACTAGCATAATTACGATTTATAAATATCATTGAACGACAAACGCGTTTCGATCAAAATTTCTTGCATAAAATGTTAAAGGTTTCCAAGAAAAATATAATTCTTGCCGTGTCATCTATATATCACTTTAAGAGTGAGTTGTGTTGAATAAAACATTTAGTTTTACTGCGGTTTTTCCGAGGAAATATTATGTGAGTCTGTTATAAATATTTATCAATTTATACAATGCGTTAAAATATGTTACAGTTAAGGATATATATATATATATATATATATATATATATATATATATATATATATATATATATATATATATATATATATATATATATATATATATATATATATATATATATATAATTTGTAAATTTCTTAAATGCCCCTACGTTGGGCGATAATTTACAATATGTATATGAAATTAAGAAGAAGTTGATGGGATATGACTACGTTTATTATCATATTATAGATAATAAAGTAAACAAAAGCTGAAAACCTTATTTCTACTCTACGCAAACCTACGTAACTTATATCTACTACATGGGACCAAGTCCTCTGTCACAATTGTTCTTAAAACTAACATAGTTTGAAATTGTTATTACCTTTGAAAATTATGTTAATCCTTTTTATTTAATTATCAGGCCAATTAATAATTAATTTATCAGGCCAATAATATACAATTATTATTTTTGGAATCGGTGCCATCCAACGTATACGTCTATACGTATAACGAAGTAGCGTAGGTATACGTCTCTAATTGTATTCGACTAGAAGTTTGAATTTAGGTTTATTTGTAATTGTGGTGTCGCTTTAGGCAGTTGTATTAAATTGTAAGTGAAGACACAATTATATGATAGAATTTTTAAAATTGATTTATAAATGACTTAGTGCTGAGGTAACAAACATACGAAAACATGCAGTCGACTTGAAAACCTCCCTTTTTTTCTAAGTCGGTTAAAAACTGAAGCATATTTTAAGTATTTCTATAGATTTTATCACCAAAAATGATGATACAGGCCGACCGAATATCGCGACTAATTCTTTACGAGCTCAGATATTTTGACAAACAGTATTCTAATATTTGGTGTTACTACCTATTTTGGGAGAGGGTTGGGTGGAATTTTCTTCTTATAAAGAGGTCGGTTGGTCCAGAACAGATTGAGAACCTCTGGTTTAGGTTCTCTTCAACATCGCTGCGATGTTGCGCATCAACATCGCTCCGTTCAAATAATCACGATCTTTTCAGGTAACTTTCTCATGCAGAGCAAGGTCCAATATTTACAAGTATTCAACTGTTCTGTCTATGATATGTTCAATTGTTTTCTCTAAAGAAAGTACTTTTCTTTTTTCTTCTCGTATTTTTTGTATTTATTCGGTTCTCGCTTAAGTTTTTCGCACTGTTTTTGCTCTATAAGGCGATGTGTACTCGATCTACCTTATCAAATATTAAATTCAGAACGCAAATAAATTCATAATCAGTCTACTTTAAAACTACATGCTGTTTTCATAAAAATAATGGCGCCCAACGCCCAACTCTTTTCCGCCCTGTCCTTACTACGGCCCTGCAGCTAGCTGGCTGCCATCACATTGACCACAAATACTTTATAAACATCATACGTGTTTGTAAACATTTAAATTCAATGTGGTAATACGTCTAAATTTAGCTCTTACGGTGTTACGCAATTATGCGATGCCCCGAAGGTAAATTAATTATCCGGCGATGAATCGACGAAAAAAACCTGTCATTAATGGACGTCAGTTTTTATCCTGGACCAAGATAGGTAGGTAATTAGAAGCTGCATCGTGAGGTTAACGGTCCCGGAGTAAATCAATACGAGATCTAATTATTTGAATAAAAAATTCAATCCTACCGTTTCCACGTTTAGAGGTCGAAAAATTACCCGTCGAAACACGAGAGGTCTAATGGTTGCGTAGAAAGTTTCCCAGGGTATTTGGTAAATTTAATGCATTTCTAGGCAATAATAAGACGACTTCTCATATAATTACCTTAAAAAACTTAATGGTGTTAATTGCTTGCCGAGCGATTCCTGCCTATCTCATGTACGAAGGCCTCGGTCTGGGCGAAGCCTTCTTCGTTAAATTATCGGGTCACAACATGCTATTTATCCTGAATATCAGGCTTTTGTTCGTTATAGGAGATTTTAATAGTCTCAGGTGGCCTAAGGCAGAAACTAATAAAGCACTAGTGCATACGCACTATTAAATTATACAAATTGTGGTCGTGATTATTATAACAATAATAATTATTGTCAATGTTGTGCCGTGAACCGGACTCTCAAATATTACCTGCAATTTAGCGAAAGGTCACATGTACGACTTGAACACTTTTAATTACTCATTACTTGGTGTTGTTCTTAGAGACAAACTAAAAAACGTTTAAACTAAACTGACTAATGTCGCGATCGGCTGGCCCTTTTTTGAATGTTCTGGAAAGTTCTAGAAGCTTCTCGATTATTCCATCCCATTCTATTTTGTATACAAGGCATCTCGAAGAATTCTACAGGGGGTAGTCCATATGTTCATATACCGCAACTATGCTAAATGGGTCCAGGGGTGTATCTCGGTTATTTGAAATCCTAGAAGGCTGAGACTTCGCCCTTGGGGTGGTTGTATCTGGCATCCCCAGATGCGATGTCGCCACATCGTCGGGTGCGGTGTTGCCAGATTGTGCAGTTTTTCCCTAGATCTAGGGATTTTTCAATATATCGTGCACGATCGCTTCTGACGATTTAGTAACGATATAATATGAGCATGCCAACTCGAAATTAATAATTTGTCCGACAGTTATTAATAAATTTTGGGTCCTCATGAAACAGATGCTTTCCATGCGTCGGACTGGAAAATCGGAAAATGTATTTTGTCGGACAATTCAATCCATTTCCACACATTTTTATTAAACAATCATGAAAAAACAGCTGGTTATCGATAATAATGTTTCAAAATTTTTGTCGGACAATTTTGTTCTCGCGCGTACATGCATTTTTCTTGAAGTTATATTTTATAAAAGTACAGTATCTACAAACTTTTTATACATACTATATTGACAACTTTCGGAAAAATGACAAAAGAAATGCCGCAATTACGAAAATTTTCATAGAGGAAAAATATGGCAAACTAGACGCAATCAAGCCACACAAGAAGTTATAAGCGGTTATGTATGAGTTGCACTTTATGTCGGCGGGCACCCAGACTAATTTACTTTACGTTACGTTACAACTTTTTAAATCGAATTTTCTGGAAAACCGTTAGTCTTTCGAAAAACGTAATATGTTTTTTGTAGGCAATTTCCGAAGCTACAAATTTGATATCCTTTATTTTATTTTCGTTTTATTTTTTCGATAAAAGTAACCGTTGACGAGGTATTTACGAAAAACTTCTAGAGGTCTATCGTGACCTTTGACCCCGAGTATTTGCTTCCGAATTATCTCGGTTACAAACACCTTCAAACATAATATCGTTTATATGTGGAAAAAAAACTAAAGGCAAGGAAATTAAATAAAAGGAGAGGCCATGTCAGTTTCCAGGCGTAAATAAAATGCTTGCCACGTGTTAGTAATGGACGAATCGAACCCGGAAGACCCATAAACCGTCGTCATAACATGTCAATGAATATTGAAAAAAAATAGGTGTGTGCTTATGACCACACGATAGAAGTGGAAACTTCTAATTTTCGAATTTTAAAATATATATTGTAACCGTCCGCCCGTATTACCACAACCCACAAGGAGATTATTTTGCATTCCAGTGGGACGATTGTCGTTCCGTGACCGAGCGTGACGCATGACGGCCCAGTCTCATTCAACACCCACAAAAATAAAAGTGCTGACCGCGCCTAAAGAAGTTCACTTTAAAAATGAACCCGCGGGGAAATAAAGTCGACTTATTTATTTGTTTTGTTAAATGTTCAAGAATGAATATAATAAATCAATAGAAATGTGGTTTTATTAGCTGCTTTTGGACAAAAGTAAAAGGCAAAGTATATATTATATTAAGTCCATTCATTCGGCATGTAGCGTATAGAACACGCGTTTGTAACGTCATATCCCTATATACTTTGCTCGTGTCCACTAGACGCGAAACCGGCGCGGTTCTGTAGCAACGGTAGTGTACAAGCCATACCACTTAATTTATATGAATTTACAAAAATAGTAGTGGCCGCTGCTGGTTATACTACTCTCTTTAATTTCCGAATAGACTATAAATATACGTATGTATACATTTATTCTTATCCCTATGCCCTCAACGGTATATGCCTTAAAAATGCTGAGCATAATTTCATAATGTAATGACCGCGAAATTGAAATTCATTATACGTTTGACGATGATTAAAAAATGTTGGCATAATATATATGAGCAGCAGTTAGAATGATTTAAGCAAACATTCAGAATATAAAATAAACATAATAAATCTGTCCTCGACCTATTATATTCGGTAGGTATATGTTGAGTGCAGGTATTGCGTATCGACATGAGAAATAAGAAATGCGTTTGTTGAATAATACGATTTCCTATACCAGTGGTTTAATTTGTTGTACATCGATTGTGCTTTGAAAACTTACATACCATTTTCCAAATCCTGAAGAGGGTTCGCGCCTTTCATGTGAAACTTACACTGGTTAACCGATGTGGTTTTCCGCGAACCTCAAAATTTTGAACACTATACTCGACGCGCGTTTCGCCAACCAAGTTGGCATCATCAGGGAATGTTTAAAAGTAAACTAACGCTAAAACCTCTGAAAAATATTATTAGAACCCATGAAGAAACACTGCAATTAATGTGTCAGAGGGTCATGATTTATTACTGTGATGTAAACGAACCGTGCAATATGTTTTTTAACAAGCGGCAATGCACCGTAGTAGTTGTGAACGCTGCGTCGAAAATTAGATTAATACGTAACATTTTAAAATTAACATTTTTTATCATGTAGGATTTTTTAAATTCAAATTTGCAAGACACAAAATTAAATGTGTATTAAATGTGTAAATATGTAAATCATAGGTTGTGCAGTAGATATATCATCCCCCGGAGGGGGCGTATAGGCAGCGGTCGTTTGTCCCTTAGTTATTAGGCAAGTAAAATACCCCTAATTTGCGGAATGGGCCATTACAGCAATGTCAATTAATCATTTGAAATTATTTGGACGTTTTGACAAAGATACGATATAAGAAACGTTTTTTTATTTCATATTATTTTTAATTCCCAATGAAGAAATCTGTAAGATTTTTTTCCATCTCGGTTATTATGTTATTAAGTTATGAACATCATGAATAATGAGGAATTAATTAATCCACGACGGTTATTAAAATGTTATAATGAGCAAATTGAAATCGTTTCATGGGCGTAGGAAGTTTCGTGTTCTAATATATTTATACCTAATTAGGTACATGTACCTCTATACGTGGTAAAAAAATTAAAACACCTCATCTGCTTCTTTAAATATTTTTTTATATACGTATTGCGAAGTTCAGCAAATTACCGTATTAGTAATAATAATTATAGTAGGTATAAAAAGAATTTGCTCACGCCAGAGGTCGCTGGACTGGACCAACTGATGATTGATTGTGTTTTACGAATGCAGGTCATTTTATGTAAATGATAAATAATAATATTTTCTCCTAGGTGGTTTCAATAAAATATATTATGTATATGTGTCAATTACAAGTATTTTCCAGTACATATATTAATTTATTGTTTTTTCTAGGTTTTTTATTTTTTTTTATTGGTGTTTATCAAGGGGATTATGAAAACCTTAAATTATTACCAACAATCTGTTATCCAATGATAAAAAATATGTAGGTATTTGCCTATTCGGTTATCTATATAGTAGTTTAGCTTACTTTGATAGAATATTATAGTGAGATAATATAAATTTGATGGTTTACAATTATGATCCATCATTGTTTGAAGTAAAGACATGTCAATCGATGTACTTAAAAAATAATTATACGAATTTTACCTCATTGTCCTCATTATGATGTTATTGTACCACTAACAGGTGGCACAGTAAATAATTTTTAGTTTACGTCCCATTTTTGTCTATACTGCATACCACTTTCATAAAATACGTGAGTAGCATTTATAATTGGTATTTGTTGTATTTAAAATGTGATTTTATACATGCAAATTTGACAAGAAAATACGTTAAACTAATATGGATATAATTACGTCTCGTGGTCTCATTTTTGTCGATATCGCTTTCAGTTTCAGATGATTTCGATCCATTTGGTAAAAGCTATAGTTTCCTTACAAAAAAATCATAACTACAGTGTTTCACAGTTATTCTTGCGCGTGAATATGAGTGAAATGTTGAAAAATACTCATGTATAGAGAATTGGTAAAAAATATGTACACACATTTTCATCCCAAATTACACGTACCTATTTTATATAAACAATTATTGTTTTTAGTGTTAACGAAGTTTATAGAATCCTAATATTTACGAAACATTCCTTATATACAAAATTAGTTAAAATCAACTCAAATGTATATATGTATATATACATATTTCACTTATTTTAAACATACAAAGCAATGTGTTACATAATCAAATATAGGCTGGATAATGTGACATTGTAGGTATTGTACTTGGCAACGTTGTAGCAGTGGCGGCTTTAGGGGGGGGGCGCAGGGGGCGTCCTTTTTTTTTCTTTAGGAATTGCAAAAATAAAAAAAGACGATAAAAGAAATATGTAAACGATGCAAATAGAAAATTATAATAAAAACAAATGCAAATAATTTTAAAAAATTAACCATATTTTTTTAATATGAAAAATGTTTCGTGAATAATTGTTTTAGTGTTTTTGTTTGAATAATTGTTTTAGTGTTTTTAATAATAATAAGAACTGTATGATATTAATAAGAAATATTTAAATATTTTACATAGGTATTTAATATTTTGTTACTCACTCCTTTCGAAAATATCTCCTGTTTTTAAAGACATTTAATACACTAGATTATTCCTAATCAGCAAATAGGCTGGTGAATGGCAACACTGCATCGTTTTTGGCAACTTCACGTAGTAATTTGATGGTTCATTTCGGTTCATTTCTTTTACATCTAGTTTTTTATTATCTTCTTTTATAGAAAAAAAAATTCAAAAAAATATTGTAAGTGATGCAAAATAATAAAAAAAATGATGTAAATAATTTTGAAAAATGTATCAATTTGTATTTTTTGAATATGAAAAAAAAAATGTTTTTCTTCTTATATATTTAAAAAAAATTTATGGTAGATAGTAGGTACGGTACTTATGTCGTTATACAACGCTTTTAGAACGCTATATTTTCAGTATGTCATAAAACATTTAATGCACTCGGTTTATCCTGATCAGTGACCTCTGTAACATGCAACTTAACATTTTCTAACGCCTGCACAGCATCTTTATTTCACATCTTCTCTACCATATTCTGCATTAACCACATCATCTCTCTTTGCAGGCCCTGAAGCGAAAGGAAGACGGAAGCGAGAGGACCAGCATCTCGACACCGCCAGAATCCGTCGGGGACCGCAGCTGTACCTCCAGCCAAGGTAAGTACGTGGGCGGAGTTTTTGCATTTCAGTTGTTTTGTTCAGTTGCGATTAGCGCACGGCCAGCTCAGTATTGTTACGGACGGATTGTTGGTGAGGTAAGCGCGATCGCGAGAGCGCTACTCAGTGATAACCCATGGTGCGCGATTGTTTTTTTAGCCTACCGCGACCGTCGTCACAGTTTGCCTCTGACGCTGATAAACACGATGTGTTTCGGTTCCTTATCTTTAGATAACGTGGTTTTCTGCGGTGCGCTGTGTTGATTTCGGGAAAAATGAGCACTCTGCCCAAGATTCGGGTGAAATCGAGGGGTAACAGGCTCAGTATCAAGGCAGATACCTTGCCCAAATCCAGTAAATCGGCCACCTTTACCCTGACTAAGCGCCAGCCTGCTAATAAAACAAACAACAACAACACCATCTTAAAATACACAGGTGTGCTTGGTTAAAAACAAAGGAAGATCGGAGTTATCCCCAACCACTGTTTAATTCTTTGGAGTTGCTGTGTTTACTGTGCAATTATGCAAGAGTGAAGAGTGAAATGCTTCTATATAGTAATTAACGAAGCCAGCGAGGTGTTTGAAATAGTGTCAATGTCAGATTTAAACTGTTTTCTACTACTTAATTTTAAAATGGTAAGACTTGACTTACGGGTATTAGAATGTATAAATTTTAACTAAACCATATATGTAAATCGTTCGGTTCAAATGGAAACCAAATATAACAAGTAGGTGCAAAAGTTGCTTAGATAAATAAGTACATAGTATCGGGTGGGTTAGAGAAACTACAAGCATAGGATGATTAAATGTTTGGTTGCCCTTATCTAGAGATTAATATAAATAAGGTAAATATATGATATGAAGGAATTTCATGTAAATTTTTGTTTCAATGTGGATATAAATACGGATGATGTTTCGCTATGAAGACCGTTTTGTTTTGTGTGATATAAGAGATGTTTTTGTTTATATAACTACTCGTTCTTTTACACGCAGTAGGCAGGTTGTTTTAACTGGTAATTAATAGATGTGATATAATCAGTTATAAATTTTCCAGGTAATGTTTGATTTTTAAATAACCAGTTTATTTACTGTATCAATTGAGATATTGATTTTTTCAGAACATTACAAAATTATTAACATAATTAATTATACGTCGATAAGAACTTTGATGGTGTTTTCATTCGTGGTTCTATTAGGTATTCTATTCGGGGTTTAGGAATTACTATTGACTTTTTGGGACCGATGAAAAAAATATCTATAAATTTGCTCAGAACGTATTTCCTTGAAATAATGGATCAGTCATAAAATCATAAAATTTGCCATTTTGTCCTGAAACGGCAATATTGGCGCAAAATTCGTAAAATAGACAAATTTAGACAAATGGACAAATTAGACATACTAAAAGCAGCCGCTATTTTGCTATTATGTACAGCTGCACATTTTAGATATCCATATAATATCACAGGAATATCTTTCTTCTAACAGATTATGCATAGAATATTCGATTTAATATACATATTAATAGAAAATTATGTGGAAGATATTTCAGGAATGTCTAAAGTTTATCTATTAAATAATGAAATAAGAATAAGATTTTTCGTTAAACATCAATTAATTTTTAACAATATTTTTTTTTTCAAAATAGATATACAGAGTAAACCTTAATTTTCATTAATATGTGCTAAACACATCCTAAAATTCGACAAAGTCGACAAGTAATAAAATGTATGCCTTTCCAAGATTTCAATTATTTTTTCACATAATCTATGTAAATGTTCGTAGATTTTGGAAACCCCCTAGGTACGTAGGCCTGTTTCTAATTCAGCAAACACTATTTTCATTAAGGGCATGAATGAATATCGGTTTATTTCACTAATAACGTCGTTTGTTTGAGATTATTAGTTTCGATACATTATCATTGGATAGACCATTATTATCCCATTATTATAAAATTGGAATTTATGACGGAACAAACTTAATTGATGTTTCCAAGAACCGAGATGCTTCCAAGATATCTAAATGGGTTTCATTCAGCATTATGCATTTTTAATAACACACTTTTATTAGCTTCACCTGTATGTTTGTATGTATGTATGTTGTAACGGAATCTTTGAACGAGATATTCACCCACTTCAAAACGTCAGATTGAACTGATACTTTGCACACTTATCAAGGACCAATGACAATACAATAATTTGACAACTTTGTCCTAATGTCCTAACAAGGATCATTAAAAACCAGGATAGGTATAACAAAAATCTCACATTGGCGCATTCGCCACAATATAGAATTTACTGATTGCAGTTGTACCTAGTAGCTATTTGTTTAATCCTGCTCTTGAAACATACAGTTTCTTATTTAGATACAAAACGCGAAACTTTTCACAAGTTTTTTTAGTATGAAAAAACTAAAAAAAAATCTTTAAAGGGAAGCCGAACTAAAAAGTAGAAATTAATGTTTAATTATTAAGATTTTGTAAAAAAGCGTGGGGCGCATGATATCAATTATAAATATTTCATTGACATCATGATTCATGTTAATTGCAAAATTAATACTACCCATCTTATAGAATGTATTATTTATGAATAACGTAAATAATGTATCTTAAAATATTTTTTATATTTAAAATTGTAATTACCACAATTTAGTTTCCGTTAACATTATTATTTCGACCATTATGATAGCACTGGAATATTGTTTATCACTTAAAACTTGCTGAGTGCAACGAAGTGTAATGATGGAAATTATGCGCAGACATGAGCTATTAAGCTTTATCGATAGGGATACTGACAGTCTTTCATAGTTAGTCATTTTTAAAGTGTGGTAGAGAAAACTACCGAAGTATGCGTAAATCTGCTGGCACACCATAATTCTGATATTATCATCGCTTCTTCATCCAGCATAAGTGTTTAAATGTCCGAACCCCCAAACGTATGTAGAAATCACTAAAAAAACGCATTTATTCCAAAAGTGCACCGAGTCCGATCACTCTTAGAACACTTCCCCAAAAGAACTGTATCAGTTACAGAAAGATGCAAGAAAATCCCAAAAATTATATCGTGATAAAATAATATCTAATTTAGATAACCGAACAAAAATAGATTGGGGAACTATTAACGGTTCTATAAGAGACGTAAATTATTCTATAAAAGGTCATGAAATATATAGTTGATAAGTAATATAGCCACTAGCGATAATACAATTATTGCAATTATTAAAATTGCAAATTCCACAGTGATAACAAAAAATTGTGTTTGGTACAATATCTTCTTGGTGGTTGAATTCGATTCATAATTCAAAACGTTCTGTAAATATATTCGGCATAATATGCATTTTTACTGTATTCTGTTTTCACATTTCGACGCCATATTTTAAACAAATGGTTCATGGAAGAAATTGCCATTAGTTTAAATGTTGCATATTGTGCAACCGATGACACCTATTTGACCCCGACATATTTGGTAAACATAAGTACATTTCAGTATAAGTACGGTTACTAAACACGAATAGAAATAAGGCTTCGATTTGTTTATTTGGAGGAGAGAGGCGCCTTCTCCTTTCCGAGATAAACCAAAATATGCAATTCATCAACATCGCATGGTGTGTTATTAAATATGACCATTCCTTTCTCTCAATTAATTTTTTTAAGCTGACATTTTAGAAATCCTAAAAAAATGCAACTAGTACAACAAAGGTTTTAAAAATGTTAACCTTTTTATTTTATTTTAATCTAATTCGATTGAAAATTTTGACAAAAAACAGAACAATTATATATCTGGTAATAGTTAGTTAGGTTAGTTATTATTTTCATTCAAACCGGTGTAGCCACGAAATGCCGCGGCAGTTATTTGGTCAGAGGCAGGTGAATCAAACAAATTGCGATAAGATGAGTCACGCCTAATTTCCTGATATACAGACCGCGAACGCTCTTTGGTAGCTGGTACGTGGTAGATAAGGAAAAAATGCACGACTTTGTTATAAATTAAAATGATTAGTGGATAATCCAGTATATAAAAGTATTATTTAACATCAATAAAGGCTCTTGTGGCAATAAAAAGTTCAATGTTTTTATCTCTATAAAGCTTGGTAAACAAACAATGTCCTTTAACGTAAAGCGCTTAATTGTTAATGCAATTAACTGTTTAGATAATAATAATTATCTTTATTGTAAGCCAACGGACACCAATGTGTCCATGTAGATGATAGTTTTTCAATCTTTTTTACAGCCACATTCAATCCATTTCTGTACATTTTGTAGCAAAATCCAAAAAGATACAAATAGTTACGGTGACTGAAACAAGAGAAAACCGATATTTGTACTATGATATGCCAATATAAAAAACAGGTTCTAAGATTTTTGCACAGCAACACAGCAACTCAAAGAATGACCCCAGTGGCTGCCGGATAACCAACCCCACCCCATCACCCAGCCCCCGCCTAATATTCTTGTTTGTATTTGTAGCAGGAGATTCAGATGCAGCGGTAGAACTGCGAGAAGAGAAATATGAAATACATATCGAAAGGTCCCAAACGGGCCTCGGTCTATCGATCGCGGGGGGCCGGGGCTCGACGCCCTTCAAGGGCGACGACGAGGGCATCTTCATATCCCGCGTGACTGAGGGCGGTCCAGCGGACCTGGCCGGCCTCAAGGTAGGTGACAAAGTTTTCACAGTGAACGGCGTAAACGTAGTAAGCGTGAGTCACTACGACGCCGTGGAGGTTCTGAAGGCGTCGGGACCAGTGCTGATCCTTGAGGTGACCCGCGAAGTAACCAGACTTGTCCGGCCTCTTAACAACAATAACAAGAGTGAGCTGCCCCCGCTCGTGAGCAAACCGGAAACCTACCACGTTCCCCCTCCCCCCCTACCCCCAGTCGACGACGATGTGGTCATGCAGAAGATCCTGGTGCACACCACGCTGATCCGCGACTCCAGAGGGCTCGGGTTTAGCATAGCCGGCGGCAAGGGGTCGCAACCGTTTAAAGCCGACTCCGATGCCATTTTCGTATCACGTATCACCGACGGAGGTGTTGCTGCTAAAGACGGGAAGTTGCTTTTGGGCGATCGAGTAGTCTCTATAAATGGTGTTGATTTGACCGGTGCCTCTCACCAGCACGCAGTCAACATGCTGACGGGTCTAGAGCGCTTTGTTAGACTAACAGTTGAGCGTGAGGTACCAGTTGACAAAAATGCGAGCCCGAACCCATCCCCGGGTCTTCAGCACTCTCCGAGGCTCTTCGGGGTGCCCAAGCCTTACACCGGGCTTTTTCCTGCTAACAGCTATATAGCCAATAGGCCCAATGTCTATGCCGGATACAGGAGGTCCCTGGACGTGGATAAGAAGGTAAGTTTTTTGTGCTTTTGTGGTGGTTTTTTAGCAAAACGTGGAAAATACTATTTGACTTGCGAAAAACTACTTTATTATGACAGCGTTCTACTTACTGCTTAATACCTACCATAATAAGTATAAATACCTACTCAATATCCCTTGAACAAATATTGTATTGTATCAGATTTTGTTTAGATAATTGTTTTGGAATACCTGCCACCAAAGTATGAAAGTAGTTTTTCAACAAGCCAGAACTGAAAAACTCAAATTGTATTTTCCGCGAAGACGAAAAAGAAATTTCTAAAAAAGAAATATACAGCATATGTTTTTTGTCTGCGAAATTGGTGTAGTTGATTTAATGTGTCATAGCACCTTGAGGTATGTTCGTTGGTAAGTTCCCGGGGATTATACCTGTTAATGACATAGAAATATATAGGTATGTTCAAAACATTTTTGACAGTTTAGTTCCATGGCCCGCTAGGTCACCTGAGGGTGACCTAGCTTTGGGGTAAGATTTAGTGTTTCAAGAACCACCAACGGCAAGGGAGAATATGGCTTTTAGAGTAGAAAATGCAATCCACAGTATATCCGCTGCGGAAGTGGATTTTGCCGTGCAAGTAACACGCGACAGACTTGAGCGTTGTATAGAGAACGATGGCAATCAGTTTGAACATCTGGGTACTCATTAGAAATTGTTCATGAACAAATCTTTAATGGGTTCATCAGGCCAGTTGAAAACTAGTCTTGAATGGTTTTTATTAATTGCCTACAATACAATACATGCTTTATCCTTAATCATTTTCACCGTTTCTGGCCACTACGAGTAATTGGTATAATTTTTTTAATACTTTTTTAATGTAAAAATACATTTTAAACAATTTCTCCGGTTAGAAATGAGATATCGAGTTGCGGTTTTCATTGGTTTCTTGTAATTTTTATTCTCTATATGTCTATGTGATAATAAAGATATCACCACTTAATTTTCAGAGCTAGGAAAAACATTTTAAAACCAGTCATTCAAAATTTTACGAGAATAGCATATTTTCAGTATGTCTCATCATAGCAAATTAAGGTGATAGTTCATTTTTCTAATTTAACTTTACTGTAACGCCCTCCAGCGGTGACGTTACAAACTTAAATATAATTTGTAGTCATTTCTCTGGTCCACTTTTGTTATAGATTTTTTTTACTAAAGTTCTATGTCATGCAGTTCCTCAGATATATGGCCTCCGTTAATGACTCACCGGGTACATTACTTGAAACTATAAATTATTTGAATTGTTATTTTTATTTCAATTGGCCAAAAATTACATAAGTATGCACTTTCCGCCTAATCAGGCGGAACAAGAGCACTTTCCTTTGACTAATCAATCCAAAATGTCGCTTATTAAACCGTGAAAATAATGCTTTAGGTATAAATAATATTTTACCATTTACACAAACCGTACTGACACACAGTTCTATATAATTTACGTATATACAGTCCCACAATTAAGGAGTATATTTTTGAATTGATTACTTCTTTCGCCGCCTAAGAGTGGTTTTCAAGGTCGCGTCACGACACATTTTATAACATTCTCGCAAGTGAGATAAAGCATATAACAGATATGAGGGAGGAAGAGAGAGAAACAGAGATATCCAATACAGCTTTGACTTGGGCAACGATCCCCCACGAGTGTTCTAAAGCGGAAAGCAATTTTGATATAATTTATAAACGATCGTGACAGAATCGGAATTAACCAGAATACAATATTACTTATGCATATCCTGCTTGATATATCTGGATTAGGCTTTCGAATCTGATCCAAATGGATGATATCTTTTTACGGAGGAGGCGTCCTTGCCACTACTTCACTTTCTTCGTGAGAAATTCGGTTGTTTAGATATGAATAACGACCAAAACATTTAGATTCACGAACATATGTGTCACTTCAGTTATCATAAGTTCAGTTAACATCACTCTCTCTCTCTCTCTCTCGCTCTCTCTTTCTCTCTCTTTCTCTCTCTCTCTCTTTCTCTCTCTTTCTCTCTCTCTTTGTCTCTCGTTCTCTCTCTCTCTCTCTCCCTCTTTTCGCTTCTATCACGTGTACTGTGCTGCACGCGGGTTTTTTTAAACAGCATTTTTACTTGAAGTAGTAATTTATAATAAATACACAAATATGTCAAGGAAATAACAGAAAAAATACATTCCAATCCAAGCATTTCACAAAGCGGCTGTCTTTTGTTAATAATCGTAATTTTAGTGAAGCGCGCTGTCCTTGAGTTGACCAGCGAGCAGAAA
Organism: Tetropium fuscum; assembly: GCA_964058915.1. Classification (NCBI taxonomy): domain Eukaryota; kingdom Metazoa; phylum Arthropoda; class Insecta; order Coleoptera; family Cerambycidae; genus Tetropium; species Tetropium fuscum. The sequence goes on along the minus strand of CAXKVY010000023.1, from coordinate 390,049 downwards.
CAATAAGAGAATTTTGCTACCCCCACTACTTTTCATGGACATATTTGCCTCTCTGTCAACTAGCGCAGGGCACGTCTGTAGGCGCAGGGCACGTGCGCCTACACAAGGGTCCTTAAAATCATTCTCTACTGCCCAAAAGTAAGTTAGGATATATGTATGCGCTTTTTGTCTTTTTCTTATAATAGAGATCAAAGTGAAACAGAATGGTAATAACGGAACTGTACTTATCTCAGAAGATTTATCCAGGTCTGTCCCTATCATAGATCATCTCTGTGTTTAGTTGTTCTGGTTGCTAAGTAACAATGGTCATTTCACCGATTGCTTGTGCGCATATTCAGGGACACTATCATATAAAAAGGCAACTTGGGAGATAGGGAATTTGTATTGAGTGAAGTACTCTTACTGTATTTACTGTATATACTGTATGGTATTATAGAGTCCCATGAGTGCTATAGTTCTACGTGTTGCCAAGCAGGATGCTGGTTGCATCCTCATGGTGTACAAGAGATTTTCCCCTAAGCACTCTCGAGATCATATTGAACTGGATATATGGCCACCCAACCACCCGGATTTAAATCCAGTGGATTTTCATATGGGGCCTCTTGTAGGTGGTCATATTCGCAATATTCTGTAATTTGCTATATTTGTAAATATTACCATGCAATAAGTTTTTTAAAAAAATTTATAATAAATAAATAATTTTGTTAAAATAGTATTTCCTTAATTACTTGAATTGGAGTAACGTTGTATTTCCTGTTATTTCCTTGGCACATTTAATAATAATTACCTACTAAATATTTTTTGGCTGATGTTAGTTCACTGCTCCACTGACGGCCTTTCGCCGCCACCAATCAGATTTGGTTAAAATTCAAAAATTTGCCTTAATCTGGAAAAGTTGTGTATAAAACAAATGCAAAATCCAGCGCAATCGTTCAAGTAACAAAAAAGTGATTACAGTTTAAAAATGTGCCACAAAAATTATTTGGGCCACTGTGTAGATAAAAATGGATTATCCGGACATTTATCGACTGCAAATCCTATTCATACGTACACTCATCATTAAGTTCCCTATCTGATCATTAGCTTGCTAAAAAATACTAACAATAGTTATTACTTCCTCGGCAGATTTACGACTACAGTGAGATGTCTTTAAATTAGAACCGGGCATCGGGAGGTTATGATTTCCTCTTGTATATATTCACCGGCGCGTAGGGAAGATAAATCTCGCTTTTGATTGGTTTTATTGTCGGTAGCTTGATGTTTCCTATGAATTAATGACACTATAAACCTGAGATAATGAGTATGCTGAGCAATAGTACCTACTTTCGAATTGATATGGTTGAACTATGCCAGTGGCGTATCAATGCCAAATCCTGATTCAGACATGGATTTTTTTTCTGGTAGCGTCTCTAAGAGCTGCCTGCCAGCAATTCACAAACTGGCAAGACATGTAGCAAATATACTTCGACCCATTGCAAAACAATCACCTTGCTATGTCAAAGACTCCTCCCATTTCACCAATGTTCTCCAAAATTATTCCGTCTGAGAAAGGTTTATTTGTTTTTTATTTTGTGTTTCTATTCACCAATATCACACTCCGTGAAACCCTTACATCCTTAAAACAGAACACAATATTTGGCCGGGCATAATATCCTCCCCATGACATTATTTTTGCCATACTTATGTTCCAGTGGCGTGCGGTGACATTTAAAATAAGGGAGGCATTTCTTAGAAACCTACCTATTTGTAGGGTAACTCAATCATTATCCTTTTTGGCGTAGCTTATTATTACAATTTATCATATTACAACACTACTACAACATTACAGTTGACGTAAATTAGTCACATGTTGTTTCATCTAGAAGAATAGCAATTTAACGAGACTGTTTAATTTCAGATTAAATTTTGTTTAAAATCAGCCGAATTTGGTTTTACTCGAAGTGATTTTTTAAACAAATATCGTACCTATTTGGCTGTAAAAGAAACTAGGTTTTTAAAATTTTATCAATAAGTATTTTCAATTTGTTTCTATTTTTATCAGCCTCTCCATGCTAACTTGATTGTTTATTCAAATAAAATTGCATATATGATTATTTATATCCATGACATGTTCGTTCGTGGTCGCGTTTACTTGGACATGTCCCTGTCAAACGTTGTTGGAACATACACGGCTTCCATTAAATTATTATGTGAGATTGCTATTATATACTTTAAAGGAAACCTTGACATGTTTCCATAAACCGCACGCCCCTGTTATGTTCTCTTTCAAAATAACATATACAGACAAGTAGGTGGAGTCCATATGGGAACACCCTTATCTGCAGTCATATCCATGGACGACTTTGAAAGCCAAGCCCTCAACTATTCCGAACTAAGGTCTACATGTTGGTTAAGCTATAGTTGATCATCTGGCCACATGGTAGAGAAATCAGATACATTTTTAGACCACCTAACCATATTCACCCAATCATCCTGTTCACCGTGGAAGTTGAAAGTAATTCCTCCCTATCTTTCTGGGCGTCCTCGTCATAAATAAAAATAGGAAAAAGAACTTTTAACTTAAACCGTTTTATTTTAAATCATCAGTTGTACTAAAAGCTACAACATAATTAGGACCTTCCTGAGATTCTGACGGTTGGTAAGAAATAAAAACCTTTTATTTCCTACCAAACGTCAGAATCCCAGAAAGGTCCATAGGTTTATGTCCTAATTACTTTGTAGTTTTTTGTACCACTGTTGATTTAAAATAAAACCCTTTAAAGTTAAAAGTTTTTTACCTTTTTTTTGTAGTTTTTAGTTTTTTACGTTTTTTTTATTGTACAGCCCGATATTTGTGCGATATTGACTTGTGTAAAGTAGTTCAGTCGATTTAGCTGCATAGTTTAACACTCTTATGCTAAAAAAAGACAGTAACATTGAATTTTACAGCAGGGGATCTCACTCCCATTTGATTAAGTCTATCATCATACATATAATAATTTTTTTATAATTTAAGTTTGAATAGAATATAATTGCAAATTTTGCGCTGAACAGATTGAAATTGATTAATGTAAGTAGTATAGTGGAGGCCTCCAAATTAAGCAGCCGTATTACAGGCAAGAGCGTACAAGAGAACTATATAATAAAATAATGATTAAAATATTAGTAAACTTGAAACGTTTGCACTATCGCGGAGTCGCGTTCTCCTCGCGATGGGGACGTATTCTACCACAGAGCGCGCCACATGTACACGCGCACGTTCTCTATGGTTACGATAGCTCTTCATTAGTTGCCATCTAATTATTGTCTGAAGGACTGCGACTCAATAGGTTTACTTCACATCAAAACTTAATTGGATTCTAACAAGATCATGTTCCATTATGTTTTCTTTTGTAATTAAATGTTATTAGGTAGCTGTTATTAGCGTTATTTTGTTCGCGTGGTGTCGTGACGCCACAAATGGACTGAATACGTAGAAAGTATAATATATGACTATAGTAGATACTATTACACCTTGCACAGTGTTTACTACCAAGTCTTATATTGATTTTACAAGGTCAATTTTCTACGACTGCTTTTCACATTTTAGTGCAACCATTTGTGTAACGTGGACCTGCTTACGTAACTAATTACAGCACTATATTATTACGGTCTCTATGCGGAATAAAAGTGCATTCGTGTTAATCGTGTTTGAAAGGGAATTTTTGATTAAGGCAGTTCCAGTGGCGTAGCTGCAGCGAATAATTCATAAACATTTTAAACATTCCAATAATATATCAATAGTAGTTCCTATTATATAAGGTGTTTCAGTTTTTTCGGTCTGTGCAGGTTAGGGAGCGACAGAGGACTGAAAATTAACAGTACCGTTTATATGAATATGTCTCTCTGACGTCAACGTAAACACGTTGCCCTGTACTGCGTGAAACTCTAAATTTATTGGAACCTAACATTCGCCTCTAGAGTAGAGTTACAGTAGCGTCTCGTGCCTTAATGTACTCGGGGTGCAAAAGAAAAAATATTGGGGGGCTCAGTTCTTTTTCTCCCAGAAAATTTGTTTAAAAAAAACACTTACTAACTACTTACCAAATTTTCCTTTAATTAGTTATAGTAGTTAAACTCTCCCCTGATAATTCCTAACACAATTCTATCAATACTCAACATTTCTTTAGTTACACACCTACTCATTGCTTAAACGAAAAATCCATACGTCTATTTTTGATTAATACATATAACTTGTTCTAAAACTTCTTCATCGAAGTTTAGTATTTCAAATATAAAGTCCCTGTTTATGACCAACAGTGCAAGTGCGGTGTGACAGCTTGTCACTTTCATAGCTTGTCAATTTCATAATTGTCTAAATAACCCACGATGAAATGAACTTTACAAAACCAGTTGTGCATAAAATTTTACTTTTCGTATAACTGGTTGTAAATGTTTTTGAAGGTGAATAAAAAAATAAAATGCTTAGAGAAGGTCTTGCTGGTAAACCGTATTTTAACATTTCTGTGCCGGCTAATTACCCTACAGGGAAACTTAGTCCGAGAAACATAATTTGCCTTCTCCTTGTATAATATCCTTGTCGAAAAAAAATTAATCTGGATAGAGGCTATAATACAAATATAAAGTCTAAATGATCTTTCAAATGGGTGTAAGAAAAATAACATTCCTCTTAATTTATTTTGTATAGGGCGGATGCTCGTTTGACTAGACAAAATTTGATATTAATTCGGAAATTATAAAAAAAAGAGGATCAAAGAACCGTTGAACGGATAATAAGACTACGAAGGATATTCTAATTTATCCAAGACAACAAAATATTTTTATCTTCTATATTTTTTTTAAATAATAATGCAGAGTGCACATTTATTTAATGTCATCGTAGTGAAAGGGAAGAAAGAATTCTTACATGTCAAACATATTTTCGATAGCAGATGCGCAACAGAACAGAACAATGCAACACCTACTCGATTTCTTCCACTGTAGCTAGAAAGCCTGCATCTGCATAAAAAAATACATCGCAATGAAAATGCCTCATTGTTCAGCTTCCATCATCTTATCACAGGAAGAAATTAAAGTCACGAATTCCGCTTTTCGTGCCGAGTGTACGGTTTTTTTCGAAACTCGATGCCTGATTGTTTAACTAAGCAGAGTATTATCTAGGCAAGGCGTAGATAATATCCAGATAACATCTGAAAACAGTAGGCTCAGTCCGGATACTGTTATGTTGATGAGGCAAAATGTAACGTAATGCAATATAATTGTATCAGATTTTAGCTGGGACGTAATCAATGTCCCGCGACACACCTTTGCTTAGCTGGGAAGAAGTGTCATTTAAATTTATAGTTTTAGAACGGGACTAAAAAAAATCGTTAGTCTAAGCCGAAGCCCTTTTTCCTTGCCACAAAAGCTGTTTCTTTTGTTGAAATTAGTTCTTAAAAAAAGCATTAGATAACATTTTTTAGAATTAGTCCAGTAAACAACGTTTTGTCGCCTGTAAAAGGACTTTACTAATAAGCCTTGAAGTTATTTTAAAGTTTATTCAAACTTCGGCACTTTTTCACTAATTTTTTTTTGTAAAATATCTTAAAACGATAAATAGTTAGACAGAAATGCTTATACAACAGTTTAGAGTAGATTTTATTACTTGTCGTTTGATATGTTCATTATCTGCAAAAAAAAGTTTTGACGATTGTTTATAAAAAAAAGTCCCGAATGTAAAATATACATATTGTGATTAATTAGTAAGATTTTGTAATTAACATTTTCAGTAATGAAATTTTTGAGTTACTCTTTCATGAGTTACAGAATTTGTATAGAAAGAAAGATGGCGACTATGAAATGGAAATAGAATCAGAAATACAGAATTAAACTATGCAGCTCTCAATCAGAAATACAGAAAATTATTTACTAATTAAACTAATATCTAAATCATGAAAGTTGGCGGTTACGTCATAGTTATGTATACAAACTTTACTGGTTCCCCGTATTATATCAGTTGTGTCACGCGCGGTAGAATTGTTTCCCTAGTCGCAAGTCTAAGCGATGCCGAATCGTAAATCATAGTGCGGACATTTGGTGACATTTACGGGGCCAGTCTCACTTCTCCACCAGGTGTCACCTTCGGTTTCAATACCATGGTTGTACCTAATGCGCACAACAAAAAGGGAGTTTTATGAAAGTTATAACAAATTTTGTTTTTATTCCGGTTAATAGGCGTGATTTTTTTAAACGGTTTTATTTAGCTTGACTTCGTATATTAGTTTGTTTGTTGATATGTTTGTTTAAAATCTTGCAACAGCTTTTTCAACTATTTTCCGATGAGCCAGAGACTTGAAATTTGGTAGGTATATAGTGTTCTGGTGACAATACAATTTATTTTTTTTATTACAAAGAATCAAAATGGCCGTTCCAAAATGGCGAACTTTTCTATTTATAAACCGATTTGTCTCAAACTTGAAACTTTGCGGTGTTTTAGGTCACTGAATACAATTTTTGACTGAAACTTAATAAAATCAAAATGGCGGACTATCAAATTTATGGACCGATTAGTCTCAAAACTTTGTACTTTGGATTGTTTGAGGTTACTGGGCTCATTTGGTTGCTTTTTACGAGTCCCTTACATTATGCTTTGTGACAAGGCTTTTATGATGGAGGCAGGAGGTGGACAGTGAAACTGTCCACCTGTAGTGGAATTCTGACGTCTGGTAAAAAATTGTGCAATACTAGCAGTGCTGTCGTCTCATGTGGGATGAAGTAAAATAAAAACGTGGAGCCATTTTGATTTTTTTAAGTTTCCGGCAAAAATTTTATTGAATGACCTTAAACACCGCAAAGTTTCAAGTTTGAGACAAATCGGTTTATGAATAGGAAAGTCCGCCATTTTGGAGCATTTTCTTTGTAGTAAAAAAAATATTAAACTGTATTGTCACCGGAACACTATACACCTACCAAATTTCAAGTCTCTAGCTCATCGGGAAGTAGTTGAAAACGATTTTGCAAGATCTGGAACAAACATTTATGAAAAAGCAAAAATATACAAATGTTAATTCATTTAGCTTCATCTTTTGGACACCGGAAAAATGGTAATCCACTTACGTCCACGCTTTGTTGTGCAACCATCTACTGAACATGCCGTGGCATGTTAATACAATTTAATCTCGCTTCACATTTCTAGTCCACTCCGTACAAATCACCACTAACTGTTTCCAGCGAGAACCTGACGCGCTTGTATGCGATAGCGCCCAGGTCTTCCACGGGCGTTCTGCGAGGAAGCGGAAAGCAGAAGCGGCACGCAATACCAGTAACAGACACAACTAATATATTATTCCACAAACTTTTGTTAAAATCATGAAGACGGGAGACTGAGCGTGGTTTAAGCAATGGGACGTTTTCCAAAGTGAAAAACAAGTCAATTCAACTGAAAGATAACCAAATTCTGTCAGTTTTGAAACGGTGCAAGACTTCTGCGGGTACGGCGCTAGTCAAAAGAAATCGATCAGTTGATCGATATTATTCACGCTATAGAACGACGTACAGCAGCTTACAACAACGTTAGTCGGATATATGTCAACAGTCGCATATAATGGACTTTTTTGTTGTGTCACTCGATTTATTATTTTTTAACGAAGTACACTCCCACAGCGTATGTTGTAGATTAAAAATAAATTAGTGACGTAACTGCCAACTCTCAAGATTTGGAGATTATGTTAAATAAAAATCTATTATAAATTTTAAATAATATTACTTAAGTCATATAACTTTGGATATTTAAGAAAACTAAATTTCAATGTATAGATAATATGATAAAACATTAACAATTATTTTTATTATGCCAAATTGCTCACTGTTTAAACTCAATAAATGTTTTCTTGAACTTCCCGAAACTCTCTCACTGTTAATTAAATAGTTACAGCCGGATTAAATTGCTGCTTGTGATACCTGAAAATCATCGAGAGGCAAAGTGCTGTGCATTATATTATCTACTACGTTTCAAATCCATGTAATATGGATTTGAGTACCTAGTCAAGAAATAAAACACGACTTGCACGGTGTTATAAGTTTTCATTAACTTTTAACGTTGAATGAAGGAATCAATGGATCAATGGATCCTCGAATCAACGCTTTTAACAAAGGCATTGTTAATGCAAATAAAATGTCACATAGGTTTATTAATTTTCAAAAGCATTTCACAAATATTTTTGTCAAATAACGTTACATATCATAATGTTTTGAATCTGTCGTAACGTAATACCTCAAGGTGCTATGTGTATTAATTGGGTTACTTAAATTTATCTAGCAATACTGACATTGACATGTTTCCATAGGTATCCGAGTCACCGGAACCAGTCAAACCTCAAACACCCCCCGATCGGCCACAGACACCCAAGACCAACGGCATAGACCCCACTCCAAAGCAAGAGCTTCCAAAACCAGCGCCCAGACGCCTGAATTCCGCTGCCAGCGAGCCCCAATTGAGCCCCACCACTCAGAAGCCCCCCATGACGAACAGCATCCCGCATAGCCAGACGCAGCACGCCCAAAACCAAAACTCGAATCACCAGAACCAGAACAGCCACAAGAAGGTTACACCGACGTCGTCCCTAGACGATGATTCTCAGGTACTGCCGAAGCCCATCACGAACGAAGAGTTCCAAGCGATGATTCCCGCCCATTTCCTCAAAAATTCCTCCCAGTCCAACACCGCCACCTCTCCCACAAACGATAAACGCGCCGAACCCGTCGCGAATTCCGTTACGACGGTTACGATTAAGAAGTCAGATCCCATAGAGCTGCCCCCAGCCCCCACAGGGCCAGGCATGGTCACTGAGACCATCACCAAGAGCACATTCACCGAGACGGTGGTCACTAGGATCACGGATAATAAGTTGGTAGAGCCCCTGATCATAGAGGTATGCGGTCGCGCAAGCGGCTGATGTTTTAACTAGTAGCTCCTTTTGCATGTATACGCCATTTTTGCACCCCCTGATTGTTGCTGCATGATTTTTTTTTCGCTCCACTAGTAGGCCCTGCTTCACTTTCTTGCTGGGCAGGAGTTGTTTATTTTGTACCTCAAGTACAAATGCCTACTTTCGAAAGCACATTTTCAGCAAATTAAAACAGCAAAATATATTATTCTAACTAAAATGCAAGGTATCTTACATTAAATATGTACGTCCTGCCCTGAAACGGTCATTTTACTAAAATGAGTAACTAATACATGCCACTAAAGCTATCTATCCCGTTATATTAATGGTTAAAGTAACAGATGCATTGGGTGTAAAATAAAATGTAAAGGAAAAAACAAGGTTCCTTGGTATATTCACTCAAAGGTTGACCAAGAACACTGGGGTGTTAAAACTTATCTGCGTTGTTCTGGTTTATGTCGTAATCAATTAGAAATAAAGTGGGCCTAGAAATATTGAGTAAAGTCCTCATTGGTAGTGTCACTATAGCCTTGAGCGGTAATGTCAAGTGGAGACTGGAAAATGGCGGCGACACTGACAAGCAAGCATTTGACGTTTAACTTGATATCTGATATCGATGATACTATTAATATGATAGTATTGAATATAAGACCAATTTAGAATTAGAAATAAAACGTTGTTTTACATAAACATCATTTTAAAGACATTTGAATTTCTCGCAGAATTTACAGGTAGCCACAGTAGCCCTATACCGGAATGCCGACGCGCATACGGCCAGACGTCACTGCGGAGCACGCGCCATATAAAATGCATTGCGATACATTCCCGCGATGAAATTTACACGTTACTGCGGAGCACGCTTATATAAAATGCATCGACCTGCGCCGACTTGAAGGATTTTACTTTGAAATATTTGCTTAACACAATGTTGCTATATAATAATGTTCCATCGGAAATGAATCAGAAATTAGTATATAACCTCGTCAACGGTTAGAGTTAAATGATGATCTGGAACACTATTTTATAAAACACCTAAAGCACAATTTCAAATTCTGATACTATAGCCAGCTGTGATGACATTCCGGTGAAATTTTTGAGGTTATGCGGTTTATTTTAACCAGTTCAAATATACTACACAATTTAAAGTGTTAATTTTTGTTCTACACCTTTAGAAAACCGTTTGGTTCCTCCTGGTATGTTTTAAATAATAGTTTTCCATTTTATAGTGCTATTATAATCATTTACTCATAAATTACGTGTGTTTTCTCGATCATTGCCCAACATGTAACCTATAAAGCATATGCTTATACCCTTATAACATGATACCAGGTAGAAATATATTTTTTTAAGTAAAACATAATTATTGAAAAAATACAGTGGGGGGCCACCCACTTTTTTGTAGCTGCCCATAGAATTCAGGATCCTGTTAATTAATAGTTTTGCGATAGCGAAACCATGGAAATCAGACAGCGCCAGAATCGCTTGTAATTACCATCATCATCATGATAATAAATACTTTCAAAAAATAACTATGTTATTTTTTGAAAGTTAACTACAGGGTCAACTGATAACAAAAGATCAATTTTCAGAAATGATGCTCCGTTGCCTCGAATTTTAATTGCATTTTATAAAATATATGAATTTTTTAGGCCCTTCTGATATAGGGCTAATATCAAAAACATTAACTGGAACGTTGAATTTGCCAACATACGTATTAGGTATCTGTAAACTTTGCTCCAACCGTGGGTTAAAATTTGGAACTTTTGGATTATTCATACCTTTTTTGTCTTCAGGGACTGACCTATTCCACGTATTCTCCATGTGGGTACATTGAAGATCTTATTTATAGAATCTTACTTATAGAAACCACGCAACTTGTATAATTTAGCGATGAAATAAATTTGCTAAATGGCAAGGATATTATAATAATCTTATTTAAGGGGAGCCTATTATTTAGCCAACGATTTTTGGAAGCAAATCAGCCCTGGCGTGGGTTGAACCGCGAGTAAAAGTTGACTTAATAGAATCTGGGCTAAAAACCCAATTATTATTTATTTTACATCATATTTTTATTAAATGTTCAGCTTGGATTAATTTTCAAGTCAACTTTTAATAATAAAGGTTCAACTGAGGTTAAGCCTGGTTCGGTTTCTAAAATCGTTGGCTAAATAATATTCAGTGACAAATTATACAAATTGCCTTGATTCTGTAAGTTGGCCCTGCATGAAGAGTTTCTGGTTGCTGCTTTGCCGTCGGCGTTGGGCTACAGTATGATACAAAGACGGTATGTCAGGTTACCGAACCAAAATTGGCCAGTCGCGCGCATGCATCTCACGTGACGTATTTCTCGCCAACATGATTTTAAGAGCGATTTTTACACAGTTGAAAGTAAATGCTATTTTCAAATTGAAATTGATAATTGAAGAATTGTCAAAACAATGGGTGACTGCAAAAGAGTGGATAAAATAAATTTAAAGAATGGTATGTAGATAATAGTTAGATATACTATATTTATGTGATACGTCTGATGCGGTATTTGAAAATTCAGGTATAGTGTTTCAAATGCATTATTTTGTTCTTTGTTCGAAAACCACTTCTTTCCCTACAAAAACACAGTGCATTGATAATTCGATTTCTCGAAAACCATACGTCCTAGCGTGCTGACTTTTTTTTAAAAACCTTTTTTTATAATTTTGTCTACATTTCATTCGATATATTCATATATAAATTCTTTATAATTAAATTTGCTAGTAGCTAGTTTTTTCAAAAACGTCTCATATTTTAAAAACTTAATTTTGCCATCCGACTCACCTTAATGTCTTCTATAAGTACCCAAAATATCATGGTTATATCCCGAGCCGTTGATTAAATAGCGGAAAGTATGTTTTAAAAACGTTATTTTCAAATTATTTCGCGGACCAGGAAAAAAATAATTTGCGAAATTCGCCTCTACTAAAAAAGTTGTAACTCACATTTAGTTATAGCTTAATAGAAAAACGACATTCTACACATCTGATTTTACTTCGCTATAGGTAGGTAGGTACCGTGTTACGAAGTAACTGGAAATGTCGCACCTCACCTGACGTCACATTACCTGCGCGCTTACTTACCATGGTCTTTCTATAATGGGCAACAGTTGTGGCGTAAGCACTATAATATAGGTAGTTACGGCACGTACAATGAATAATAAAAAAGTAATTACTATAGGGAAGCAGAACGCATTACGTAGAATATGTTTTTTCCTTTAGGTTCGTTTGAAAATATTTAACCAATTATTTGTTTTTAAAATTACGCTGAAAGCGTTTTGTTTTTATACAATCAAGACACATAAATAATAACTTAGATGTAATTATGTTTTGTTTAATTATGTTTATTTAATTAATTAATTAAGTAAATATTATGCTTTTTTATTTTGGATTATAAATAATTAAACAGCATAATAAATAATATATTGAATAACTTCTCATTTATAGGTTTTTCATCAATATCCTTATTTATAAATAACTAGACCTACTAATACCAGTTATGTTGGTGTACTCTAATTTATAACCGAACTAAATCCATTATTAATTAATCGTTTTTCCTCCCCATCCTATAATCACATCCGGATTTCATCTAATGACAATTATTATTAATTTATGTCGTCTGTAACAGTTGCGGCTGATTTTAAACTAGCTATCAAATTTAACCCACAATCTCGAGCGCCCTAGATAAAGGTAATTGAATAATCAAGAGCAAATATGAGTCGGAAATCTATTAATAGATAAGGTCTAGTATTTAAATTGCCATATAATATCAAAATTTTGCTCCAGTTAATGAGGTGGATATTAGATAGTGCTCGGATACGCTTTGCTTGTAATTAGAGAGGACGTAATCGAGATGCCTGGAAACTAAGATCGGATTAACCTGGAATCCGGGTAAGGTGTATCAAATAGTATTCGGTACACGAATACTTTTAAATTTACAATAATAATAATAACGTTTATTCGCCATGTAAAGATTCGCAAATGCGAATAAAGAAAAGACTCCTGGACAGCCTTGTCTGTGAGTGTCTTAATATATAACATTACAATATATATAGAAAATGAAAATATGAACAAGTACCTTTAGGATAAAAACAAAAACAGTGTAACATGCTTAATAGCTATGTTCGCGCTGGGACTCCTGAGCACATCCCAAATTAATACTGAATTTATTCGAAACATTTCAAATGCGCATGTCATATTCTGAAGCTGATCTAGATTTTTCATAGTCCTTGAACGTTTTATGAACTATGAACGTACGTATTCTCCGTCATTTCATAGGGTTTGCGTTTTAGTCGTTTCTCGTTTCCTGTCACTGATTTTATTTGGCTAGGAATGTAAGGGATGTGAATACTCAATCTTCCTTTTGCCCTTTACACTGTTTTTAAAATAAAAATGTATATAATATATTATTATATGGTCGTCATTACCATCGTACGGATCAAATTAATGTCTTATACAGCAGTTCTCAACCGTTTTTCAGGGTTTCGATATTTACACATCGAAATTTATGTCATCGGTTAACATCGACGTTTTTCGTTTTCATCGATGATTAACTTTATTCTATCGTCGATACGGTAAACACCAAGTACCTCAAGTACAATAACATTATTTTTATTGCTGCCTCCTATATATATGTTCAGATTTCGATATATCAAATGAAATTATGTCAACATCGATATTTTAGAAAATTTGCGAGAGATCCCTATTTCTTAGGAAAGCAGCAGAATAGAAGAAACGTGACGGTGTTCGTAGAAGAAAATGAAAAAATGAATGAAGAACCTGCTCTCGGGGAATCCACATCTATTATAAAATATACATAATCACAACAAACGTCTATTGTGATGTCAAAACCTTTTATTTGCCGATTATGTACATTTTATTTACCCATTGTGACCAAAACCATTATTTAATAATTTGTAAATGACTATAAATTAAAGTAAACGTGTATTTAATAAAACAAGTGAACTATTTAATAGAAGTATTAGAAAAAAAAATAGTGAACAGTGAACAATAGTGAAAAATATAAAAAGTGATCAATAAATTTCATCATCATCGTCGTGGTTATCACCATCTTCAGGTCCTCAACCCATATTAGTAACTAACGGTTCAACCTCGTCGTAACTTACTTCACGTTCCCAATCTTTGTTTACAATGTCTTCTAGAAGTGTAGAATGTAGAACTGTTAATGTGACTTTAAATTTGCCTTTTAAAATAATAAATTTCAAACATTTTAACTGACACTGTTTCGTTTCCGAAAAATTAAGACATGCGTTAGTGCTTAACATGGCCGAAATTGAATTGTACTCTATGAGACGTCAGTCGTTTATTGCATCAACATACGTCGCGTGCTCTAGGCAATCCAACGATCTGTCAATTTTTTAAGCAATATAACGCAGAGGGCAAACAGTTGTGTTTATATTGAGAATGCAATTGAAGCATATCAATCAGCCCAGCCTTGACGCCGCGCCGTATTGAATTCCATTGCCCCCCGCTCCATGATTTTGTCACGTGGTTTGGATGGTACTGCACGCCTAGAGGTACTACTCCCATGCTGTGAGCTTTGACTACAAATATATTTCAAAAATGTGCAACCAAGAATATAGTTCAACAGATGTTTTCAACCGTTTTTCCAATAAAATCCATTTTTTTTTCAACATTTTTTTTCTTCTTTTTTCAAAACTATCAAATATCAAATGAAGGATAAAGGAATAGAATAAGGATTGTCATCAAACAAACATTTTAAGAAATCTGCATTTTTAATACAATATTTATTGTGTTGTAGTATAGATAAAATATGTCTTAAATATTTCTGATAATGCCAGAATATTGCTTTTATGTTGTAAGGTAATGTTTTGATGAAGGCATTTTATTAGCACTTACGTTCGGAGTAAATAAGGTCGAAAATCTATCGAGTAATATATGAAAAAAATCTCTCTCTAAAAAAGGACGCCTAGTAATAGGCGCTGTGACAGCACCACTAAAAACGCCTATTGTTATAATAGACCAGGCGGCAAGCCGTAAAATAAGGACCAATAAGGAAATAATTCTAGGAAATCTGGAATTTGATGTAATCACTTCAATTTTATGTCTTGATAAACATAAGTTTTTTTTCTCCCTTGAGCGTGGTCGGCGTTAGTCGGCCATATTAGAAAAATGGCGTCGTTATTAAGTTTTTGCCTATATTTTCTAAAATATTAACTTTTCGATGAAAATACTTATTATCAATATTAAAATATTCCTAAAATTTCCTACAAAAAGGGCCGGCCCTTGCAAACTTTACCGTAAAACTTTCCGTTACGAAGATATTTAGCCGTAAATTTTGATAATTTCCTTTGTAAACTTTGATATCACTTAATTTTGCTGCATTATGCACATTTCAATATGGCCCGACATAGGAGGAGATTGCAATATGGCGGCTAACGCCGGAGGAGATAAAAATACATCGATTAAAGCAATTTCCAGATTTCCTGAAATTATTTCCTTATTCAAACGCTTGCCGCGTGGCGAGAAAATTAACACAAAATAAAGAAAAAAGAAGATATTAATCATTTAAAGATTACTCATGACTTGTAAATAAAGAGCTATAATTCGAATTAATGATAATAACTTTCAATCCCAATTTAAAAGAGATTTGAAAGGAAAATTTTAACAACAGACTATGGCCAAGGAACAAAATTCGTAAATTAAGAAATGGTATATTAATAAATTTTCGTTTCTTGAAACGAAAAAGTTTTCTTTTGCTTAAACATCAGAATGTATTACTTAACTTATACTTTTTAAATAAATAATTAATAATCTCCAAATCTTGAAAGTTGGCAATGACGTCACTAATTTATTCTTAATCTAGAACATATGCTGTTTGAGTGTTGTTGTTGTGTCCTTAAAAAATAATAAGACGAGAGACACAACAAAAAGAAGTCCATTATATGTGACTGTTGATATATCAGACTAATGTTGTAAGCTGCTGTACGAAAAAAAGAGAGGGCACGATTTCGTACAACGTAACTCTAGCGAGAATAATATGGATCAACTGATCGATTTCTTTTGACTAGCGCCGTAACGCCGTCACGGTCCTTACACTATAGGTTATCGAATTTGGTTATCTTTCAGTTGAATTCACAGACACCCGTATTACAATAATCCACAATGTGTCAAAATGTCTTAAATCTTAAACGTAATTAGCATTAACACGTGCAGTGTACTCGCAACACGTACAGTGCGCAGAGCAGTACCGCGCACAATTATTGCGCCTTAACCTGAGCACGAAGGCCAACCCCTGAGAAAGCACGAAGGCTGACGGAGACTCCCGAGGCTAGGGAGGGCGCCGCTAATCCCTAGCGGATTTCGACGTCATTTGTGCCATTCCCTCGGTACCTATTTTACGCGAGCTTGGTCTCCTTGTTCTAGTTCTCTTGATTTTAACATTGTAGATTATGCATTATGTTTACGTATGTCATCGGAGAACGAGTAAAGTTTGTATACATCCGGACAAGTTGTTTCAACACAAATTTGACTAGTACAGTACTGATTTGATTCGTGTGGTTTATAACTATGATGTAACTGCCAACTTTCAAGATTTGTATAGTATAAATAAATGTTTTTTTAATGTTGCAATATCAGTTGAAGAAGAAAATGTAACCTTAATTATTCCTTTTTTTATTTTCTATAAATTCTTATTATAATATTAAGCATAAGGATTTGAATGCCCGGGCCTCCAAAATCATCTTCTACGGCAAGAAATACGTAGGAATCAGTAAAAGACTCGCCTTTATGTCAAAAGTTCTTCTCGTCTCTTATTTCATCCCTGACAACTGGACTAAAATCATGCACATCTTTACTTCCACGAAACCGTTTAACTTGTAGCGCATTTAAAAATATTACAGCGTCTAGGTATTATAGTGCATAATTTACCAATTACGTACTAGCTATCGTTATCAAACGTGAAATTTAATAGCTTTTCCCACACGTTTATGGCGAAATCATGTGACGGTGATCAGGTAAACAAAAAAAAATCAACATGTAGTGTTATAGTTTTTGTGCGAATGTAGCAGCGCTTTCCGGTGCTCGTGTCGATGATTTCCTTGCCGCAGTTTTTGAGAAACATTTTCCGGAGACACAGCAAAAGTGGCGAGGTAACTTTGCTGTATGTTTGTGATGGCGAAACGCGGGTAAAGAAACAGAAGCGGATACGACGTCATGTTTCGATTGTGTTTGTAAGTAAAGGTGGATTTTTAGAGTAGGCAAATTCGAGGAAAACTATATGGCCTGGTTTTTGGTGGTTAGTGTTTGTTTTACTTAATTTAGGTAGATTTGTTTTGTTTTTGATATCACACTGGGTAAGCCAATAATTCGTTTGTTGGCAATTAATTGTTACAATCGGTGTTCACCTTTTTGTTGTGATTTTCGATACGTAAAATGTTGAAGTATTACAATACAATTTAATTTTGAAGTCGATTTTTATATAATTTCATATATATTTTGAATCATAGCAACTAAGTCCAAAGGTGGTGCAAAATAACAAGATTGTTTTAATAGTATAATAAACTCGAGATAAACGTTTTTACTATAATTTTCTAGTAGTTTTATATTGAGTTCCTATTTCTATCTTTGTTATTTCATTAGTAAATATAAAATATTCTCCAAAATTAAAAATGTCTTCAGGTTATCAATATTTATACATGCCATTCTGCTGTGTCAATCGACTGATACGTTCCAAGCGACAAAGTAGTACTTTCTAGTAGTACCCTTGCATTGCTACCATTAATTGATATCTTATTTTCGTTTGTACCAGTGCTCTTCATGGCTGAGGACCGGGGTTCCTACTGGTTTAATGTTATGCCGTTCGGTCCGTTGCTACGCTAATGCATCTTCTTGTGCTCAAACCACCTCGTGAGGGCCTTTTTGTCTCTTCAATATATTCTCCCTCTCTCTCTCTCTTAATAAAAATCTCTAAGTAAAAATTTGATTTATTCACACCAAAATTATATGATATTTTAAAATAAATTTACGAACTCTGTAAGGGCGTTATATTATAGCTTGTTACCCAAAATATATTGTTTCCAGTATTAAAAAATCGTTAATATGTTAAAAATGTATACCATTTGCACTAATAGCCGACGCTAAGCTGGAAGGGATCTAAAATGGCAGATTGGTCCACTTTATTGATACATTTTGACATTTTTTAGCACTGCTAGTTTCACGTGGCACATGTATGACAGTTGTTTCTCAATCCACTGCAGTAGTGTCAGTCGGTTACGTGTTTCTACAAGGCTTACATAAATGATTACAAGATTTATGCATTATTTATATAAAAATAAGAATGTATTATACTCGTAAAAATAATACAATCCTAAAAATTTACCTACATAAACCTAAATACCTACATAAACAAATAAACATTTTTTTAAAATTTTTGTCTGTCTGTTCCGGCTAATCACCTTCCACGCAAAACAATTAAAATCCATGTGATTGTGAACAAGTCCGACTCAAATTAAATCCTCCTTCCTCACAAAAAAATTAAAATCCATGAAATTGTGATCAAAATCCGACTCAAATTAAATACTCAAATAGTTATACATCCAATATAATCCATTATAAACACTAATAAATATTTAATCATTATTAACGTAAATCTCCCGAGTATTTTTACTTGCTTCGAGCAATAACTTCGAAACTAACTAAACACTAAAGTAGCAGTATCCAGTACCGCGCACGACGCCACACCGAAATGCGCCATCCACCGCTTCCCCCTCCCACGACTTAAAATCACAAAGGCTGCATGTCGCGTGGGCTCAGAACGCGCGTTAAATTCGCGCGGACGAAGTCATGGGTATTCTGTGTGATGCCTGTAAAATTCTGCACGGGAAAAATTATTGAAATCGCGGTAATGTAATGTTACGATATATATATTTTTTAAATTTCCTATTAGTGTATAGGCAGGCCTTTGCCACCCTATTGGTTGTTCTGAGAGCATGTTGTTATTTGTTTTGTGCCCAGCGTGTGCGTAAAGGCCAATTACGGGTATGATATGATACCCAATTTGGTTCCGAAATTCAAAATACTGGAGGCTTGCCTCCGCGACAATGTTACAGCGAAAACATTGCACGATACGATATCGTTGCCGTCGGACAGTAACGACATCCGACATATAAGAATATTACAATATGAACCTGCTCAAACATAGCGGTAGCTACCCCGCTCAAACATTGTCGTTCGACAGCTAACGGGGAGCGCTGCTTTCCACGGTATGTCATGTACCGTGGACGATGTCGTTGCCGTTACCGGACAGTGGGAAAACGTACCAAATGTTTCCGTATATTTTGCGTGCCCCGATATCGTGTCGTCTAACGGTAACGATATCGTATCGTGCAATGTGAAAACGCTCTTAGACTGCGACGCCCAGTTTCGTTCTTCGGCAGCGTTGGCAATTATAGGCAGTTTTCCTACAATTTTATTATCCTAAACAGCAATATTTAAACTCGCAGATTTAGCTAATTTTATTAACAAATAATAATAGTACGGCAGCACTTTAGCATTTTATTTATTTATTTGTTAATAGATAAAAATCCAGCATGATATTAGATTTAAAAACGAGATTTTTATTTAAAAAAAGTGAATTTTGAATTTTTAGAGGGGAGTCACTGCCTCCCCTGACGAGCCGCCACTTGTGGGATGACTTATTTCTTTAAAAGTCTACACGAATATTGCAACACAACTAATCGAAATGTTGAAATTTCAATTGTACCGTTGCCGTTGATACGATCTCTAATTATATGTTGAGGATATTCATCATTCAGGTAATTGAATAGTGTACCTATAGAATCGAGAGAGCAAATAATAATACGTTTGCAGGAAATGATATATCACCAGGTAAACTATTTTTAATTTAAGGTGACAGCCTCGTTAGTTTAGTTTATTATAGCCTGAAACTTCTTTTGAAAATATTCAATTCAAATGTGTCCAGCTTTTGTGGCTATAAAATCATTGAAACCTTACAGTGCCTTGTCTCCTCATGAAATCGCCCTACTCTAAGTTATACCAAAGTTTACGGAATAATATATTATTCCGTAAACTCTGGTTATACTTACTTGTTTGATTTAGTTTAATGTAGGATCAGGGGTGTAGCTACCGCTATAGCAGCTGTATCAGTAATATAGGGGCCACAACATGTCCATCCAAAATATCGTAAAATGTTATCCACATATTAAGATTAAATAATGAAATTAAATTGCTACTTGATTGATCAATACTGAACTAAATAAATAAATTATTATTATTGTTCTGACTGTTCAAAAGTAGTGTTTCTCTGGGATTTACACAATTGTTTATTTTTTTTATTTTTTTTACTCGAATCACGTACGGTGTACGAACCACGGTGTAAACATGGATAAAAAATTAATCAAAAATTCACATCTACATATTTCTGTCTTCAGGCTATACAATGACATTTAAAAAAATTACAAAATGACGATTTACCTAAGAACAGTTGAAATTAAATTTGATATAATTGGCTTCCGCGCTTTGTCACAAATCACATAACAATGCGACGTATTTTTCCAAAAAAAATATACGGGTACGTCGCTTCGCTCCGCTAGGAAAATAAATCGTCCTCCAGCAGAAAAATATAATCAAAATGTTTTAATGAATTCTTACTCTTATTCCATGTATTAAGTTGTTACATTCCATTACCATTATTCCATTGTTAAAATATCAAATTCGTGCAAAGATAACAAATTCTGGTTATTTTTAACTATTACCATTTACTTATTAATTTAAATTTAAAGAAATGCAATTAATTCTAATTCTGGTACAAGTTCAAGAACACGACAGAAAAATAATTATTACAGCAAAACATGTCACGTATCTGGCAAAACCTTACTATAGGTAGTTGAAACTATTGTACTTAGTATGAAATGATGGTAGTTGGAATGAATCTATGACACAATGTTTAACATTCAAATAGGTCCGTACATTAGAATCCGTACATTATTTAAAATCCCTTAATAATATGATAACTTAAAGAAACTTTGATAGAATCAATGATTTATATCAATATTAATAATAATAACAATAAATGGACAAAATATCGAGATTTACTCTCCGAATAATTCCGCAGGCTGTACCCGTGTTATTCTGTGAAAATAGTGGTTCTTATTATTGGCTCTCTCGGAGGTATGCGACAATCATTGCTCTCAGAATTAAGAACCATCCCAGCATGCCGTCAATCGGCAGAAGTCATCGCTGGGAAAATGCAGAAGGCCGTCATACTTGGCTCGTTGCGTCTACGCAGGACACAAGATTTGCGACCTCAATGACCGCTTACCCCGCGGACGTCCGCGTCATAATATATCGATAATATCAATATATTATTATTATATGAAGGTATAGTTTGTAATATTGAAATATGAGACATAAAAACCCTCATTATATCGATCCCTTCACTTCACACCTGCTACCGCATTTTTAACAGCGTTGTCAAGCCGATGTAACCGATTTCCAGGAATTTAAGGAAAAACAAATGATTTTATATCGCCCATCACATTATGACATTATCATGTAGTATAACAAAATATTGATCACACTATATTATTATGACCTTTTGTCATATCATAAAACAAAAAAAAAAATGTAAAATGTAAAAATGTGTTAATTTCATTATAGATCCTCTTTCTTACATAATAAATCAATGCTTACAATCAGGACATGTACCATCTCACTTTAAAACTGCGATTATTAAACCTATTTTTAAAAATGGCGAAAAAACAAAAATGTCAAATTATAGACCCATATCGCTGGTTTCTGCATTAGCCAAAATATTTGAAAAGTTAATAAATTGAGATTATGTAACTATATGGATAAAAACAAACTACTTAATGACATGCAATTTGGTTTTCGTGAAAACAAATCTACTCAAGATGCAATAACTAATCTAACTTATAAATTATATAATGCACTTGATCGCAGTAAACCAGCGCTATGTGTCTTCATAGACTTAGCTAAGGCTTTCGATACGGTAAGTCACAAACTTCTGTTACATAAATTAGAAAACTTTGGAATTCGTGAAAATGCCTTAGCCCTATTTCGTAACTATCTAACGAATAGGAAACAAAAGGTTGTAATTGACGGTGTTGATAGTGACGAAAGAACTGTAACTTGTGGGGTACCACAGGGTACAGTTCTAGGCCCTATCCTGTTTACAATATACATCAATGACTTACTTGCCTTACCTTCAGAAGGCAATATCATATCTTACGCAGATGATACTGCGATATTCTTCGAGGGTGTTAACTGGCAGGATTTACGATCTTCTGCATCAACGGACCTGAAAAAGATAAAAAAATGGCTTGATAATAACTTGCTTACATTAAATTGGGAGAAAACTAAATACTTGGCATTTACATCATATAAAAATAACTTACCTGATTTTAGTACAATACCACTGGATGACCGTGTAATCTCGTCTACAACAAGTATTAAATACTTAGGGATAATGATTGACTGCCATCTAAGGTGGGACACTCAGATCAGCAGTATTATAAGAAAACTCAGACATTTAATATACAAATTCAAAATAGTTAAAGCGTTTTTAAATTTTAAACAATTGAAAATAATGTATTATGCTCTTGTTGAGTCGATATTTCAGTATGGTATAATAGCATGGGGAGGTGTAAGAAAAATATATTCAAAACCATTAGAAATTTTGCATAAAAAAATTATAAAGATAATTTTAAATAAAAACATAAGATTTTGTACGGATCAACTATACCGTGAGTCAAACATACTGGATTTAAGACAAATCTACGCTAAAGGGATACTAATATATCTCTACAAAAACAAGCACATTATACAACCTATAGATCATCTTTACTGCACTCGCCAAAAAACAAATGACCTCATTAAACTAGATGTAGCAAAAAAAGATATAGGCAAAAGACACTTTATTTATATTGGACAGAGATTGCATAATCATTTGCCTTCTAACATTAAAAATAGCGTAAATGTATTTATTTTTAAGAAATTGGTTAAGAAATGGTTGAGAGAGAACGAAAGATCTTTTATTGAAAGACTGATTAACCTAAGACACTAAATTTTGTAAAACTACTACTTTTCTTTTTTTTTTCATTTTCTCTCTACTCTTTCTTCTTCTCTTTTTTAATTATTAGTTAATTTATCTGAATTGCATTGAGATGTATCCATCCATTCGCAAGTTTTTAACTTAAAATGGATGTAAATTTATATTTATTTTGTGAATTAATACAATAATTAAGGCTGACATCTTACTCCCTGTAATTTAAATTTTTTATGAAATAAATATATTATTATTATTATTAATTGGATGGTGAATATGATGCAGAATAAGAATGTTTCCCATTCAAATATTACGAATCTATTTTACACGTTCCTCGGCCGTGTCACATCATTGGCATTCATTTGGATGTCTAATACCATCGAACGTGGGGTAAAGTGGGGCCAACAATAATTCTTGAAATATAATAGTTATTCTTTAATTTAGTGTATTATTTTGATGGGTTTTGTGTTCAAATTATTTTGATTAGTTATTAGTATTCTATCAAAACATTACAACTTGTTGAATGAAAGCGAATTTATAGTGACGATTTTAGCTTGCTGTAAGAAAAAGTATACTGTCCCTATCTCCCATTGCGGTAATTGTGGGTATCCTTTGAAAAGTTTTTGTCTCATATTTCGATGTTACAAACAGTATATGCGAATCATCTGATCATAACGTAACGTGAATAATAATGGCTTTGATTGGATAAACGGCTGAAAACATCTGTTGAACCGTATTCTTGGCTGCTTATGCGGGGTGGCACCTATCAGCGGCGTGGTCAAGGAATTTCAAATTTACGAAAAATGACAAATTAAATGTTGCAAAAAAATGTTGCTTTTTGTGTTAGACAGGGTGCAAAGTTGATTATTTTGAACTGGGCAAAAAATTCTAGTCTAATTGTTTTACATAAAAGTGGATAACTTAGAACGGTGTAAACTTTAATTCTAAAGCTACTTGCCAAAAAAAGGCTCATTGCGGCAGGTGTGGAGCTCAAAATTAGAAATTTAATAATTTCAATATGGTGGCCTATACTGTAGAACGCTCTTAATAAAAAATTATTTATTTAAATCCCCTGTCATTGAAATTATCAAATCAAATAACTATGAATTCTGCGTGCTTCACTAAGCCAAGCAAAGGAACTGTGCATTATTTTGGCTTTATATAGGGAAGAGTGTTGTATCTTTTTGACCAATTTTTACAAAAAAAAACAATAAATCCCCCATTAGGCATAAACATCATCGATTTCAGCCACGAAATGAGAGAAACTTTTCTCGACACCTGTACAGGTGGAGAGAAAATAAAGTCTTCTTTTGCTAATAATTCCTTGGAATGCATTTTCGTATGCTCCTTTCTTCATTTCTTAATTCTAAGAGAATGTTTCTTCGTCTGCAGATGAAGAATCTTCTAGTTTCAAACTTTCATCACTGTTACTGCTTTCTATAAGGACCTTTTTCTTAACTTTCTCAATAAGGACCTTTTTCTTAACTTTCTCAACTAACAGTGGTTTAACACTTTTAGTAGTAGCACTGAAAATACTATAAACTCTTTTGTTTATGGTATTTGACATCTAGAAGCATTGAACACAACGTCGAGTCCATTCAATAGGAATTCCATTCACTGTAACTTAGGAAACCATCCTGTGGTCCAAGGTACAATGCGGTCCAAGGTACAATGCGATCCAAGGTACAACATTCTCCCCTACTGTTGATATGTAAAAAAATATTTTACCGAATACACCTCAACCCTTCGATACAAATACTCAAAATTTTGTCATTGATCTCGGTATTATGAAAGCTCTTAGTGTATTATAGGTGATAATATGTTTCCTTTGAAAAGCCATATCTGAGTTCTTTGAAGAAAGACTTCAAGTCAAATTGATGCCCAATCGCCAATTTTAATTAGGTATTTATTTAATATTAAACTTCTGGTAGCCTGGTGAGGTAATATATTTTAATACCAATATTATTAGTGCTTGTATAATAAATAAATAAATAATTATAAACTAACATTATTTTGTTAAGCGTCACTACGCAGTTTTTTACCCTTGCATACTTGTTTATTAAAATATTTGTGTACGCTTCTACTGCTGGCATGGATAATAATTGTAGTATAATTATGAATGTATGTTTATTTATTTTTTATTGAACTGGACGTTATCCCATTATACAAGCTAAGTGATAGTGTAATTATGTGAACATATTAAATAGTGAAACGCAAGCACAATTTTATTTGACATTTTATCCAGTTCAGTATAATGCACACTTATATGGGTCCATGTATTTGGCTGGGTTTTAATTGACCCTAAATGTTTGTTTAATTTTTGTCTGTGTTACTAATATTGGTGTAATTGGGGCCTACATGTCGTCTATAGATGGCCATCCAGAAAGCAGGTAAATTGAATAAAAACATCCACTGTCCAATCTCCTGTCCCACGCTTCACTCAGTCTAATCTTACCGTTCACTCTGTATATCATTGCCACGCTGAACTCTCTAGATCTAGATGATAGATATAGGATTAGGCACTGTATTACAAATTAATTAAGGCCTTATTATGATGGTATATAATAACTTTTGTCCCGTAGTTAATGCAAGTATAATGAATAAGGAAATTTAGTGTGGAACGTTTTGCTTTGGAATATGCCCCTATTAATCCAAAAAATACTTAAAAAAAAATAATTGTTTTTTATTATTTGTTTAATACAACTGGACCCAGGCGGTTATGATGGGCTAAACTATTTTTCCGAATAATCGGATAATATTCCAAAGCAATTTAAAAAGGTTCCATGCTATTGGAAGAAATTGAATGCTTTAACTACGGAACTATATGTAGTTGTGTTACATACTTCAGGAGGATTTATTACAAATTAATTCGAAATTAACTTCAAATCTGATTTCTGAGTATTATCTAGGAGCCCTAACATCTACATATTGGGACTGTAGGAATTATAATGTTAATAAAAACAGTCTTTAAAATATTTGGAATTTGGTTTAATTCGATGTACTTTTTGAGATATACTTATTTAGGGATAAACTACCAAAAAGCAAATTAATTCAAATTAGCTTTAAACTTAAAACTCAGATATTATGAGAAATACATTATAATTCTTGGCAACTATATATTGGGCCTTAATATAGCTACGCATAAACTAACAACTAGTGACATTGCTCTCGCTTTTATCAGTGCTCGGATTCTCGCAGGCATGTTTCTGATCAATTTACACAAAATTCGCCTGAAATTTTTCCCCAAATTTCTTAATTTATATCTCAGATCCACAATATTCCTCTGTGGGTTGTTTCTTAAAGTTTCTCATTTCATGCCAAACACATTCAGTTACGTTGAGATCTGGATTTCTTGATAGCCAGATATTACCATTAAATTGTTTTCAACCATTCATTATTTTGTAGCTAGCACAGTATGACACGAAGCGCCTTGCTCAAAAATACAATATCCATCTCGATAAAATTGAGTGATACTTGGGTAGCCAAGTATCCTTTCTTGGAAAATATGTTTATATTTTTCTGCATTCTCTGTAATTTCAATGAATTGCAGTTGACCTTAGCTGACATACATCCCCAAATCATTTGACCCTTAGGAAATTAGTCAGTTCATTTTAGGCAGTCTGTATTAAATGCCTCATGTTTAGTACAGTCGAGTCGGTACAATATTTGTTGAGATAGAATTCCAAGAAAAGAATAAGCCGATAAAGTTCTTTTGTCTCCATTCTGTGTGTCCAATGCGGTTAGTTAATCCCTAGAAGTGACGCCAGTGTTTTCTTAGAAATCTATCTCAACAAATACCGACTGTATGTATGACTCTTTTACAACTATTTCCCACACAGATATCGAATTTATTAATCCATTTTCGACAGCATTATCTTGACAAATTTTAAATATTTTCATTATTCCAGTTGGCTGTAATTTCTCGCAAAGTACTGCGGAGGTCTACCAGTACTCTTACCCTTAATTTCCAGTGTCGCTTTACTACATTCCCTACAGATGACTGGGCCATATTTATCAGCAAATTTTTTTACTAATTCTCAGGACAGTGCGAAATTATGATTTCTCGCAATTTCTGTGGAATTGACATACCTCTAACCATCTTTTTGTATTCAACATCGATTTTTGGTGTCCATATACAACCCTACCCGTCAACTAAACACTCAACAAAGTAAATGTCATCATTTTGTTTTGCATTCACAGCCTACTTAGCTTTTTAATGCGCCCTCACTGCTGTCCCAAGATATAGTTGTTTATTTTTATAATGGTTGCTCCATTTGAGATAAGAAATCTAAACAGATATTCTTTTTTAGCAAGTAGTCGTACACTTAATGAGTATATTAAAAAATGTATTCATTTGCAACATATTAACTAACAACTCTTACTAACTGTATAATTACAAAGTTAAATTGCTTAGCGTCCCAATATATAATTGTTAGGGCTCCTATAACATATCCAATGTCCTAACAGTTTAAAAACATACAATGCAATATTACTTTAATAGTATTTATAGACATAGCTGTTAAACCTATATTTCTAATGTTGGCTCAATTTTTCTCTGATTTTAAATACCCATAGGTATAAATTGTCTTCGATATCTTGCAATCAAACAAATTCAACTAACTAAATAAAAGTTTCTCAGCATTATATTAGTAAACTCTGAAGTATGTTCCATAATAAATATAAAGAGTTTAATATGTGGTTAAAGGTCAGACTAGAAGTTGTCTCATTTTTAAGTATTCCCGATTCAGTTATAGAAAGTTTGAGTTTCATTCTGTTAAGTGTTTTATGGTCTTAGGAGATTTGTTTGACTTTTTATTGTAAAAATAGACATGTAGTTTTAAAAAGCTACTAAATAAATCATTGTATTGCGTATAAAATTTGTATATGTTGATAATTGATTAATCAATTATCATATTTTGTTTGGATCTATGGCGCTTCGTTATTGTAAAATAGTTGGTAATGTAAAGTCTGGCATATCTCCTAACCTTACCTTTTTATTTGAATAAATTTTTTATTTTGTTTTGTTTTAACTTCTCGGCTGACATACCAATATGACCTTAAAATACTAATACGAATGAATGCCTTTCAGGATGTCACTCTGAGCAAAATGGGAGGTTCCCTAGGTTTCAGTATTATAGGAGGAACCGATCACTCTAGTATTCCATTTGGTGCTAAGGAGCCCGGTATATTTGTTTCACATGTAAGTCAATTTAGGTAAACCAAATTATAAATATTTGACGTGATTTTCTTGAAGATGGTTCCGGGTGGTACTGCTGCCAAGAGCGGCAAACTTAAAGTAGGAGATCGGATATTGAAGGTTAACGGAACGGACGTCACACAAGCTACACACCAGGAGGCTGTGATGGAGCTGCTAAGACCTGGTGACTTTATTACGCTTACGATTAGACACGATCCATTACCAGAGGGGTATCAGGTATGTTATTAAAATTAGTTTATTCCTTGAAAATTTCTTTAAATAATGTTGAGTATGTTTATATCGATTCGATAAATTATGGTGAATTTGAATTTTCTATTTGTTACAAGCAACTTATGGTATCGTACGTAGAGCCAATGGTAAGTTTATTAAAAAAAATAACTAAAACATGCAACATGCCATACAAGGCAGCTTTCCGTTTTCCCTGTTAAGTCAGTGAAGCACAAAATAATTCTGCTTTTCTGAAAATGGGATTCTATATTATATCTACTGAACAGAAATAGTTAACCCCCACCCTTTAATATAGAATACGCAGATCAATCTTGCTCTTTAAGCAGTGTGTTGGGTTGTATTATGGGTTTTTAAAAATCCAACATAAAAACTATATTCAATCTTAGAATGCATTTATGCGAAGAAACTATTTCCATTGAGGAAATAAGGTAATTTAGTGGTTCACGCTTTTCTTAACTCTCAAATCATCCTTTCAACCTATTTTGGGTCTATTTCCCATTAGTTCTATTCCATACAGAAACATCTTTATTCGGTTTTTACAAACCCATTTCCGCACCACCTTTTCTCGTGAGGTAGAATGATTGGCGCTTTTTATTTACATGGTTTCCACTAAAAATCAGAGCCCCTTCATTTTTTCATTATTAGCAAAGTCCCTCCTAAATAGAAAAGGTAAGAAGCGAGACATAGTGTATGGAACACATGACATAAATCGTTATTACACAATAAGTGTTGATCCGATTTAAATGCAAAAACATTATTTCTATGCGTAATGAATTGGTCTTTTTGAATAAGCAAAAACATTAACCAGAATTATACTGGTTTGGCATATTTTGCTGTCCAGCTTCTGAACCAATGAATGTATGAAAATGAAACCAATGTAGATTTCCTTATAGGGAGGGGCTTAACTATTTCTGTTAAATAAATAAGGTGTAATCCTATAATAACTCAAATAAAGCTTCTCGGTAGTTGTTATTTATAAATTAGTAATAGAGCAGAAGCCGCTTTGCAGCAAGTGTTTATAATTAACGCTCTTTTCAGGAACTTGTCATAGAAAAGGGCGACACTGAGAAATTGGGCATGCATATAAAGGGAGGCCTTCAAGGTCAACGGGGTAACCCACTTGATAGATCAGATGAGGGCGTTTTCGTTTCCAAAATCAACTCGGTGGGTGCGGCAAGAAGAGATGGCAGGCTCAGAGCTGGCATGAGACTGTTAGAAGTCAATGGAAAATCTTTATTGGGTATGAATTAGGGTCAATCGATGGAGGATAATTACAAATAATGTTTGATTATTTTGTCTCTTTCAGGAGCTACACATCAAGAGGCAGTCAACACATTACGAACATGCGGCAACGTAATATACATAGTTGTATGTAAAGGCTACGATAGGGGTGAGGTCGACAAAGCAGTGGCCGAAGGTAGGTTGACAAGAGCAGGATCGATCAGCAGTAGATCCCAAAGCGTAAGCTCCTTAGATGTCCCAGATGAAGACAGTCAACAGGTAACTATTGTCTTGTATTAATAGCGTATATTTTGTTAACAATATTGCCAAATAGGAACAGAAAATGAGGTCTGAACTGGTACAGTTCGAGAAAGAAGAAGCCGAGAAACGTCTGCAACCTATAAACCAATCCGAGGAAGATTTATCTTTAATTGAAGCCAAACCGCCGTCACCGGCGGATAGGGTACTAGATGTTGTCAGGGCAGTGGAAACCCTGGCGCACGGCCAAATCGAGAATTACGTGCCACCAAAATCACCAAATTCTGAACTAAAGACAACTACGATTGTCATGAGCAAGCACACTCTGGCACCTCAACAAAGCACGGTGAGTTTGTAATTTTATTTAATGGACATGAAAGCTTTATGTGCTTTTGTGTGTTTACCTCATGACATCAGTGCATATTTCTTATAGTGAAACGTGTTTGATTGTTATCAAATTACTAGTTATAGTTTAGGTCGTGCCAACATAGACACAATATCTTTACACTTATCTGCATGTATCCGAATTTAATTGGAATTACACGAGCAACGTGTAACAAATTTTTTTTTTGTGAAATATGCATTGATGTCTAACAAAATTTGTCCCTTATGCACGTATGTCATAGTAGCAAATGTAAATAGGCTAAATGTCTTGTGTACCTCTGGTGAGTATCAATTGCGCCATGGTTCATAGCATCAAATATAATTTTTAACCGTTATTTTAAATAAAATGTGATAGCTTGTATTTGTAATAATTAATTTACATAACTCTCTGTGTAATAGGAGCCTTAGTATTAATGTAATATAGCGATTTTTCTGGTTGGAGCATGATAGATGTTTTGTTTATTTTTAAATAGCATGGAAGCGCATGAGAATGTTACAGAACAAAACTAATGAATTTCTTATTGCAGATCAAGCGGCAGACTAATCCATAACAGTTCTTTAAAAAAAGTGAGATTTTATTGTAAAAATTGTAAACTGTATTTGAACCGTGTTGGATGGTTTGATTGTTTTATATGAAAAATTGATTAAAAAACGTGGTGCTCATAATTTCTAAATAGGCAGTTTAAGTTGTGCAATTTTTTTGGTGAATGTTTGATGGATTATATGTTCTGCGTTGTTATACCACTGAGTTCGTTAGCAAAAACTAACTGACGGCATTTATTTTTTATTATTTCTAGTAGACTTAAAAAATTGTCTATATAGAAAATCGGGTACAGAAAAACAATTGCTAGGTATTTTTTATTGAATTTACCTCTTATAAAAGACCCGAAAATAGACTGGTACTATACAATGTACCGAATTATACGGTTGCCATGGTAACAGTCGCCCACGTGTCCCATCGCCTAAGACTAGTGCATGCATTTTCGTAATTGCTTTCGGTTCCCCAGAATCTTGGCGGTATTGTCGTACACTCAGAGAGCTACGTTATTCCAGAACCCACGAGCCACCACTGCTTTACGTATTTCGATCAGTTCGCTCTATTCTCAATCTTATTCTGCCAGAAGGTGGGGCATCATTGAATTACTATAGAATTGGTTCTATATCGTATTAAGGCTGTTTAATATTAATGGTATATTTAAACGAACCATTACTGTTTTGATTAGTGATGCAATGGTGGTGTCTACAATTACGGTTATGAGTAACAACCTTATAATCATACGATTACGTTTACGGTTAAGCCGAATAAATTGAAATATGAAAACAAAATATTTAATTTTCCCTTTTATAGTACGTGGCATTTTAATTTTAAATTTATTTATTTACATTTTAATTTTACCCGGTAATGTTATACCGACATGCACGACAAAGATGCACTTATATAATAGTTGAATCACACATAAACATAAAAAATACAAACACAGACTGTCTCAACTCTAAAAGCGCTGCGACAATCGCGATTTGCGCAATTTCGTCTTATAGGTACAGGTGTGAAGCAGCCGAGACTGCTTGGCATGACCATTACACCGCGATCCGATTGTCAGCATGATCGATGCATGACCTTGCATGATTGGAACTCTTACTTCAGTTTTTTTGGCGAATTTCTAAGTAAAACCCACCTGACCTTTTTCATGAATGGAGAGTCCATTTATCGAACGAAGATCCTTGTTGCTTTTTGCGCTCCAAAATGTCCTTTTTGTCAAGCAAATACACAGATTTTTACACGAATTACATTGTATTTTTATGAAAACCTATATTAATAAAAAAAACTTTTAATTTTTACTTACTTATTTTTCAAAGATACAATTTCAACTGAAATTTCTGAGCTTCATATTTAAGACGTTTTACCTTGAAATCTGAAATTTTCGCGGCATTATTTAAGCCCCACAGAGCGCACACTAAGAAACAACTCGTGCTGCCACGGCTTGTGTCCCGAATGGAATATTCAAAAGTCGTCGCCTATGGTTCTCCTGATTTCTCAATCCCAAGAATCGGGATACCCTCATTGACTTAAACTTCATGGTTCTTAAAGAATTTTATCATCCATAAACTTTTGATGCTGTCCTATTTTTGTCAGCTAATTTTTTTATAGAAATAATTATTTTTCACCTCATACCAAATTTTCCAGTATAGACGTTGAATAATATATAAATACATCCGGAGGAGGGCTTGATTAATTAAGGCAATAAATCGGTTAATTTTTGCTAACTCAGTATTTGTATGTGTGATTTGTCATATCATGTAGTACCAATTTGTAAGAATTGATTAAGTGACTGCCAGTAAAAGTTAAGATTTAGTTGAATACCTTTGAATTTTGCTACACCGTTTGGTCTATCCTGCATTAACAATAATGTTTGAACCGAAAACACCAGATTACAAAAGTTAACCTAATTTTTTAGCAAATATTTATATAAAGTATATATTATATATAATCACTATTTGGATTTGATATGTTACTGTACAAATTTGCAATGAATTATGAAATGTTGGTACAGGGTGAGACAAAAAAGTGACTTGTAAATTGTACTTGTTGTTTGTTTGTATCATGAAATCAACAGCAACCCTCATTGCTATTATATGTATTTGTAAACAAGTAAATTGTGAAGGAGAAACCGTATAAACTCGATTAATATCAATGGTGCTTTTTTTATATTAGCTATCAACCAGAACTAATTGCTGTATTATCTTTAATATTGAGAAGTGCTCTGATATATTGTTAGATAAATTGTACAAGGTATTAAAAATCACTTTTGGAAACATTACATGGTATTGTCGTTATACGATAGAAAGTGCATGGTGGTAAATTGGTTTATATAATTCTGACACTTTTGTAAAGTTGTACTAAATGAAACTAAAACACAATATTCACAGAAGGAAATCCTATTATAGCCACTCTTCTTGTAGTGTTCCTCTGTTTGGATATAAAAGCAACTTTTATAATGTTTTATTATTGAAAGTTTCCTAAGGTCTTCGTAAAATTTACTCGGGTTATGGACACTTTTGTGAACAGTGGCTCTTATACACATCCAAATAGTAAAGTTTTATATTTATATTAATGTGCCTTTTGTTGTTTGTTGATATGTGTATTCGAAAGATCTAAACTAAACTATTTACTCTTGATATCCATATCCTTATAATTAACTACGTAAGTATGCTTCCTACCCTTATATTAATATCTAAGGTTTTTTTTTAATGTACTATTACTTTTAGTAATAAGATATTAACTGTACAAATTATTTATACTAAAATTACTATTTTACATGGGGCGATTCTTCTGCACTTAACCCAGAGGGATATGTAAGCTAATTGTTCAAAATAGCGTTAAACTATTCTAAAGTAATTAGTGTTTTTATAATAAATTAACCATTATTTTATTGGAATACATTTAGAGTCACTTATTTATGTTATTCGGTGTCTACGAGACTATACTCCAGTAAAATTCTAGTATACAGTTGAACAAAGTTAAAACAATTACTTTATGCTGGAATTGGTTAGTTCACCCTTAAATTAGTTGGCAAACTAACATTTTTTAAAGCACTGCAAAATACACGCTTAATATATACAAATTACTTCGCACATCTTCTGTTGATAAACTGCTCGACACAAGGATAACAATTATAGGTCATTAAGTCTTTTATCAATGACTTTTATTCTAATAATCCCATCTTTGTTTCTGGCAGTTGATTTTTGTAAGACTTCTTTATCCACTAATTAGTCAATGGGTCAGGTAGTTTTACCTGGAATTAATTGGAGAAGTTTTAAAACATTGCGGGTTTGTAGATTTCGGTACCTAGAACTAAAATCCACATTTTGCACAAACCGGGACCTGCCGCCGGCGACGCCATATTTGCAAGATGGCCGCCAAAAATCGGGGTTTTTTTTTCAAATATCTAAAAAACTTAGATTTTGTAGAAGGAATAAGTACATAGGAAAAATGAAGAACAGGATATTTCCTATAAGAAATGTTGCATATTATGCATATTTTCTGTAAAGTTAAGGTTTAGGCACAAAAGTAGTCGCAAATTTGAAAATATTGGGTTAGTTTCGTCTAGAGATGTTCCTGCCAACGATTTTTCGAAATTAAAATGTCTTAGAATTTGCAAAAGCAATTTATTTTAAGCTCTGTACAATTTTATCATGAAACAGTGGCGTATCTGAGGACGTATTTTTTATTTAATGAATAAATTTAATTCAAAATTATTCATTAATAATTGATAGGGGCCTCCCCCCCCTTGACGACGCCCATGCTGACAGTACTTTCAAAGGCAATTGTAGTTTTTTCTATTTCGAAATCAACGTCTTTCCTCTAATTCATTGGATTCCCCAACTTCCTCATTTGATAAAATTCCAAATGTCCAGAGGCAACCCCAAGTCATCATCTTGATCGAATTCCTCGAGCGTCGCTTGGATGACATTTTCTCAAGACTCCTTTACAGAAGCAGCAAATGATAAAATATTACAAACCTGCTCTTCTGCAACCGCAGGCTTTTCTACAATTTGTTTTACACTTGCATGATGAAAATGTAAGACATAGAAGAACAAGATATTATTTTTAACTACTTTGTCGTCTTGAATACTTTGCGACGAATAAATATGTTCAACTGATTTTCCTTTCCCAGGCTTTAGCAAGTATATATTTGCATGCAAGTTACCCAGTGTGGTCAAAAGGACTAGTAGATCGACATCCTCTCCAATAATTGCGTATTCATATGAAAACGACATCTCGATGGCTGTATTTATGGTTAATGTATCTTATCGGCTATAGTAAACGCTGTTTAGAGAAGTTAACGAAATACGTTCTGATTTAATCTGCTCTTGTGCCTAAACCGTTAACTTTACAGAAATTAAGCTGAGAACATTTTTTATATGAAATTCCTCCTCTTAACTTTTGCTATTTACATATTTTTTTCTAGAATTAACGGTTTGAGATATTGGAGAAAAAAAAATGGCAATTTTTGGCATACAACTTGGCAATATGGCGCCGCCGGCAGTAAGCCCTGGTTTGTGCAAAATGTGGATTTTAGTTCTAGATACCTAAATTTACAATTCGACAAACTTTCAAAACTTCCCGAGTTAATTCCAGATGAGGTCTGTTTTTATTCCCTGACCAATTGACTAAATAACCTAGTTTCATATTCTGTGGACACCGTATATTTTTATTTAAATAAGTCCAGCCAGTAGCTATACCAGATTTTATATTTGATGTTATAACTTGGTAAATATTGTCTATTTATTTATATGTGAAATCTGAATATTATAGTAACATTTAAATGTGATTTTCAATGGCAAATATATTTTTGGTATATAGTAGTGGGGTTTTCTTTCCCGGTTCTGTCCATTGTGTTCGCTGTGCCTCGGGTGGTGGTCGTAGTTAAGTTTTCTCTACCTCTAAAACATAAACTTTCTAACAGGAACCTATAATGCATGCTGCTACATTACCAAAATCTGACAAACCTAACGTTCAGGTGGATACTGGTACAATGCAACACACGAAAGACAGTAAAAGTGCTATTGTCGAAGCAACAAGCATCCCATGTCCTCCCGACCCTACAAACCAACAGCCTGATCCTACTAGAGACACTCCTACTCCTGACTTTGAAAGTAGTGAAATACATAACCCCATCTCTAATGCTAATTCAACAATCAGCGAAGTAGAAGCAATTACTCTAGCACCATTATCTCTCCATGGGGGTTTAATTCCTCCACCTTTGATCTATTCCGAAGTCACTAATCAATTTAATCCTCTGGCGGGAGCTGTGCCAACATCAAATACTTTTTCAAGTGTTCCCAATATCCATAATTATATTCAAGTCGATAGATCAAATTCGGGATCTCGTACCAGAATTTCAAGTGTTACAAACCGACACAGCAGTTTAAATCCCATGACTAATATGGCAGTATCAGTACAGTCACCAATAGTAAGTAGTAACATTTCCTTAAACAGGTATTCTTTGATGTCCACACCTCAGTCTCAACAAGTCGAAATTAACGTTTACAACACATTACCAGAAGGTAAACCATACCCTAACAATTATGCTACATTTCCAAATAGCTTTTTCCCGCCATTATCAGCGTTGCCGCCTCCTCTAGATATGCCATCATCACTTATAGGGGTTCCTCCCCTACCTTTTGACGACGGGTGTATTATCGCTGATACCGTATTACTGGATGACTCGGAGATCCTTAAAGTGCCTCCGCCACCTCCAATAGATTTTGAGACCTCGGATTTCTCTCTTTGCGATATACCGCCACCTTTACCTCCCAGTCCACCTCCACCTCTCCCAAAAACTCCGCCTCCCACTTTGTCACAGGTAGAGACAAAGCAATCGGTAATTTTGCCCACCCTTATCAAACAGAAGACCGTTGAGGAAGTAGCTCCTTTAGTGCCTCCTTTACCAGAAACCTTACAGTCCTCGTTAACTAACGAGAAAAAGTCCCGTCTACCCATACCTTCCACAAATCTTCAAATCAAGACTGAAACTGAAAATCGTATGTCTTTTGATGTAAAACCATCCATTATTCCAAAGCCTATTGTAAGGCCTTTGCAAACGCTGCAAAGACCCAAAAAAAGCCCTCCCCCTGTCCCAGTTAAAAAATCCCAGCTCAGTAGAACTTTTCATAGCGAAGAGACATTATTAGAGTTAGTTGAGCCCAAAAGAAACACACCTTTCTCAAAGCCTGTAGTCTCCCCAAGACCTCACTCCTTAATATTTTCTTCTAATAAGCTTATGGGACTTCCTAGTGGAACCTTAGGGAGGTATGGTACAGCGGAAAAGGTAACTCTATTAAAGTATTCATATTTTTTCACTCACTTTAGTGATTTTTATATAGACCCGCCATTTCATTATGAGTTCTATGCACACGTAAATATATGTAGTGTTTTATGATTCATGTTGCTTTATTTTGATAGCCTCCACAGTCTCCAACAAAAGGCCACGCCCAAAAGCAGTCAGTCAGCGATAGGAAGAAATTCTTTGAAACTGCTATGGAAGACAGTCAGAAATCAACAAAACCAGGTAAGAATTATGGTCTCTTAATTGTTCCTTACAACATAAATAATTTATTTGTTTTTAGGAAAAGTATTTAGTTATTTAAGTGCCGATGAACTGGAAAAATTAAAGGCCGAAGAGGAAAGGAAGATAGCCAACTTATCGACAGCCGATATCAATTCGCTCAACGAATTGGATCATTCGGATGCGGATTCCAACGATTCACAACGTTCGAGGTAAATTATTCAGTGTAACATAAAATACTTAGGATCTATTTTATTTTCCTTGTAGGCCTTCAAGTACTATCGGTATTGTGCGGACAGCGAAAGCTGAGAAGCGCCTAAAAGATAGAATGAGAGAGGAAGGTCTCCTAACGGATGAAGATGAAGGTCCTTTGTCTCCTGCTGAGCAGAGGGCGCTCAGAGCTGAGAAAAGGGCAGCATGGAGAGCTGCTCGCTTGAAATCCTTGGAGCAAGACGCTATCCAGGCCCAAATGGTGATCAAGTCGATGACTGACATGGTGGGTTCCGGCGAGGTGCCCCCCGCCACTATTATTGAAGTTCCTGCTAAAGAGGAGGTGAGTCTCAAATGTTTGCTGCAGTTTTGTTGCGAAAATGATATAATTTCGTCTCAAGAAGACTAGAAAAATTTATTTGTTAAAATAATTCAATTTTAATATCTTCTTTGTTGAGAGTTTAGATTTTAGGCATTGTCCTTAGTTTAGTAAGTGGATGTGCATGATATTTTATTTATCTAATCAAATCATTTTGTTTCACTAACTGATATGTTATTTTTTAACTAATGGATTAGAACATATTTGTTTTAGTCATTGTTTATTTTTTCTTTTATATTTATTTATCATCGTAACGTAACTAATGCCATATTTTTTCATACTAACGAGTGTTGCCAATATTATAACTAGAATTACCTAACAAGATTTGTGTAGTGTATACTACGAGTATATTCTAATATCAATTTATTTTTTATTTTACAAAATTACAATTTCTTTTGTACCTACCAGAACCAAAGAGATCATAACATAATAGACGCATAACACAGAGAGCTTCTGTTACTAGATAGCAATGTAACGATCAATAATATGGACAAAATATTCCAAGATAAAAAAAGGTTTACAAAAAAAGAACGACATGTAGAGGTGCTGCACGTGCGGAAAAACGCCCATCTTGTGCTATGCAACTTTTACAGTGTAGTAGACTCGATAAAAATGAAGCCGCTCACACCATTTTTACGACTTTTATAATAACTTTCAAAAAAGGACGATGTACTAAGGACTATAAAGCATGCAGCTGATACAAACTATATCTGTCATGTTTGCAGTTAAGAGGGGTACTTTGTGCACCTTCAGACTAGGTGGCGCCACTAGGTATTCATTTAAAAATAATTACCATTTTTGATAGTGGCCATGTATTATGGCCAAAACTACTTGTGGACTGGATGATGGTGATGTTCCGGGAATTTTTCACGTGGAACAGTTGTCAGGTTCACATTCAATTTATTTATTTTATTCTCTATGGTATTGGCAGCTCAAAAAACTTGAATTGAACTGTAGTTCAAGAAGTTTAGCATTTGACTGGAAAAAATTATAGTGAGCTAGAAATTTACTACATTAATACACTATAATTTTTCTTCCATAACCTTCAGTTCCTCAAGCATCTGTGAAAAGTCCCAAAGATTCTCGTGTATGCATAACTTTTGACTTTTGAAAAAGTATCTTTTTTCGGTTTTTTTTGCCAAGATCTTCGTTTCCATCGATCCTACAGCTATGAAGAAATGTACTTATAAAGAAGAAGGAATGGAAAATGCTCTACAAAAAAGATGATATAAAGTTTATCGTAACACTAGTAGTTTTTACATAATCGGGCATTGCAACCCCGGTAAAAATTTTGTAAGGATATTTTAGTGCATGTAATGATCAAAATACAGTTCTCTGTGTTCTAATTTTTACATTTTTTATGGGACTCGCTGGACGTGGGATATGAAAAATGGTATAGAGAACAAAAATTAGGTTTATTTAATGTAACTCAGTTTTGGCTTATTTTCTGACATTTTCTTTTTATCCATTCTCAATTTTTCTTCATTTTACCACTGGACTAGGGGAAAATACCAGGAATCTGAATTATCTATAATAGAGGTTGTTTCTGGATCATATGGTCTTCGATTGGGGCAGTATTCAGGCAAGATATCACTCCCGACTGCCACTCAAAGCGCCCCAGCCTTTCGAACAGTTACAAAAAATCAAGTTCAAACACAATCCAGGTCATGAGGTTGCAAGGTATTGGCTTCAATAAGCCATTTTTGAATACCCATCCCCAATCTTGAGGATTCAGCTCGTTTCTTAATCACTTCTGCATCTGGTAATACCAATAAACCAACAATAATGGAATGTTCACTGAAGTGATTATGGCAAATTCTATAATTTTTATAGACTTGCTCTGGGTGCAACTCCCTCAAACCATTATTCCCAATTCGAAGTAACCAAATATCATAAATGTTTGAAGTAAAAAAGGATAGTACAGAAGCATAGTACAACTTCGATAATCCGGACAGTTAGTTTTTAAATATTTCGGACACCTGAAGTGTCCGGTGAGACAAACATTAACCTTACAAATAAATTTATCACAACTCACTGCATGTTGATGATTAATTTAATTTATCCATAATTATAATAACTGTTGACTGCATTTGAAATTCACGCGTGTCGAAAATTGGCAACACTGTAAACTAACCAGTCTCACTGGACCCGAAACCTTGTCCAGGGCATTGGTGCTACTAACAGCATTGCATGTCATGTCCAGTTGAGGCCCTCTAGTGCTGATTTCCCCAAGTTGGCAGTAAGAACCAAGCCAGGCAACACGACGGTGCGGGAGAGCGAGAGGGTGCTAGGCGAGACCATAACACGACGGACTGAAGAGTATGTTGACGAACAGACAGGTGAAAAACGTGTGCGCACTGTCGAATACGTTGAGAAGCTTATCGAAAGAGAGGTATAGATAGACACAACCCATTCAAATCAGCATGACATTCTCTTGCACTCTGGTTAGTTTAATTAACACCACATTCTTCTTTGTAGTTAGTTTGTTCTTAAACCAAACAATATTGTTGCTGCTGCGCTAATTGCGAGCCCGGGTACTAAAATCGAAGGAAAGCTTTGTCGCTTAGAAAGCTTTTAAGTTTGCAGTTTGAAAGAAATGGGGTAATTTTATCGCTTTATTATTTTGTAGTTACACAAAGCATTATTTTAATTAATGATGATATATCATTTGATAAATTAAATACAGATATTTAACAGACTATTATTACACTTTTAATTTCACATTATTACATAAAATATGCACATAAAACATGGCGTTGTTACGTAATAGTCAATTAAAAATGCAATTAAAGCATTTTTCCACAATCTTGACCAATGTTTTCAGTCAATAGTTTCCTTTATTCAATTCCAAACACTAGCACAAAACACTCGCACAAACACAACACTGCATAAAATACTAACACACCTCTTGTACTTGTGCTAGCACGAAAAACTGGCACAAACACAAAAATACAAGCACAACACAGCATAAAACACTATCACACAACTTGTGATAGTACAAAATACGATTACAAAACTTTTGTGGTAGCACAAAAGTTATGAGCACAATTTTTGCACACAACCGAACTAGCACAAAACCAATTCAATTCGAGCACTAGTACGAAACAGTAGCACAAAAATTATAATTTACTAAAGCAAATAATGTTGTTTGGTGGTAACGGAATTTGAATTTTGTGCCTTGCCTATCTGTTTTAACAATTTCATTTACAAGAAATACACGATCTACATTTTTGTACACAAGAAACAATGTTGCATTTTGGCTTTTGTTATAGAGCAGCTTTAATTGTACTTTACTATTTTAGCAACCTGCTAATTAATTGTGTGTATATATATATATATATATATATATATATATATATATATATATATATATATATATATATATATATATATATATATATATATATATATATATATATATATATTTATAATAGGATGGCACTATGCTAATTTTTGCATTTTGCGTATCGAAGATTACTGGGTGATCAAGGTAAAGTTGCATATTTTGTAATAAAATTGAGAGAACGATCACCCATTATTTGTTAGTTTTACCAAAAAAATTAGCATGTTATTTCGTAGGTGGAACAAATCCAAGAAAAAATAATATCCCTGGAACTAACGAAACCCGAAGACATTAAGTTGGATGTTTCTCTAAATGGAGGTGAGATTGGGTCAAAGGATGAGGACGCTGAGGACGAGGAAAGTGTATCGGAACCTCCCACACCAACCACAGATCAGGAACGTACATTATTAGACTCCACTGAAAGCACGACAAACAATAAAAAGAAGCGGCGGAAACGACCGAAAAAGGGGAAACATTAACCATTGCCATGTTTGCTTAATTTTACATAAATATAACTATTTTAATAAATGACATCACATGATTGTTCTCCAGGGTGGATGGGTTTTATATATGTTAAATAAACATAGTCTATTAAATATGTTCTAAATTATTGTTGTAATGTACAAAGTATTTAATTGTAATCTACATATTTTATGTATTTTTATTACATTAATTAACTGTATTATGTATTTTTTTCCAAAGCTTTCATTTTATTTAATCTGCCGCATCATTTTTATTAATTTTATTATATTTTATGGTTACGTTGGTGAATGTGCAGATTTTTTATTCAATAAGGACAATATTATACACTGAAGTGCTTTGGAAAAGCGACTTAAATTTTAATAAACAAATACAAGTTTACTCCTGTATTTTCATTCTTAACTTACTTCACTTCTTCGGTGCGATGATTCCTTCCAATTGTGTCTGAAAAAAAAAACATGTTTAGTGAAGCACAAGAAAGTATATCCACAAAAAACAGCAAATGTCCCTTCACCATGGATGATTTTAAGGTGTAGCACGAATTAGTAATAAGTAGAAAAAATTAGTAATAGTAGAATAAAACGCAACTTGTAAGCCAATCACTATTCTATGATTCAAGTATTAGTGTCAGATTTACTGATAAAGTCTAGTCGAAAACTATATGTAAATTAAATATTTGAGCAGTAAATTACAACCCCTTTGGGCAATCCAAAAGATAAAAATGAATGGTCGGGAATTTACGAAATTGGTAGTAATGATCAAGCAATAATAGTAATAATTGGTAGGAATAATCAAAAACATGTTGGGCAAATGAGACGATCAATTAATGCAAGGTTTAAAGAGCATATAGCTCAACTAAAATATGGAAAAAAAACAATGGAAGACCATTACCTAATTTAGAAATTACATTTAAGACCTAATTTGGAAATTAAAATACCTTTAACTGTTGATTAGTCTTCTTCAAGAATGTAATCTCTTCTGTGTGCTTCCTTTCTTCAGCTAACCGTGATTCTTCTGCTCTTCTGTCGGCTTGTTCAGCTTTCTGTTTCAAATCAGAAATTTGCTGTTCTAATTCAAATTTATCGTTCTTCAGTACCTCCACATCCTGGAATAAGTCTGATTTCCCTTGTTCTGCTTGCAAGGCTTTCCTCATTCCTAAGAATATGAAACCACATTAGAAATTCCATCTTGATTTTAAAAGTACCTGCTCTAGCAATATTCTATTTGCAATTTACCTAGATAAATATGAAAACATTCATAATTAATTACCAAAAGCAACACTACTGCAGTACAAGGCTTGGTATGCCTCTATGGTCATACGCATTTCATCTCTAATCCTTAATAATAACAACCCTCTTTCCGCACAATTAATAGTAACTTGACGGATGAGTTCATCAAAGCACTGTGTGTAAAGTTCTCTCCTAACTGGGCAAATACCAGTTTCACGTGCCTACAATTTTAAAATCCTCAATATTTGTTGGTTTTAGAAAAGTAAATCATAAAAGAGTTATATTCATTTCTATACATATATCTAATAAAAAAAATTAGTAAATAGTAGGTAATATTATTATCTACTTTTTTGCTTTGAAAAGTATGATTAAAAGGTAATACTAATAATGATAATACTAATAAATAATACCTACCAAGTTTAATTTTGATTACCTACATAAAAATTAATATATTAATAATACACTGCACTAACATTTGGAACAGGTGATAAAACATATATTAATATTACCTGACGTTGCTGCAACCTCATATCTAACTGCTCCTGAATATTTACAACATCTACTCTTGTGGCTGGTGTTGTCGACACTTGCTGCCTCCACATCTGCCCATCTTCTTCCCATTCTTTCGGGGGCAAAATGGTATTTAAAATTTCTTCGGTCTCTCTCTTGGCATCAGCAGTAATGGGGGCTTTTTTCGAGTCATCCTGCAAGGAACAGTTTCATTAGACATTGTACGTGACCGGTTTGAACAGACAAAAATACTCTGAATTACTTACACCTGAAGGTCCAGCTTTGACTTCATGTTTTGTTACTAATACAGGATTCTCATATTTGACTAGTGTATTCGGGGAAGGAATAATTCTCTCCGCCATAATTAAAAAGTTAAAATCTGTTTTTAAAATATAAATGTGGACATAAATGTCACGGTGACTGTTTGATTGCCATAGTTACGTGTTAGATTTACATAAATAAATAAACAGTTACTTAAATTTATCCAGATATTTACCCACCTGTCTTTTGGACGAATACTTTAAATTCTATTGATCAAACATTAAACTACCAATGCAGATCTTCATTATTTTAAAAAAAATTGTATAAAAACTTATTTCAGATAAGGATTCCTACTGCTATTACCTAATAAAGAACTGAAAAAAGAAGTCTGCAAGTTAGATACAATCACAAATGAAAAATAAATTACAGTTTATGCAATTCGCAAACATTTGTTAACGTTGTTTGTTTAGTTAGTTAGTTTTTCATTACCACAAAACAAAACCACAGCTTCTGTGACAAAACCATAGAAAATATATGTTAGTATTATATTTTCTATGGACAAAACCTTGAAAAAAGAAGAACATTAATAATGTTTTCGTTTTGGCACAGGCAAGGGTGGTATCCAATGGCAGCGAGTGCCACCAGGGAAGAGATATAGATCTTCGTTGGTGCCAAGATCGATTAAATTAGATAGGTTGCCTCGTAACTTACAATCCGTCCGCGCGACGTCATCTTTGTATAAATATTGCTAATATAATTTATTATATTGTCCTATCAAAAGTCTCAAAATATAATCATATAATGTTATTAAATAGTATTTACATATAAAAATCACCAAATAACTCGGAAAACGCTGAAAAACTTGAAAATAAACTGTCAGACGTCTGCCAAAATACAAAGATGACATCACATTTCCCCCTGCCGGATCCCCCCGCAAAAGTTACGGGGAAACCTATCTAATTTAATCGATCTTGCGTTGGTGCCACACACACTGCCACAAAACATCTTAGTAAGTATAAGATGTATAGAACTCCTAAAATGAAAGTTTCATTTCTGTTTATTGCAACAAAGTGTATTTATTGCAAAGCACATTCAACATTAAACT
Source organism: Tetropium fuscum (assembly GCA_964058915.1). Lineage (NCBI taxonomy): Eukaryota > Metazoa > Arthropoda > Insecta > Coleoptera > Cerambycidae > Tetropium > Tetropium fuscum. The sequence continues at coordinate 345,156 of CAXKVY010000023.1, read as the reverse complement.
ATCAATACTACACACTTTTCAGTAGTCTGGTACAAACTAGCGATCAAATAAATGATAACAAAACACGTGATGTGGGCACCTTACGCCTTGTACACGTATTTTTATTATCTTGTCAGTCGAGTAACTTTGCCACACAATTACTGTGACGTAATAATCTAAAAGTATTCTTGGGAAACCAACTGGTCCTCCTTGGCAGACCTTATGCCATGTACGTGTATGTGATTAAGTAAAACATAAGTATATTATTAAGTAAAAAAAATTATTAAGTAAAAATTTTCTTCAAAGTTTTTTCTATTTTTTACTTAATCCTTTCAGATGGACGACAAAACTATATTTCCCTTGTCCTAAAACACAATTACTTTTGTCACATGGTCGACGACTGACCAAATAATAAAGATACATGTACATGACATAAGGTGTCCTAAAGGAGGACCAGTTGGGTTCCCAAGAATATTCTTAGATTATTATATCACATGTTCGGGACTGGGCAGATAATAACAATATGTGTACATGCCATAATAACATATTATGTGTAATAACAATATGTGTACATCTGATTACGCATGTCCGCAGCGTGTTGTCTCGCGAACAGCATTCAATGTCCCGCTGATTCTGTCATAATGTCTCATCTGCGGTCATATGACAAAGCGAAAATTGTTGGCTACACTGCTTGATCATATCTCATTGCGGTCATATGACAAAGCGAGAATTATTGGCTGCACTGATTGATCATATGATTAAGTGATTTGGTGTGGCTGTCACGGGGGTAGAACTGAAAAGTCGATAAAATGTTTCTGTTTTTCTACGGTCTACTTTTAATATCTTCTGGTAAGAATTCGTAAATTATTAGTTTAATAATGCGTATCATGTTGATCTGTACTTAATTAATACTATTTTCCCTTCATTTTAGCTTATGGAGCTGGAGAATTTTCCGTTTTACACCACCCAAGTAGCTTAATTTTCAAGGGGCATGACCATATGCGAGAAAGTACCCTGAAAGAGGTTTACTCGGCTGCGTTAGGGTTTTCTACAGAACACTATTCGAACTGGCGAGGCTTGTACATCGAAGATCCATTTAATCTCGCCGAGGCTATCGTAACTATAGCTGTAGATGGCGTCTCAGATATTGGCCAACAAAAGGGACACCACTTCCCTCTTAAAACTGACGAGGAGGAATCTGAGATCTACCAGTCATTAGAGAGAAGGATTTCCGAACGCTTTCCCGAACAGAACACAAATTTGGTCAGAGTAGAACTTTCTAATGGTCTTGAAGATGTAAGCAATATCTATCTATAGTTTAATGCTGCTCATAGTACATACCATTATTATTCTAGGTACAAAAGTATGGCATTTTTGAGGAAATTGAGAGTGAAACACCTAAACATGTGACACACAAATCTTTGAAGGCCGATGTAGATGAAGACCGGCAGTTTTTGAAAGAAATTGCTTTATTGCATGAAATTGCTCAAAAGGTGACTAATACACTAGAAAAAAAAACATTTTTTTATTCTCGGACATGTTAACGTCTATTCTTCTTTGAAGGTTGAACAAGGGGGTCTGAAACGTGACTACATCCCCGATGTCTTCTGGTTCAAAGTGTCTGCTTTGCATGCTCTTTCTGACTTCCACGGAGAAAATTCCACTGAAGCAACAGAAGCCAAGCAGTTATTGAATGAAGCTATTCTTCACATCAATGAAGCTTTTACAAAGGCATACCATGGCAATGTTCTTGTCAGCGTTGTTACAAGTGATGCCATCCACACTAGAAGAACAAGGAGTATACTTCAGGTGAACAGTCCCAAGGCTGAAGAAAGCGACGTAAGTATATAGTACCCTACCAAACGAATATCGTTTTACATTTTCCGCTTTGCAGAAAGTAAAATACAACTTGGCTAGCTACTACAGCAAAGACTACCCAGTGATCTTCAACATCATTCTTTGGTTTGGGGTTATGATGTTATTTTCCCTTATTGCAATTTGTCTAGCTATTGGCAACATGGACCCTGGTAGGGACTCTATTATCTACCGTATGACAAGTACTAGAATAAAGAAAGACAACTAAGTTTTGAAAAACGTAAATACTGTAGAAAGGATGCTGTAAGCATATCCCTACAAAATGTGTACTTTTGCATTATTTGAATACTTGAAAGTGAACTACTTTAGAACCAGAAACATACTTCACGTTCGACGCTATTTATGACGTGCACATTATTGTTTAATTATATTAGGATAATTCATCGTACGTGTGTACACTGTAAGATAGTTTGTAACTTGTAAAATATGATTTTAATGTATATTTATGTTATTAAAGTATTAAGTATTAGTTTACTGCAAATTTTAATTTATATAGGTGTTGGTTAGAGAATAATTTATGAATGCGATGAATAAAATAGTATTTTAAAACGGAAATTTATAAAGTAATTACTCATCTCTAGTATTTTGGTTATAATATATTGATAATCTGCCTACTTAGTAGGGCTGTCAGAGAAAAACAAAGCGTGGATTGAACTGGACCTGTTGAAATAGGGCTTGGATGGAAGATCTTATTGAATATAGAAATAACGTGTATTATTATCCTAATCCAATCACCTGTGAACTTGTTTTTTCAATCTAAAAAAATTATAAAAACAAAAAATATTAATTATTTATATATACACATATTTCGTCCAATAACCTATTGTGACCCCTATGTGTAGATGAAATACCCTATGCCTCAAACTCGGCAGGCGTCTCATCAGAGGGCGCCCTATATGGCATCAAGTCGTGTAATGAGAGTTGCCTATCTATTCCTCTTCATTGTGTCAATGATATAGGAAATAAGTCTGATTAGTGATTGTATGTAATTTTCTGCAGGAGCACAATTGCCGACAACGCAAATCAGCTATAAAGGTGATTTAGGTGTTCCATGGCCACCAATTTAGTTTCGCAACCTTTTGTTGAACAGAGAAACATAGGCAGAAAACTTCATTCAAGAGATTATTATCATAAATATAGTGGAGTCTATCGAAAAAATACAGAAGGAAGATGATTCAATGTATTCAGCAATGAGTGACATTGTAGAGGATATACAAGAAGAAGAAAAACAGGCTTCATCATCATCCGCTGAACAACTTCTGTTCAAAACATTTTTCTTTAAAACCATTACTTATTCCATTATTGAGAGAAAAGTGAAAAAAGTGTCGTTTTCAAAATTATTTAACTGCTAACTAGTGACATTGGTAGTTTATATTCATAATTCCCAATGTGGCGCACCTTGAAACTCAACATCAAATTGATAAAAGTGTTTGCTCCTATAATCCTGTAAGTTTTATCTAACCGCTTAGTTATTTGTTACCCTAGTTTTACCATTCAAGTTTATTAAATAACAGTTTCCAATAAACATGTCGAACATGCCATTGGAGTGCATTCACAGAGACAACCTGAAACCGTGACCCTAAAATCCACTTGGGTAGGCAAGATATTTATATTCACTAGAGTACCTGTCAAGTCAGTTAACATGTGGATAAAGCGCCGCAGGCAAAAACTTTAAACAATAGGAAGGACATAACAATAATTTTTATTAGGACAATAAAAAAACAATAGTAACCAAACATTTTTTTTCTCTGAATTTCACAAATCTACAAATTTTATTTGGCTAGGCCCATCTGTTGATTTCGGCCATATTCAGGCAAGTGTCACTAAACTGAATAGTGACACTTGAAAGTACCGTAACTTTCTATTCTGAAACCGTAACTTCTGTTTACGATTTGTTACTGTTAGATTTTTAAGGGATTTGCTATTATCATTTGTGTCGATTGTGATTTAACAGTTTATGGGTAGAGTAAGTTATTATCTTAAATTATTATTATATTATTATAAAAATTATCGTAAAGTTTCAAGTTTACTTGCTTTTAGGCTAATATATGGCCCTATTTTAGAGTACTAAACATTTCATCATCGATTCATTTCAACTACCTATACAGGCCTATGCAAAATAAACTTCTGTTTATATTCGGATTTGCAGTAGTTCCAAATGTAGTAGTTTTCTATTTTATATTTCAAGATTCAACACACTGTTTTTCAGGGTAGACTGAAGTAAAATATAAAAATTTAGATTACTCTGTGCCACAGCTAATAAATAAACATTGATTGTTAGAATACACAGATTTTATGTAAAATATGTGATTGAAATATGTGGCAACCATTTTTTGGGCAATTCTATGTAAGTTATTCTATGAAGGGAAGGAACAATATGGGCACGGTTTTGGTACATCTACAAAATTTCTGCAGTTTTCGACATAATAAAGATTTAGGTAACTGCATTCAAATGAAACAAGTGTTTCTGTTCACTCAGAACCACTTCAGAAACCGATACAACAGTCAATTACGAATTTTGAGACGAGAAAAAAACAATAGATGTAAGTATGTTATTTATTAGTACTACAAAAATAGCTTATGATTATATATTTACTGGAATATTATCATGTTAAGCAGGCACCTAGTTTAATTTTTGTACATTTTTAGTTCGTATAAATTTTTTTATCCATTTTGCCTAATGTTACATTTACTACCCACAAGTAAGCTCGTCCACAAATCACAGTTAAATTTAAAAAAAAAATCTCTAACATTATTTTCATATTTTACTTTAATAATTCGTCCTACCCCTGCTGGTGACATAACACAGAGAATGACGACACCTTTGTATATGTGGTATTGACTAGAGTATTAACGGGTATGGGTAAATATCCTCTAGGCAAAATGGAATCGATAGATAAAATGGTAAATTAAAATTAACAAATACCTACTTATTAAATTAAATAAAAACTTTCATGTGAAAGATTTAAATAAGTTGCATGTAACATTTTTTATGAAAGGCATTAAAAGTTAACATAAGATAAAATCATAAAGCACCAACATACACAATTCAAAAAGATCAGACACGAAAAAATGTTTCCTGTATATTTCTAATGGAAGAGGAAAGAACTTTTGTGGTATATACGCTTGTGCACGGCCGACTAAAAAGACTGGCTAGGATGCTAAATGTACCACGTGACCACAGTAGGTCTGTGATCTCTTTAGTCGGCCCACGGCCTGTGTAATCAGTCTGCCAGAATAATCTCTTTAATGATGTAATGTTCTTATAATTATAACTTTTATTTATTTTTACTTACTTATTTTTTGAAGACAATTCCATTATTCCCGCAAAACTAAGTGTATAAATTATATATTCGATATATATAGATATATAAAACCATAGACCTACTTTAATCAAATGACTCAGTGTGCCCTGGCCAGTGTTTTTAGTCGGCCGCGACGCCTTTGTAATATCAAAAAAAAGTTAACACTAGTATATTATATATATATACACATACAGCCATCTTATAAGTTCTTATAACCAGAAAAGAAACCGGAATACAATATTATGTTTCCAAAATTTATTCAACCTTGCTCTATGGTAGTGACCAGAGAAAATCTACATATACTAGAACCCCGATTATCCATATTAATTGAGGTTCTATTCTACTTGTTTCGGTACAGCCCGTATAATCCAATATTTTCCATGTTTCAATATAATCCAATATTCACAATTGTCGTAGAACAATATTTAACATGGTCATGGATAATTCAACTAAATACAATCTTAAGTAAATTTAAGGCACCATTTAACCGCAACACATCCTTATAATTATCGTGGTTTGTACAAACTACACGCTAAAGCGAGATTAGATACTTCATTTCCTTAATAGAACTAAAAGGTTTTAAAAATTAATGATTGTACTACACACAATTCTTTAAATCTCATTTTAGCAATAAGATTTATATAATGAGAAAAAACAAGAAGAAATAAACCTAGAAGAAAGATTATTTGTTACACTAACTTTAATATAACCGTATTGCAAGCCAAATCTTGGGGTACACTCCAATTTTTTATTTATAATTTTCACTAGATAAACATTCCATATTTTGTCGCGGGAAGACGTGGTAAGTGTAAAAAATATTATAAGAATAAAAATTTCAGGGAAGCAGATTTTAAATGGTTTTATATAAAAATAAAAATCTCTTATTTTAATTATTATAATGAGGATTATAATGAGACTAGGCACTAATCTAGTTTTTTACTATCAGGGATTATACAATGCTTGTATTTAAATGTACATCCAGGTTATTGAAATATACAAATTTAGGTTAACACATTAAAAAATTTACTAAACGATGCCAACCTATTATTGATATCAGTATATTTTAGTCTCCAATATAATGCTTATAATCCGTGGAATAAAGACAGAAAAAACGCCAAACTTCGGAAAAATTCCCGGCAAGCTGAATTTTCGTATAAACCTTTTTGTGGATTATGAAGAAGATTATGAAGAGATGGAAGCAGAAATGGAGTCTGAAGAAGAACCATAATAATCACATCACAATACACGTGGATTAAGCCTATTGGGGGAGGGGGGACACCACTTTAAACTAAAAAAACACATCTTGTACTCTATCTCAAAGGTGGTGTGGAAAGGAGTGCACGTATGATGAAAAACATAAACATTAGAAGTATTTAAATCGAAATTTCCGGAAAACCGTTGTCTCAGGAAAAAAATTAAGAGTGTTTTATGTACCTACTTGGGCAATATTCTAAGCCTCAAATTTGAAAACAGATAACAGTTACTTTTATCTAAAAAAATGTTTTAGATAAAAGTAACTGTTATCTGACTTTTGGAATGTTGTTGAGAACCAGAAAAGGATTTCCCTAATTTTTCTACTGTGCAATGCCTGTATTCCCCATATTATTATGCCATTCCTATTATTGCCGTGTTATACATTTTATAAAACATTTCGAGAACATTTATTTTTTCTCATGGATGTTTAAACGACTATATATGTGCATGAATATTTTAGTACCTATTCTTTAGTGTTCTGTTCTCCGTTTGTTTCCTTCTAGAGGCTTTAAATTATGGGAATTTTAAGTAGAATAAAACTGACAAGCAATTGAGTTAATAAATATCTAATGTAACCTTAAAAATTAATTTTTTTTACTGGCAATTTTTTACGTATCACCATTTTTTATATAATAATTGTTACTATAAAGAAAAGTTTAAAACAGTTTTTATAAAGTTTCCATTGAAATCAGAGTTCACAATTTCCATTAACAGCTGTCAAATAGATATTAGGGACTCAAAGTGTACTACAAAGTTCATTCCTATCCGTATCGAACTGCGTATTTGCAGAATAATACGGCCATCGAGATACGAAACGTGGTTCTTATCGTTACGGCTTCTGTATCTTAATTCTATTTGTATCGTATTAAGTAAACTGACAATTAGATCGTCTGAATCGTCGTCCCCCTCATCAATAAGAAGGTGATTATTGATATCCTCCATTTTATAACAAACATGTTTTGATATAAAATAAAATAAGCACAAAAATATTATAGCAAAAATAAATTCAATATTAGGAAATATGACAGAACAAGATACAGATACGATACGGATACAGATAAATACCAATTTTTTAGGATCTGCTTTAAATCCCTATTGTAAAGATTAAATACTGCTAAACATATTAAAAAAAGTTAATAATAATATTAGTATTTTTGCACGATATTTGCAGTTTAAAACCCAGAACAAACAAACTATTTTTTGTCAAAAAAAAAACGTCTAGGCCTAAAACCTAAAATTTGAAATTATTATATGGCAGTGACGAATTAGTTGTTTACATCATTTTAACAAGAGAATTTTAAGAAATCTATGCTAGAAATGAACAAGTTTATTTCTAGTAATTAATATCTACGAATTATACCATTTTGGCCTTAATTCAAAAAGATCCATGTCAACTTACAGGCAATTAAATTAAATGGGCGTACTGGCTTTCTTGGGAGTAGCCTCGTGTTGTCTCTTAAGACGTCTACGTAACTCAGTTGGGAACTTCTCGTAGCATTTCTTGCATACAGGTTTCAAATCGCACTCATAGAACTTGGTTTTCTGATTCATTTTTTGGTCACAAACCGAACAGGCGAAATGATGGACACACCAAGCCTTGTTTAAGGCAGTGAAGACTAAAAAACTAATATCAGAAACTGAACTAAACTGTTTGTAGAGTACTTACCATCGCCAGCTATGACTTGGTTGCAAACAAAGCATAAGTTACCAAACAGTTGATGATAATGGGTTTCGCAATACGCCAAACCTTTCTTTTCGTAATGGCGATGGCCGAAGAATGGTTTTTCACATTTTGCACAAGCAAAGTGCTAAAAAATTCACACCTGTCTTGACAAATTCCTAAGTAGGTAATAAAACAAACTAACCTCAACATGCCAGTGTTTACCTAGCGCAGTAACGACACGTTCTTCTATAGGTCTACGACAAGCACCGCAAATTGGAATTCCCATCTTATCGTGGCAGCGTAAGCAGTACAGCTCGTTCATGTCGTTCTTAGCAAAACCCGATCGATTCCTAACCTCTCTAGCATTACTATCAAGCTCTACACCGCAAGCGGTGCAGTTGAAATGGTATGGATGGTACACTTCGCCCCTGAACTTCAACGGCTGGTCATCGATCATCGCACTGAAATATTTTTTGTTAAGAACCACTTATATAACTGCCTCTCTTCCACTTACTGGCATTTGTGACATACGTATTTTCCTAGACCGCGTGCCTTAACCTTTGCATTGCACTCGTGGCAAAGGGCCATTCCTCCATTCTTAATAAAGCCAGTGTCTGCTAATTCGACGGCACACATTTCACATCGGAAGCAGTGTGGGTGCCAGCTAGCATTCATCGCCTTGATCACACGACCTATGATAAACTCCCCACACTTATTACAGCAAGGCGCGAAAAGCACATGGAAGTCATGTTCACAGTACTTGCGACCATCAAATTCGTAAAACACCCCATCTCGGAATTCCCGGAAACACTGGGCGCAACTACACAAAGAGAATATTATTTTATGTTGAGTAAAAGGAAGAGGCGGTACTTGACTCCGGCAAGAAAATTTTATATTTGGGCCGTGGCAACAGTACATGTTCAATTATGAGGTTATGTTTACAATTGCTTTACTCAGCATGAGCGATAAGAGCTGCAAATGCTTTGTAAACCGATTTTTCAGTAGTATTTTTAGTAGGCGTTAGTAAGCTGCATAAAAACCAATAAATCAGTACAAACAAGAACGTGTAGTATGACAAATAAGAAAGAGTAATCATTAAAATTCATACTTTTTCGATAGATTAATTTCTAGTTCAAGATCTCTACCTACAATGCTCAGTTTAGTTCAACTTACACAAAACATTGCTGATGCCATAGCTGGCCAGTAGAATTAACAATCTTTTCCTGCGGTTCAAATCCGTCCCCGCACTTCGCACAAATCATGTTGTCGCGGGACATGTTGGTAAGCCTGCGGACAAAGAGACATGCAATGAATCCTTTACAATATAACTGATTTATTAACACATCCAGTGTTAGTTGTTAGAAACTAGTTAATGGCTAAAATATGCTGTAAGTGATGAAGATATTATTACTGATGACAATTAATTAAATTAAATAGGGATTAAATTGTTGATCCGATATTATTTCACCACCCTAGTACGAGATATACCTGCTAACAACTGTAACATTAGTTATTGAAACCATCTGTGCCATATGAGCTGGAGACCGTGGGCCTAAGGACACATTATCATAGTCATCATAACGATAGTAACTTGGACTTAAGTCTTCTTTAGATTGCGCTCTCCTCTGCAGCAAGACGCTTTCTGTAATTTTCCCGATTGCTGGTATATCAGGAGACATATCTTTTTTATACCCACGCATTTTATACATTTCAAGATTAGATGCAAATTTTAAAAGCACTATTTTCCTAAACGGTATTTAATTTGTCTGTATCACTATTTGGTCATTATAATATATGCTAACGCATAAACAGACTATTAAATTATAACATAAACACTTCAGCAACCAAAAACTGGTAATGGTATGCTTATCAATAATATCAACACTGTTATCAACGTTATCTAGGGTATTGAGATCATCATACCTGGGTTATGCAACAAAGGTGTGTTACATTGTTAGATTTGCTGAGTTAATGAAGTGTAAAGGTTTGTTTAGTGAGTATTGGCAATTAAAGTCTGTATATGCTTTAAAATAATATGTAAAATGTTGGTGATATAATTCATATTTTTGGTGGATAAAATTATAACTCATAATTCTATTACTATAATTTATTACCTACAGTCTCACCAGATATGTAGTATATAATGTAGATTAAAACTTAAAATGGACTATACCTAATTAACTATAAAACGAGCTATAAAGCTCAGAATAATACTTATAAATATCAGAATAATACTTGATCAGAATAAAAATATCAGAAACACAAAATTATATTAAATCCAGTAATATTTTACTGCAGAAGACTGTAGCAATTCAAACAAGTATAGTAAAGCACCTATATATTTGATACGAAAACAGTTCTAAGGCAACCATTATCAGGCAAAAAAGCAATAAAAGGCTTTCAACGCATACTTAATTGTAATTATGTATAACAAATTTGTTTCACTTACTCTACATTAATTATCTGACAAGAATTCATGGTGATATTTATTTGTTAACTATTTATGGTTTCTTCACTTTACTATAAACACCGCAGTATGTTCAATATCTTATTGATTTGAACACTAAACTTAACAAGTATATTGTGTTACATTTATTGGTAAACGTTGTAGGAGCGACAAAATAAGCGAAGGTCCCCAAGAACTATACAATTATTATAACCGAGAGTTAAAAATGAAGTCATTAGTAAGTAATATGTAACTAAAGGCTATGGTAACAACAATCTACTACGAAGGATGTGGGAATGCTTCCTCTGGTCTGTGGTTATAAATTATAAGCAGAGCAGTATTGACGATGGAGGAATACCTACATATACATGGCAATTTCAAGCTTACCCTGGCATAGGTGTGGGCGACATTTTAAAGATCCTTCTAACCAAAAAGAAAAGTAAAGTAGGAAACTGAAAATAAATAATTCTGCCAATACATCCGATTCTGTTTTATCAGGCTAAATTCTAATTTAGCAATTTCAATGCACATAATCCAATTTAGAAGTGCTGCAAAATGTTTTTACGATAACTTACCTAATTTTCTTAAAAAGTAAACAAATATGGCAAAGTAATAAAAATTACGAAATTATTAACACACCCAACACCCATTTAACTAAAAGAAATTGCAAGCTGTTGTCACTTTTCTGTAATTTCATATAGTCACAAGTCACAATATTGTCTTCTTTCGAGCTAATGGTTGCATTGATCTCTTTTTAACACACAAAAAAAATAAAAGAAAGAACTACTTCTTGGGCGATCTAACAACTCGAAAAAATCTACTTGTTTTGAAATACACTCATGGGCTGACCAATCAAAACAAATATGACCATTTAAAGAACAAGAAACGGATATGGAGCGTTGAGAGGTGGTATTTTCAAAAAATCTATTTTCTTCCGCTTAATTTCTTAATTATTATTATTGCCAAATAAAATATTGGTAAAACAAAATTCAATTAAAGTATGGTAGCTATAACAATATACATATAAGTACAAAGTGATAATTGTGCCTTGTAATAATAAAAAATAATATTATGGGTACAGTACATATAAAATTATGCTTGAAACTGCTTTAGTAGTAATAAAGCATACAGTGTTACCAGATTGTTGAGTGTTACCAGATAAGGGTAGAATTTTGTGGAAGGCGCAACCCGCTAGTTCGGGCGATTTTGGGAAATATAAACTTTTTAACGTTTTACAATTTACCCCGATATTTCTTCTCTTCATATCTGAACGCAGCCCGGCAGCACACCACAAACCACAACGCAGTCTTCTGAAATCTCAACATTTCACGTGTGTTGTGTTCTGTGATTTCACGCTTTTGACAGCAATGGGGCTAAAAATTTCCCATAATTTTGGGCCAAAAACATATTATAATCATCACTATAATAATAGCTAGTGCCTGAAACTAATTTGATATCAGATCTTATGTAGCTTTTTAATTATTTATAGTTAACCAAAACGAATGCATCTATTTGCCTCTCACTACAAAATCCCACCTTAAAAACGTGAAATTATTTTTTAATATATTTTCTGTTTTCTAATCAATAAAACAAACACCATCGGCGAGACTGGCAATATATGTAATAATGGCCGAGTGCACCGTACGTGATCATCCTGGATTATGTTTAAGTCTGACTTATTTTGACATATTTGTATGCAAATGTGTCAAATTAAGTTAGGCTTAAACGTAATCCAGGATTAGCGCGCACGGGGCACTCGGCCATAACAGTTTTTTTTGGGGTTGTTACATTTGGGCGACATTTTTATGAAAAAGTTGTGGGTGCGCAAAACAAATTCTCATTCTTGACCTATATTGTACCGTCGAAGGTAAAGTGCAAAATTACATTTATATATAAAATAACACATATTTGACAACAAATTATTTTTCTTCTTGTTGGCGTTCTGATTATTCGGATAGATAGTAGGTATTTATCCAATGAAAATTCGAGAATATCAAAACGAATCCACATCACAGCATAGGTTATGTCAAAAACGTCACTGTTTTGTGCAATTAGTAGAATCGTAAAGTCCACATAATCCTATGTAATTAATATTTCCAAGTACTTGCGATATGTTACTTATAATTCTCTGAAACTAAAAGTAGTTCATTGGGAAGAAATTAGGAAAATTAAATTATTTAAAAATGGTGCATTGGTATTTGCTATATATTTCAATATTAGGGCTCTTAAAATGTTGTGTAGCAACGGAACTAACTTTTGAATTACCCGATAGTGCCAGAGAATGTTTTTTTCAGGAAATAAATAAAAATCAATCCTGCACCCTAGAATTTCAGGTAAGAATATTCCTGCTGTGTTTTAACCGATTTTGGAGTTTTTTTTTAAATCTAGGTTGTCACCGGAGGTCAGTATGATGTAGATGTGACCTTGCAAGACCCCAGGCAGCAAGTTCTATATAAACAAGTTAAAATGCAGTTTGACTCACATCCGTTTGTTGCCCAAGAGACTGGGATTTATACGGTTTGCTTTAGTAACGAATTCTCTACGTTTTCCCACAAGCTTGTGTACATGGATTTCCAAGTTGGCGATGAAGCACCATTACCTGGTATTGGAGATCACGCTACCGTTTTGACACAGGTACTTTAAACAACCTCATCACGAGCAGAGCTGTCACATTCGATGATGTTTAATTGTTTCTTTATTTCATACTGTTGGTGTTAAATCTTTCTGCGAAAAATAATGATTTTAATCTTAATTTTTTTTATTATGATTTAAATCTTTTCTAATAATTTAAATCTTTTATAAGAATATATCGAAATATATTTATTAGAGCCATTCTTGCCGAACGAATGTATTTCTGAGTTAAATTGTTTGTCCAAATGAAAAGTATCTTTAGTTTTTGAGATAAACCTTTTTTAAATGATTTATGACAGCTCTGAATTCACGAGTTTACCTTGGTTAATTAAACAATTCTTTTAGTTGGAGGCCTCTGCGCAAGATATGCACAAAGCACTCAACAGTATCATAGACTTACAGACACACCATCGTTTGCGGGAGACGCAAGGACGCAAACGAGCGGAAGACTTAAACGAGAGAGTGTTATGGTGGTCCATGATGGAGGCATTAGCCGTTATAACTGTTGCCCTTGGACAAGTGTTTGTTCTGAAAAACTTTTTCACTGAAACGAAGCCCTTCAACTATACACTAAAATAAATTTGTACATATTTAATTAAATTGTTTTGTGACCTGTGGACTGTTCTGAACTAGTGACTGTACTATATGGGTTCTACATAATAGAAGGTGTTTTACATAAATTTTTCATTCCATTTAATGTTTGTTGTTTTCCGATTATTCTTAGATGTTATCGTAAAATTTATATTGTGGAAACAGTTGAAATACAAAAACACATGGAAGTGGAATTTTATTTATCGTAGTATACATATTATGTTTCTTAAAGAACCAAATATATTTATTATAGAAAGTCAGAAAGTTAAAACTAAATTCGCCCGTTTTTGTCGGAGAGCAAAAATGTTTAGAATTTTATAAAAATCTATTAATAAATAGTTCCTACAGAGGGCCTTAGATATTTCTGCCTGAATAAGCAATTAAGGATTCTTATAAATTCCATGGACCTAAGTCAAGGTAACGTTTATTTTGTATTTATGACATTTTCACAGAAGCAGTTTTCTGATGCAATGCTTCCAGTATACTGGAGTTGACCACAAGCATGAATTTTTTAGGATCATTGGATAGAATAATTAAAACTGAGATAGGGAAGTGCTGCTTTTTCGAATGAAAACAGGGTAAAACAACTAGAAACATTCGAACTAAAAATAAATTCTCTAATGGTATTTTTTCCATTACATATCGCATCCAATGCTTCGTCACTAAAGTTCCAGTAATTACAGGATTCAGCATTCTTCTTTGTACTTTTGGCATGTTCAAGTCAGATACAAATAGTAAGAGAAGAAAAGAAAAAAACAGCATTTTCTACGATTCAACTGCCAATAATTATTAATGCGGTATCATGCAAAGAGGACATGCTGCTATTATCCCATTATTTAAGAAAACACGAAATACATTTAGTATTGGATCTATGGAGAGAAGTTTCCACCATATAAAATTTTCCGTTCTTACTGCTGAAGGTAACACTACACCTACTTCGAGGATGTTTGGTGTGGGGTTAAACGTTTGCGCGCATTAAATTAAGGTCACCACACTTGGTGATTTTTTATAACCACCATGTTTTGTTGCAAGTCACAGGCTTTACGGTTTACGGTACACATATATTTTCTGCTAATATTTATATTGTCACGTATTTTCTGTTTACTTTATCCGTTATACACAAATTGCATTTATTAAAATCTATTATTATCAAGCAAATTATATTTTTAGAGTTTTTTCCTGTTGTTGGGTGTTCTGAAGTAGCATATTAAGTAATTTAAGTGGGTATGTTAGGCCAGGGTCCATAATTTTTTAAACAAAAAATAATAATGGTAGGATGAAACCAATTGGAAAAGGAAGATAATATAAATATATTTAAGATATTTTAAAATAATTTGAAAATAAAAACGGTTTATCTCGATTTCCGGCAAAACTACAAGTCCTACGGAAAAAAAGTTTGAATTTTTCACATAAATTGTGAGGTTATGTGAAAAAAGTGTAAATACAAAAGTTGTAGATCTTTTTATTACCTACAACTTTGTCATTTAACTTTTTTCCATAAGACTTGTAGTTTTGCCGGAAATCGAGATAAACTGTTTTTTACCCTTAAAAACCCACCCCTTCCACTTCTCGATCTCAGATCGCCGTAAATTATTCTTCCTTTCATTTTTGTTATATTCTTCCTTTTCCAATGGGTTTCCTCATACAATTTTTTTTTCACTTTTTACCATTTTCAAAAGCTTCAGCCCTGGTCTATGTACAATATCTTAGCAATTATATACCCTTATAAATATTGATATTATAATCTAGTATTTAAAAAATCACTGTCAGTTTGACTTTCATTATAAAAATAAAATGATACTTTTAATATTGTTAATTCCGTTAATTGAATTAATATCTGCAACAGATTACTGCAAACTTTGTAGCAATGGAACACACACAATGTGTCAATTTAAGGTAAAAATGAAATTTAATTTACATATTCACACAATTTAATGTACATTTAAATATTTTTTTCTGCTCATTTTTGTCATAAAAAAGGAAGGACCGGCAGATAGCTGTGAGGAGTATAAGAAGTTTGTGTTAACGGATTCTGAAAAACAATACATTGTAGATATTCATAATGATGTACGCAACCACGTGGCGTCTGGCCAAGAGGCTAGGGGGGCGCTTGGATACCAACCTTCTGCATCTGACATGTTCATGCTGGTAAGGTTTTCATGTATTTTTAGTAAAATTATCATTCAACTTCATATTTTGATAATGTTGAGATGCAGATTAATTTTAAATATTGTCAAGTATTTGTACATATTTTATTTTTAAGTATGGAACTGTATTAAGATAAGGACCAGTCAATATTTATTATGATGTAATATATAAGTAAGACATATCTGTTTGGTAAACATACATATATATAAACATTTGATAACCTTGGTTTGTAAGACATTGAAAATTAATGAAACAATAACACATTTAAAAAAATACAGTTAAAAAAAAAAAGACAGTTTTGGTATTTCAATTTCACCAAAATTATATCTGAAGATATTTTGTTTTGTTTTATACTACCTATAAGCAAATATGTATAAGTATACTACGTACTATAGTCCACAATAATAGAGACTGATGTAGGCAGCATTTCAATCGCCAAGACGAAGATAGCGGCTTTGTTTTAACTGTGAAAGACAAATACACTTGGTCTCTATTATTGTGGACTCGTGGTATAGTATGTAACGAAATATCATATCAAAATATATAATATCCTCAGATTACAGGATGTGACTGCAATGTCTGAATTTAGACTTTAATTTGTTAATTCAGCCCAATAAATATAAATTATTTGTACATTTTATTACATATTTTACGTATACTTTAGACATCTTTTAGACATCTACAGACTATATTAAATTTATCATTAAATCTAACCTATTTAAAATTTTGTACAGCTACTTAGAACAGCGTTAAACAGTTCAATGAAAAAATCACATTTCAGGAATGGGACGACGAACTGGCGGAAATAGCTCAACGATGGGCTGACCAATGCATAGCAGTGAACGATACAATACAGCACGATACATGTAAACGAACAGGTAACGAATTAACTTGAAATAGTTAAGCCACATTCTTAATTCAACAAGTTAATTACAAGTTCGCAAAAAATTAAAAACATTTTCATGCAGAGCGATTTGATGTGGGCCAGAACATTCTGACTGCCATAACAACCGACACCGACCTACCAGATTTGTCGACATTGATATTAAATTGGTACAAACAAGTTGTGAACGTCATTCCTTCAGACGTCGATCATTTTGTCGGGTAAGAAACTGCCCCAATGATTTGTAGAAAATAATTCTGAAAATATTTCTGTTAGAGTACGAAGGGGAAAGTTTCTCATAGGCCAATACACTCAATTAGTTTGGGGTAGAACCAGTTACGTTGGGTGTGGAATAGCAGTATTTAAGGACACATTCATACTAAACAACGACCAGTATCACCACCGTCTGGTTTGCAACTATGGACCAGCTGGTAACGTTATCGGTCAGGTAGTCTATCAGAGGGGTGTCCCATGCTCGAGGTGTCCCTACGGGGAATGTGATTTTCAGAGGGTCTATCTCTGCCGAAGTAAGAATAATATTAAATTATATTATTATGTACATTTGCGAACCCTGATATAACAGAAACTCGGCATATAACCAGAAACATTTCCAGGTCTACGTCCTATTTAAGACAATACCTAGTAGAAACGTACTGTGTAGTTATTATAACCGGGGCCTACACCAAATTTTATAGGGCTAAAATTGAATAAAATAAAAGGTTCTATGCCTTGGAAAAAATTCAATTTTACAAAACTGCACAGTAGCTTTAAAGCCTTCACTATTTTATGTCTGAGGCATAGAGACCAAAGCTATGAAATCAGCCTGTGATGTGATTTACAAAAAATTATCATTCATAATTTAGGTACTATTAATGTGTGAAATGGTTTCATGTAATCAGTTTGTTGTTTGTTAATCTGCAACTTTATTATACATTCATGTTAAGGAGAAACGTTTAGTAAGTCTCACTCATTTTGCAAGCCTCCTAAAAAATGTTAACTTCCTTTATTTCAGGTCACAAGCTAAGGGAGGAGCAGGCTGAAAAATTCATAGATGAAGAAAATGACACGTTAATCCCAATAAAAACACCAGTTATTACTGAGACCAAAAACACAACCGCCCTTGACACTATAAACACTTCTATTTGTTTAGATCCCAGTGAAATAAACAACACAACAGAAACAAATTATACAGTATGTGACGATGGAAATGTGACTGATATAGTAAATGTTATCCCCGTAGTTATTGTAGCAAGCACTTCAATTCAAAATGAAACCTTTTCCAACAATGACACAGCAGCAGCCGAGGATTTCTTTGAGATAGCAGAATTAGTTTCTGCAAGTGAATCATTCACCGAAACAGAAGTCAAACGATTAACCCATAATGAACTCACAGTCGAACCACTAATAGTCAATGCAACAGAAAGCGGCACTGCCTCTGAGTATTACACATCAACTGACATAGAAGAAATTGATCCACTCTCAATTACCGAAATTGAGGTGACAATTGAAAATTATATGACAACACCATTTCTAGATATGTTAGCGGTGAATTTAACGTTTGTTTCATCACCAAATCCAGTAATAATTGGAGTTGTAACATCAGGTACCGTATCACCTGATTTTATGCATAGAATGGATAACAATGCAGCTAGAAGTTACTCACCAATAGAACAACCCCGGGCTATACCAAATGGAAGATCTGTTGTCCCTTCATCTGATGGCGATGGTTTGGAAAACAGGGATAGGTCTTTTCAAATAGACAATGGGGTAGTGCTACCCCATTACTGCGACAAAAATTGCAAAACCCTCAAAAGTTCTCACGGTGAAACACAAGGACGGCGTCTTAGAAGTATGTGAATTATTATAAAAAATATTCAGGCCTTTTTCAGGTTATATTTTTTTCTAGCTCGTAAACTGTATCCACGTGTGTTGAGGCAACGAGATGAAATAATATTGCCTAACAATATGCGTTATAGAAGAGCAAGAGGATCCTGGCATAACGGGCATTGCAAATGTGATTCTGCTAGATTGAAATTGACGCTAATTTTATTGATATTACCTTTATTTCTCAGCAAATAAAATATTTTTAGCACAAAAAAGTTTTGCATTACTTACGTTGTTAAACTTACATTATACAAAATATACCTACATACAATCGCCATTTATGAAGCTTCTTGCAATTCAGCCATTGTTTTCCTAACGTCTTTTAAATTTTCCAATAACACATTTAAGGTGAATGGTGTAAGGGTAACGTTCTTTTGCTCACCACCTATAACTAAATCCAAAACTGCGCAGTTAACATCTTCGTCAACCTTTGGCGTAAATTTTTGTAGAGGATTGACTTTTAAAGAGGAAACTCTGAGTTTCTCTGTGAGGTTGGAACTTTGGTCGTCTATGACACGTTTTATAGAAGCACTATGCTCTCGTGGTAAACCAAGCTGTTGCAATTCACTATGCAAGGCACTGCTGTCACAATTAAAACGTACAGTAGAAGTAATTATAAAAGTCAAACATGCTACACAAGCTTTCAAATCCATGTCGGCATCTAGTTTAGATTCGGCAAAAAGTTTCTCTGCTTTCTCCATGTCTATTGGAGAATTTATTATTCCTTGGGCAACAACTTGCCCTAAAAGCTTCAATTTAACAGACGAGAGTCTTGACAAAGTATTTATTTCCACCAAGACCCAGTCAGGACAGTCCGCATCTCCACAAAAACGAAATTTCATTTCAACTTGATTCTGAAAATGAAAACAAGTGATAGCTATTACTTTTTTTAGTGAGACTAATGTATTTATTTTATATTATAGGTAAGAGCAGTTTGGGTGGTCATATTGATGAAATATACAATGGAAATATAAGAACACTAGTTAGACAAGGTATTCCGCCTATTGAAGGTGATGATTGCGTCTGTCTCTTTAGATTATTATAGAAAACTATAGTGATGTAAAAGGATAAAATACAATTTCAGTACTTACAAATCTTTTCAATAATTATTTCCTAGCCACCACTGTTTAGTGTTTGTTTTTAAATTCTTTATTCGATAACAATATACCAATAATATAATATTTATCGAATAATTAAATTGAAAATTTAAGAATACAAATATTAATTCATGTGAAACATCAAGTCAACAAAATTTACATTTTTGTTTGATAGAAAATAATATGTTTTTTATAATTTGTTTTCCTCAAGAAGACAAAACAGATACAAACCAGCGTACAAACCTTTTTCCATACAAGAAGACTAGAACAAGGAGAACGAGCTCGCGTGTGTTGGACGGCACAAAATCCGTCGAAAGATTAACTAACTTTAAATGGCGGCGGACTCTTACCTGAGAAAGCACATTGGCTGGGAAAGCACGAAGGCCAACCCCTGAGAAAGCACATTGGCTGGGAAAGCACGAAGGCTGACGGAGACTCCCGAAGCTAGGTAGGGCGCCGCTAATCCCCTAGCGGATTTCGACGTCATTTGTGCCGTTCTTTGGGTACCTATTTTACGCGAGCTCGGTCTCCTTGTTAGTCTTCTTGGTTTCCCTTTAAGATTCCATTTTATCTAATGACACGGGAATTCGTGTTTAATTTTCTATTTCCATACAATATTTAATATTATGTATATATATTGTCCACTCACTGTGCTTTCCACACCAAATATTATTATGTGCAAATTATTGTAAATTGCTAAATGCCTAAGCCTAACTTCATTATAAATTACCTACATTATTTCGAAACAGGGGATATGTCTCTGCTACAGTCATAGATAAAAGCTACAGTCAACAGCATAGATTACATGTCAGCAGCATTATAGGGTCAGAGTCAGAAGTGCCAACCTGCCAACCCGACTAAATAAAATAACGAAGAAACGGATAAGTAGTTAAGAAGTTAAGTACAGACACAATAATATGTGGTACAGAGTGGATAGATAAAATTAATTAAATCACTGCTGTTATATACTTGATTGTTTTCTGGTAGATAAGAATACCTATATATCTCGTTGGGTTTCCTGTGGTTGTGTTTCGTGATGATGGTGTTTGGTTCTACCCATTAGGTATTTGCTATCAAAAATGGAAGAGATTTATGAAAGCTTAATTGTATTTTACCAAAGCTGGTTAAATTAGAGCTCCACATGAAGATTACAATATCACGAAAGTGTATCTTTTAAAATTAAGCAAGCGGGACCCACAGAATGTGGGACTCTACAATGTTCCTAAGCACATTAACACCGAAGTTTTATGTGGCTTTGACTGGTACTTCATCGCTTATCTCTGGATTAATCCTAATTTTTGAATGGTGGTATTTCAGAAAATATGGTACTTCGTTCATAGAACAAGTTTCTATAAACCACATAAGCCCGTGGATTAGTGGAGACTATGGTGAGAGTTCCAATACAAATAATGGTAACACAGCAAGTGTCCAGCCACAAGTACCAGAATGTAAAGTGTGGCGAAATCCATTGAATCTATATCGTGGTGCCGAGTACCAGCGGTTTTATTGGGCCACAAATAAAGAACCTCTTACATACTATGATATGAATCTGTCTGCTCAAGACCATCAGACATTTTTTACTTGTGAGGCAGATGTTGGGAAAGCTGAGTATGAAATAATGCAGACTGCTTGGCGAGAAAGAAATCCGTCTGTGAGGTTAAAGGCTGCACGCAGTGCTCTTGATAAGAACCCTGAGTGTGCACCAGCATACATACTGTTAGCTGAGGAGGAAGCAACAACTATAACTGAAGCTGAGAAAATTTTAAAACAAGCTCTAAGAGTGGCAGAAACGAACTATCGGAAATCACAAGCGTTGCAGCATCAAGGCAGTATTATGGAGAGCCAGCACAGACGTGACACAAATGTGTTGATTTACATCAGGAGGCGACTGGCCATGTGTGCGAGAAAACTTGGGAAGTTGAAAGAAGCTGTAAAAATGTTCCGAGATTTAACAAAAGAGGTGCCGCCAATTATGAATGTCTTAAACATCCATGAGAATTTAATAGAAGCTCTATTAGAGATGCAAGCCTATGCGGATGTACAGGCAGTTTTAGCTAAATACGACGACATATCATTGCCAAAATCGGCCACCATCTGTTACACAGCTGCTCTATTGAAAGCCAGAGTCGTAGCTGATAAATTTTCGCCAGATATAGCCAGTAAAAGAGGCTTAAATACAGCAGAAATGGCTGCTGTAGAAGCTATTCACAGGGCTGTGGAATTTAACCCACATGTCCCTAAATATTTGCTAGAAATGAAACCTTTAATCTTGCCCCCAGAGCATGTTTTAAAAAGGGGAGATTCTGAAGCATTAGCTTATGCATTTTTCCACTTATCTCACTGGAAAGCCGTCGATGGCGCTTTAAATTTACTACATTGTACATGGGAAGGTACATTCAGAATGCTACCATACCCACTGGAACGCGGTCACTTATTTTATCCCTATCCTACTTGCACAGAATGTGCCGACAGGGAACTCTTACCGGCTTTTCACGAGGTTTCAGTGTACCCCAAGAAAGAATTGCCTTTTTTTATAATCTTTACAGCAGGGTTGTGCTCATTTACTGCACTTCTAGCTCTCTTAACCCATCAGTATCCTGATCTCATGGGAATATTTGCTAAGTCCGTTGTAGGCTGGATGTCGCTGCCCATTTATTATCTGTATGAAAAGGTTGAGGGCATATTGCCATCAAATTTGTTGCAGCAGTTGATACGAATATGACTTAAGTTTTCGTAAATGTACATCTATCATTGAAAGTTTGGATGGGTGGTTTTATTTATTTGTGTTATTTGTTTGTAGACATCACTGCGAGTTGTGGAAATTTATTTTGATGTAAAAGGTTATGCCACAATAAAACTGAAATGTATTTTATGATAATTCTCTTTATTGATTAAGAATAAAGTGACAATGAGCAAGTAACCAAACAGTTTTTTTCCTTATTACCCTCGGTTTGAAAATACATTTATGGCTTAAAATAAAAATTTACCTAATCAGTGTGATGGTGATGTGATGCAGGATACAATAAAAAAAACTAGACTAATGCACACTATCACTGTAGTGTCAAACAAATTTCATTTATATTTGGAAGTTGGAAACAAATTCTTGAAAAATTAAATATATTACTTATTTATTACCCATTTTCTTAAGAGCTGTTTGTGTAAATGACTGAAACAAATTTGCTAGTTGGGGTATGCCAGTAATAAAAATAAAACAAACTATTAATTCTATTTATTATGTCAAATTGGTGGTCCAAATCAAAGAACTGACAAGTTCTTAATGTTATATAATGTTAATTTGGCCAGTAACAAACTTTTAAAATTTTAGTAACAAAAGTTATGTAGGTACATCAGATATAATAAAAATTCATTAGCTCTAAATAAAACACCTTTTTTTATCAAATTATGTTACTGATCAGCACAGACCAATGAGTTTTTTATTTTATGTAGTATCTCAAAAATTGTACTCATTTTAGAGCAAATCTGAGTAAGTTTCATGATGATCCAAGACGAAGAGTCTTTACCTTAAACCACAACAAATTATTTTACTAAGACGCTATTATTAAATATGTACTCTTTTGTCATTCCTTGCAATCGTTAAGGTAAAAAACATGCAGTGTTTTCGGTTGTTTTATATTAAGAAATTCAGTAGATATTATACCTACAAAAGATATGTGCCCCTGCAGGATTTCAACTTTGAAAGTTGGTAAACATGTCATGACTTTTACTTCCAGACCAGCCTGTCCTGCAAGTGAGGACCGGCTGGGAAGTGTTACTTCCTGGCCATGGTTTGATGTGAAATTATGTAGGTAAAATGGTAAGCACTGGTTGTAAAAATCTAAATGAGACTGAAAGTTATCCCAATTTTCTTGTTTGATATTACATAATTAGTATTTGGAGCAATATATAATTAGTATTTTAGAAACGTGCATATATAGGGTGATTCACTTATAATGACCCTTTCTACTAATAGTTTTACCTGTAATTAATGTAACACTGTTCGAGATAGAGAAGTCATAGCTGGACAGTTACTGAATTTATCTCTACTTTTATCTATATTTTATTAACAACAAAATATCTTTGGACGCCAGGTCAGCAGTAATGAAAGAGTAGGTATCGCACAGATGGAAAACAATAATTGACATCTGTAATCTCAGACTTTCACTTAATGATACAAGACAGGTTTTTTATAAAAACAATATATTACAAGTAAATAGTAAAGACCTAGGTTATAGGTTCTCAGTTTAATTTAAGGATAATTAAAAATTTACAATGGAGCATGAAGAGTTCAAAAATTAAAGAACAAATGGAATATTTATATTGAATATTCATTTGCAATGTAGCCTTAAGAGCTCAAATTAAATAAAGGTGAAGTTACTATTGATTCTCAGTCAAACTAGGAAAATCCAACATTTACACAGTATTGAAGTAATAAATGTTTTGACACTGGCAAAGAGGTTGTCAAACAGCAACAAGATCTGGTAGGATCCAACAACGGTACAGCGGTGGAGAGGTCTTCCAATCTAGCTTTCAGAATGCCATTTCAGGTCTGCCCATGTTAGGCACAGGAGAAATTGCTTCTCGGTTGTCTCGTTTATAGACATATTTACCAGTATCACGTTTATCTTTACAGTAAAAATTTGGAAGTAGCAAAATGTGTATGATTTCCACGTTGGAGCGAGAAATCAATAATAAAATTTGAAATTTAAACTGAATAGGTAATTAAATGAATTTAATAGAATTAAATTAATAAAATGTGATATTAGTTTAATTAGATATTTAAGCCAAAGAAAAATAAAATATTCTACCAACAGGTGAATAGGTAACTAATTATTCAAATAATTTAGTTAATTAATAAGTTATTAACTTGTGAAGTGAAGTATATCAAATGGATATAAAAAATAAATATATGCAAATATATGTAATGGTGTAATTAGCTTTAAGTAATAATATAACTATGTTAAATTTGTTTAAAATTCCCAAAATTGTAGATTGAAATATGTGCAATTAGCAGTAAATACAGTAAAGTCGTTTTCAAATGAAGCTATATGATAACATTTAAATTATATAGATACTAAATTTAAGGAAAAGTAGGCTTTAAGCCTGTGGTTATTTCCACTTAAAAATTATGATAAATAACGAAATTATTTGGCCTTTTTAGCGTACTGCGTTAGAATTGATAAGGTATTGTGATCCATATAATAAACCATAAGGTATGATATGCAATAATTAGGTACTCTAACATCTTTAAAGTTGGCATTTACGTCATAAATATAAACCATACGACCCAAATCAGTATTGCACTAGTCAAATGTGTGTTGAAACAACTCGTTGGATGTATACAAAAATTCTCTTTCCTCGATGAGAAACGTAAATATAATACATAACCTAAAATTTTAATGTAAAAATCATAAAGACAGGACGTCATAAGACAGGAGACTGAGCGTGGTTCAAGCTATGGGACGTTTTTCGTCGGAAAAATGGCAGCTTAGTGCGGGTGCATAAGTGCACTGAAAGTGAACTTAACTGAAAGATAACCAAATTCTGTCAGTTTTGAAACGGTGCAAGGCTACTGTGGGTACGGCGCTAGTAAAAGAAATCTATCAGTTGATCGATATTATTCTCGATAGATGTACGATTTCGTGCCCACTCTTTCTTTTTCGTACAGCAACTTACAATACCGTTAGTCGGATATATCAAGTCACATAATAAATGCTGAAAAGAGAGGAAATGCTCTAGACTGTGCGTGGATATTTATAATTTTTGCCCTACCACGGAGCTAGTGGCATGGGCCACGTGAGCTTCGCGCGGCAGGCTTTTATTTTAAAATATTGCAAATACTGGGCGGTTTATTATTTAAAATATATTCCATTTAATGGAATGGATTATTTTTACATTACACACTTTGTATGTATAAGACTTCCAGGTGGTAGATCGACAAAATGAGAGTATATTGAAAACATTGTTCCATGTGACCTTCCAAAATATGTATTTTTCTGTTAATATTACTTTTGTCTCCCAAATTCTCCAAGTCATTGGTTTCATAAGAAGTGCAAGTATGGTAACCTGCATCTATTTTATAAAAAAATATCACAATGGATGATACTGAGGGCATCTGTTAAAGGCAACCGCCCTCCCCCTCTTATCAGAATTATTAGACTACCGGGTATTTATGAATATTCACCTTTTTTTATCAACATGTCTTATTCTGAGGCCTCTTATAATATTTTTATATGAAACATAGATTTCAAGAAACAATCCATGCGGCAATTGTGAAATACATAGGCTTATTATCGTTTACACCTATAATATCGGTTTCCCGAAGACACATTGTATGTAAGTTCTCCTTATCATAGCAGAAGATCGCTGCGTCCTAGATGCCTGATATTATTGTGAATTTTACAACAAAATAGCCTCACATCACCAACTTTTCCAATATCAGATGGATTGTAATAAATTTGACACCCCTTTTTTTCTTCCGTAGCAGAAACGGCACCCCATTAAAACGCAACTGCATGTATCAGATTGGCTTTGTATGAAAAAAACAGCAATGATACATGGTTTTAGCTATTGGCCTCGTTTACTATAAGTGAATACTTTATTCATAATAAATATTAACTTACCTTGCTTGTGAGGACGTGTTGAAAAATAAAAGACGGCCTGTTTATAATCGTTTATTAATTGTTAAATACAATTTATAGGTATAATAAAATACAATTGTATATTCAAAATCTCTTAATAAAAGATACATATTGGTTTCTTTAGACTGACTTCTATAAGGAAATGAAGATAAACTAACTTTGATTTCAGGTGATAGCATAATAACGAACATAATTATTTCCTAAAGCTGCAAAAAGCCTACTGTGACACCTCAGTCTTTTTGCAATTTCGTCTTACAGAGCAATCCACCAAATACTTTTATATCGGACTTAATATAACCTCGACAAACTTCGTCTTTAAAACACCCGGATTTGAATAGATATATTGTTTACATCCTTATGTACACGTTATGATAATAACAGCTATATAAACGTTAAGGTGGACATCCTGTGTAATTCAGTCAGATTTTTTTAAAATTACACCTAATATAATTATTTATTTAGTTTATATTTTTATAAAAAATGGATGGACAACTCTCATTTACCTAAATTCAGCTAGTGATGTTTGATTGATTACATAAATATTTACAGTTATTGATTATTAGTACGATAAATTAAACAGTTATAAATATCTGTACAATTTAATCGTTTTAACATTTTTCTATCTCAATTGTATAAGTTTCAGATAACACTATCATCCATCTTCAGCAAGGGGACATATATCGTCGGCTTAAGCAGAAAACTGTGTTAATCCACCTTTCTGCCATCTGGTGTACAATTTTACAATTTTGCCATCCGGTTGACAATTTTACAACTCATGAGTAAAATTATTCGTAATTCTAGATTTAAAATTGTTTTCCTGCAACTGCTGTACTAGAATACTGCGTATGTACTTTGGAGCAATTTCAGTAGAAAAAAATATGTAACTCCATTAGTTACCAAAGGAACAAAGCATGTCGCGCAATTAGGAACCCATAGTTTGTGTTACAAATGAAGACCAGTTTTTATCCGTCTAATGGAGTTAGACAGTTTTAATAGAATTGTTTTTTGGTACGTGTTTATCATGTGTCTTATAAAATATAACAAAAAAGGAGTTAGGCAGTTTGCCCTTTAAGCCAACGATATGCACAGTACAGCCTTACAAAACCAAGAGAAACTGCTATTGTTCAACAGCATGGGTGCCAAGAGTAAAAAAAAACGTAGAGTTCGACTTTGAACGGAACCTGTTGAAACAAAGTTTGGATGAAAAATCTTAACGTATATAGTAAGCCATTAAAAAAGTTACAATGAGCGAGATAGGCGTCATGGTTTTTATTACTGGATAGGGCTGGAACCTTTGATGTAATGATAACACTCGAAGTAGTTTCCACAAACACCAAAACTACTTTGGTGTTTGTGGAAACTACTTCGAGTGTTATGGTTTTTATTGCAAAATAATTTTGGAAATGGTGCTTTTTTCACTTTTCAATAATAGAAAAAGTAATGATTTTAGAGAAAAAAGTTTAGAACATAATTTGTTCAGCAGATGATTTTACGTAAGGATTAAGTTAAAAAAAATCGCAAACACTCTTTCGCTGATATATTTAGCCATTAGAATGCTTAACAAAACGCACTGCTTCCTTTTGAAAAATGATTAAGTTGAAATTTCGGAACACTCGCCAGCCTGTCACAGCGTACCGATCTTGATGAAAATCATTGCAATCGGTAGGTAAGAACAATATCTTACAGCATGCTATTCTTCAGAATTTTCCTTAAACAAATTAAAATTTTATTAAAAAAAAACCTGTAACTAAGGACCGTAATTTTGTCAATTTTCAACTTAGAGATGTACAACAAACTGCATTCTACTGCGCTGATTTTTACATGAATTAAAAAAAGAAGTGTTTAGTGGAGGACCAAAGAAGCTGAGACACAAGATATTCATTTTTTAATGCGTAGCAGCCGTACTAATTAACTGATACATTCAAAACTTGGCTGGTAATAAGTAGAAAGCTTAAGCTATACACTGAATTTTTTCATAGCTAATCGAGCAATTTTTCGTGAAGAAATCACTATTCAATGTAGGGCATAAACGTGCGGCAATGCGGTCAATCAGCTGCCCTAGTCAGCGGACAGTGCTGCTCAATCAAACGTATAACCTACAATTTTGCGTTTTAACATAGAAATAAGCAGTTTACGCTTATTTTTTGTAGGATAACATTCTGCTGAATACATGCTGTCCCCCGGTTATAAATAAATACACAAATGTTTGCAATTCACTATTATTTATTTAAAAGAGACATTAAAATTATATACGCAGTAAGAACACAAAGAATTATAGTAGGTTTTTTTGGTGTTGAATTTTCTTCTACTATTTGTATATCTTCTACAGTATTTAAGATAACGATATCCCACGAGAGATAAGCGTAAACTGCGTATTTCCATGTTAAAATGCAAAATTGTAGGTTACACGCTTGATTGAGCGTAAAATAAGCAGCACTATCGGCTGACTGTGTGAAAGTATGGCCGCACGTTTACGCTTTACATTACGCGTTAAAAAGTGAAAGTTTCGTATTTTGGCTTCTATTGGTCCTACAGGACACTTTTTTTTTAAATTCATGTAAAAATTACGGTGCTAAGTCGCGGGTTTTTTGTTAAAATAAAAATTTAATTTGTTTTAGAAAAATTTTGAAGTTTAGCGTGCTATAAGGTGCTGTTCTTATCTACCGATTGCAATAATCAAGATCGGTATGCTGTGACAGGATGAGAAGCTTTCCGAAATTTCCACAACAATTTTGCAATAGTCGCCTTATTAAAATTTTTCAATCAGACGCAGCGCATTTTGTTAAGCATTAAGCATTTTGTAATTACTATGTGATACTGCAATTTCAACGACTTCTGAAAAAATTTTCCTATATTTTATCCTAATTTAATTTTTCGCATTTTTTAACTTTGGCACTAAATGTCGCACCGAAAAATTTTTGCATAATCCTTATGTAAAATTATCGCCGAACTAAAACCATTACTTTTTCCATTGAGAGAAAAGTGAGAAAAGAGCCATTTTTGCAATAAAACAACCATGACACGTATCTCGCTCGTTGTAACTTTTTTAGTGGCTTACTATATACGTTAAGATCTTTCATTCAAGCATATTGCAACGGGTTCCACCCAAAGTCCAAATCAAAACCTCTGACACCCCTACTATAATAACAGGTGGTGTCTAATCTGTAATTTCTGTGTTGAGCAGTGGATGTTATGTGTATACGCTGCCTGCCACAGCAAAGAGGTAGGATTATCTATAAAATGCGAGCGTTAGAAATGTAAATGGAAGCAATTTTCGTTAATAAATTGCATTTCGTAAAAATTTGTGTCAAAAGATGAAACACCGTTTAAGGATTATATAAATTCCCCCTTTAGGATTTCTGAATAACAACTGCGTTTTTTTTGGAATGTTTTTACGATTTTTTTATTAATAGAAATAAACCTTAGATTCAGACAACTTTCGCCATTCTCCCACACTGTTCTTCAACCGTACTACGCTAAAATATTAAAAATAAATATATTTAAAAATTATATTTAACAAAATAAAATACATTAAAAAATCGTCACATACTTATTTGGCCTCAAATATTTTTTTCAATATGAAAATTGACTTGAGTATTATTTTTCACTTAACGGTAATATACACAATAGGAAACACTATATAAATTTATTTACACACAAGCAAAAACGTAGATATAAAAACATGGCAACGTACAGTCCAAAAAAGTATCAGATCACTTAGAATAAATATCTCCACTACACTTAATATTTTTCAACTGGTGTTTAAACTTTGAGCATTTAACAATCCTAGAAAATTGAACTTAGTCAACATCTCGCAGTAAAAAATCATTTGCTGAAATAAATCTGCACTACTTTTAACACTACCTTAACGCTAATTCAGTCTGTTTTTAGCATTGGTATTGTTTATTAAACCGAATTAAATAAAGAATATAAATTACACAATCTAAAAATGTATCACACAGTTATAGAATTCCATTGGTGTAATACTGGAAACCGTCGTATAGTTTGGTAGAAAGTGAGTGAATACTACCTTCCACCATACGATTCACTTCCAAACGGAGCTGCTCCTCTGTCATGTTCATGTGGAAACGGTTCTTTAAGTTCTGAACTGTTGACGTCCCAGACTTGAAGCAGGGGAGCTGAGAACCTGCAAAACAACATGTAACATGATCATTTACTCAGTAAAGATTGTTGATCGTTCCGAACTATGGACTCCGAGAAAGCAAGGTGACGAGCTTGAGAAACGTCAACCAAGCTACAACATTGTACTTAGTACATCGTCAAATTTCAAATGAGAACAGTTTACATTTTTACAAACTCTAAAACATGAAAAAGCCTAGGCAAAATCCATGTCTTTGGAGCTTTCAGAATGCATTTATTGCAAATTGGTTGGAAAGAATATTTTTCAACAACGTGCCAGTTTTGCCCTCGAAATGTAAGAAGTCAATGTGTAGAAGACTCTGGGATTTCTTTCAAGGTCTCAGCAAGACTTCAGATTATATCATTTCGATACAATGTATCATAACGGAGATATAATCATTTCTTTGGTTTTCAGCGCCATTTTCTCAAGAGCGTTGTGTTCACAGATTCAGTGCATCAAACCCTCCATATTAATCTGTTAGCCTCAAGTCTAGATTGCTTTATTTTATGCACCGCCAAAAGAAGTACTTATAACAGAACTTTTGGAAGTCTGGAGTTTGGATCACCAAAATTTTATGTAAGGCGATCATGGAAGGGAGTTTCTAGAATTATAATCTGTGACTATCAGGATGGCGTTTTTTAAGTGCCAGCACGCTTAACCCAAGGTATATGGGGAGATTGAATCAAGCTGTGGAAACATACAGAGCATAGCTCTAAAATTATTTAAAAAAATGTTCCTAGACGTAATTTCCTTCAATCACAAAAAATTCCTCTTTCATTCTGCTCTATGGACTCCGAGAAAGCAAGGTGATGAGCTTGAGTAACATCAACCATGCTACAATATCGTACCTAGTGCTGTAATTAATTTCGTGAAATTTTCAATAAGTATGTGTGTCAAATTTCAAATCAGAGCAGTTCACATTTATACAAACTCTAAAACATGGAAATGCCTAGGCAAAATCAATGGATTTGAGGTTTTCAGAAAGCATTTATTGTAAATTGGTGGGAAAGAATATTTTTCAACAGCGTGCCCTCGAAATGTAAGAAAAATGTGTATAAGACTTCTTCCAAGATATCAACAAGAAATCAGATTGTATCATAATGGAGATATGTTTTTCTTTGATTTTCAGCGCCATTTTCTCAAAAGCATTGTGTTCCCAGATTCAGTGCACCAAAATCTCGATATTAATCTCTCGAGTCAAAATTGCTTTGAGTCCCGTCAAAAGAAGTGCTTATAACAGAATTTTTGTAAATGTCTGGAGTTTGGATCACCAATATTTTTATAACACGATAATGGAAGGTAGTTTGTAGATAGTCTAATTATTAATCTGTCATACTGCAATAAAAGAAAAGTAGGTGGAAATATTTTACATTTTGCACAACAGTACTGAATGAACACTGTTATTATTAAGGTATTGTCCGAATTATTCTCATATTAAATTTAAATTTGTTTTAACGGTCGAAAAAAATCTTCCTGCCACTTACCTGATCTCATAATTTCCACCAAGGTAATGATCATTCCATTGTGCTTCCTTGCCGCAATGAGGCCCTGCAAGATCAATATCTTGAAATACTCAAACATATCAGAATCTTCGCCGCCCATTATTTCCACAAACTCTGCAGTCAGTTTGAAAGGAGATTTTTCAAAGCCCAAATTTTTCGGGGAAGTGGACAAAATGAAGCCGAAATCAATGTGGATGAGATGACCGTCGCTTTGAAGCAAAATGTTACCATTATGTCTGAAAAACAACACAGATATAGAACGCTGGAGAATTAAAAAAAACACACAGCATACCTATCTTTAACTTGGATTAGGTAGCAGATGAGACAGTACGCGGCGCAACTTTGTACAAAATTTTTCTGTGCAGTTAGGAAATCCTCCGAGGTCATCGGACCGTATTCTTTTATGAAATACTGAAGTAACGACAGCTGACAGTGTTTCTTGATTTGATGGAGGGACACTGTGTTCAGGATCGGTTCTATGAGGCCACTGTCATCAGAAAGACACAAAATTCTGAAAGAGATAACCATATATAGCCAAGTTACAAAAAATATACCAGCGACTGTACCTATACGGGTGAACCCATAAGGGCACATGCTCCTTTTCCCAGATTTTCTGAAACATTTCCAAGAGTTGAGAGGCCATTAGCTCTTGCCGCAAGTCGTCGCCACATTTAACTATGACCGACAACAGACGCCAAGTCGATAGGTAACCATAGGGGGACATTTCTCTAATTCTCTGTTCTTTATCCTGAAAGAAAGAAGTAGGGAAGTTAGGAATTATTTGGGAAATAAGAAAATTCTGAGGTTTTAGCTGCAGCATATACAGTGCGTTATTACCTGCCATGGCTCTTTTAGAACGGCAGCAGAGGGATCTTGGGGATCATGGGTGAATTTTTTACTCTTTTCCTCATGACAAAAATCTGACAGCCGCCTCCTTATTTCAATAGCATGAATTGACAAGGGGGGTTCCCTCGAATCACTCGACTCCTGGCTCATCTGTGAAATTGTGTCCCTATCCATTGGCTTTTTCAACTGGGCATACTGAAAGAGAAAACGGAATTTTAAGTACAATAAATTACGTGTGAATAGTTTTTGACCAGACCTGACCAATTTTTTTGTTGTCATAAACCCTACAGCTTGATATGTTAAACAGCTTCAAGTTTTTATGAACACTGATACAACAAAAACATGATATAAAATTGCTCAATTTGCAAAATCGATATTCAGTAATAAGTGCAAATGAAATAACCGTCTAATATGACCTGTTCTCCTAAACACAGCACTAAATTTTGCACCACAGGTGAAATACTTAGGGGTAACTTTCTTGGGGGTAACTTTTCTTTAATTAAACTGGAATCTTCACCTCGAAAGAAGAATAAATAAGGCCTACATATCATACGAGCAGTGTCGCAGGACAGTAGGGAAAACCTGGGGAATGAAACCCAGGGTGGTCCTGTGGATTTACACTGCTATCATAAGACCAATGTTGGCCTATGGAGCTGTTGTCTGGTGGCCCAAGAGTCAACAAATAACAGCAAAACTCAAGCTAGGCCAGGTACAAAGAGTTGCCTGTCTGAGCATAACCGGAGCCATGCGAACAACACCAACGAGAGCAATGGAGATAATGCTGTGTCTTCCACCGCTAGACCTACATCTAGAAGAAGTGGCTCTGACTACCATGACTCGCCTTAAATCTGTTGGCATACTACCAAATGCAAGCTGTGGCCAAACCAGAAGCCGCCTGTGGACTGAGGCTGTCAGAAAGATACCCCTTTTACAGGCATGTGCAGATGGTATTCCGCCTCGGCTTGTCTTTAATAAACCTTACACCATACATACTACTGGTGAAGACGAGGCCGGCGTTGAAGGTGTAAACTATGTCTTCACGGACGGATCAAAGAAAAAGGATGGAGCAGGCTGTGGTATATATTCCAGGAATCTGCGACTCCGATGCAGCTGGACTATGGATAAGAATGCCAGTGTAGTACAAACGGAACTCGCTGGTATAACCATAGCCGTACAAGAGATTGCTCGCAGAGAAATAACGGGCAAGACAATAAGAATCTGCACAGATAGTAGACAATCACTACTGGCCCTGAAAAATTATAAAATAACTAAAGGATCAACATGGGAATGTCACCAAGCACTTGTGAGAGCATGTCAGATGAATAACATCTGCCTGTGCTGGGTCAAAGGACACTCACAATGCAACGGCAATATAGAAGCTGACAAACTGGCCAAGAAGGCAGCCAACCTGAGTATCCTTGGGCCTGGTCCTTCAAGTACGCTACCAGTTGCAGCGAAACTTCAATTAATAAAGGAAAACACCCACATAAAATTTAAGACGTTATGGGATGAAACAAGTAGCTGTCAGCTGGCCAGAAATCTCTTGAGATATCCCAGCGAAGAGACGGCGAGGAACTATCTGGCAATGTCCAGGGGTAAACTGCGATTTGTTACAGGAATCCTAACCGGACACTGCCGGGTAAGGAAACACCTCTATAACATGAGACAAAGTGACACACCCATCTGCAGAGGATGTGAACAAGAAGATGAAACGATCGAGCATGTACTTTGCGAATGTCCCGCCGTGTCATCGACCAGAGAATCCATATTGGGGGAACGTTGGCCTTCTATGGCCAATTTGAGGGAAATGCCCCTGGGCAACATCATCACCTTTTGTACAACATTGGGCTAGTCGATGACCTAGGGAGACATTTCCCTCACGGAGGAAGCACAAGGGGCCCAATGGGGCCTAAGTGCAGCGGATCTCGATCCGCACTCCGGACATATTCCAGATTCCAGATGACCGTCTTGTATGAAACAAGGGAAAATCATGGTGGGATGAAGCTATACTATCAAACAAAACGTGCCCTAATAATCATCTATGTCAATAATGCCTTTAATTTGGCAGGGTGGGTCCACATAATGAAGAAGCTTATCAGGATTTATACCTCGCAAGAATTCTCATGAACTACTACGAGAATTGAGCAGTCGAGATGGAGGCTGTACGGGACATCGAACAAAAACATGTAACATCCGGAGTGTCACAGGGGGGATCAATACTAGGACCGAGTCTCTGGAACGTCATGTTCGACACCTTCCGCATCCGGCAGGGTGGGACCATAAAATGAAGAATCTTATCAGGATTGGAACGGGGCATACCTTGCAAGAATTCTGAACTAATACGAGAAATGAGCAGTCGAGATGGAGGCTGTACGGGACATCGAACAAAAACATGTAACATCCGGAGTGTCACAGAGGGGATCAATACTAGGACCGACTCTCTGGAATGTCATGTTCAACGAGGCTAATTACAAGAGAGATCACAAGAGAGCTGAGATCTGGCATCACAGTCAGTCGCGCTGGCGGACGGAAAGATAAGATAAGATAATTTATGGGTGTTAAATATTCAAAGCATTTACATGTCAAGAATTAGTGATACACCAATATGTAATTTTGGACACTGTTAAGATAATACAAAAATAATAAAAGGTTTTGATATTGAATATTAATAAAAATCACAACATGTCTATAACAGCTTCAATAAACCCATTATTTTTATTTATCATTTTTTTTTTTTTTTTTTGGAGAGGGGTTTGGCTTCCGAAAACTCGTTCGATTAGCCACAGAAATTTTTTAACCATTTGGTTGTTTAGTCACAAATAATCGAGTCAATCTCAAAGTTGTAATTACCATACCATGAAATAAAAAAAAAAGAAAGGAAAGGAGTAATCATACAATGGAATAGTGTTACTGATTTTCATTTTGCCTTTGTTAAGTAACTACTGGTATAAATATCTACTAAATTAGATAAATAATAAATTATTTAATGAGTATACACATACCCACATATAGATATATATACATATATACATATATACCCATATATACCCACGCATACACACACATATATACATATCTACATATCTTTTTTTTTTTAATTTTTTTTTGTTTTTTGTTTTTTTTTATTTTTTTTTTTATTTTTTTTTTCATTTGTTTATATTGGGTTTTCAAACAGGGACAAGTTGCGTCTAGGGGTCTATCAAGACGACTTCGCACAATCACAGGAAAGACCACGTCATGCTACATGACATGTCTCATATATTAAATCCATTTGTCTCTGCTGATAATGCAATTTACTTTATAAAATCATGTAATCATCTTTCGCCTGTAGCATATAATAAATTTTACGACAGTTGCTATCAGCTATTAAGAGCTAAGTCTTTTAAAGCGCCATAAACTTTATCTAAATTAGGTTAAATAGAAGATTTGCATTAGATTAGTCAATATTTTGCGTCCTACTAATAATGGACGTCAAAGCAATTAAATGTCATGTAATGCAATTACAAAGGACATAATACATTCACTTGCCATGAGCGGACAATAAATTGATGTTAATTACGGTTACATAATGGCGACGAAAACTCAACCATTACACTTTCCACTACAACAATAATTTAATATAATCCAAAAGAAGTTGCAAAAATTTAGTAGAAAATTTCGCTCACACACTGAAACTACCAGTACTCTCAGAGACATATCATGTATTTATATATTTTATAGTTTGTTCCTTGGAATGTCATTAGGGCAACAAATTAAGCGTGATAACTCCAAAATTACAAAGCTCTTAGTATAATTAAACAGTTTGAGTTAATTTCTGTAATTGAATCTAGAGAAATGAATCCTGCCAATGGAAAATACAAGAAAATGGTTTAAAAGTAGCCCCGTATCCCGTATGTGTAAATTCAAAATCAGGTTGCAAATCCATTAAAAGACTGGCCAAAAGTGAAGTCAGAACAAAATCTAATAAAAACCACACTTCAAATTTGTTCTCCACCACTCTAGCAAGTAGAGTATATAATATACTTCCCCCCTTCACCTTCAAGTCTGTTACAACAGTAGGTCAAATGAACTACTGCAATAAATTTTAACAGAATGTGATACATAAAAACTTCCCGTATCACGTATGTATAAATTTTATATCAGCTTGGCAGAAAAGGAGCAACAAAATCAGGCCATAACAAAACTGGCTAAAAGTGGAGTCAGAACAAAATCTAATAAAAACTGCAGCCAAATTTGCTTTCCACCACTCTAGCAAGTGGAGTATATAATATACTTCCCTTCACCTTCAAGTGTAACAAACACAGTAGGTCAAATTAACTACTGCAATAAATTCAACATAATGTGACACCTGTAAATCGCCCGTATCCCGTATGTGTAAATTTGATATCAGCTTGGCAAAAAAGGAGCAACAAAATCAGGCCGCAAATCCATTAAAAGTCACTGCCATAACAAAACTGGCTAAAAGTGGAGAGTCAGAACAAAATCTAATAAAAACCACATACAATTATTCTCTCCACCACCATCGCAAGTGGAGTATATAATATACTTCCCTTATGTTGTAACAAAAAATGTAATACTGCAATAAATTCAACAGAATGTGATACATAAAAATCTCCCGTATGTATAAATTTGATATCAGCTTGGCAAGAAAGGAGCAACAAAATCAGGCCGCAAATCCATTAAAAGTCACTGCTATAATAAAACTGGCCAAAATTGAATAAGAATAAGTTGAATAAGAATAAAATCTAATAAAAACCACAGCCAAATTTGCCTTCCACCACTATAGCAAGTGGAGTTCCCATTCACCTTCAAGTTGTAACAAAAACAATAGGTCAAATAAAATAAACAGAATGTGATAGGTATATATAAATCTCCCGTATCCCGTATGGGTAAATTTGATATCAGCTTGGCAACAAAAGGAGAAAACAAAATCAGGCCGTAAATCCATTAAGTCACTGCCATAACAAAACTGGCCAAAAGTGGAGTCAGAACAAAATCTAATAAAAACGACACAACACTCCAAAGTCAAAATGCAGCTATTTAAAGTGAACAAGCCTTTCTCTTACTCTTTTTTTATAATATGCTATAACTAATATTCCTTTATTAATATTTAACATTTTCCTTTAACTTAACGTTTTCCTTTAGCCTGCTGCTCCCCTTTTGCATAACGCCGTCAAATTTGCTATCCACTTCACTCTAACAAGTGGAGTATTTAATATACTCCCCTTCACTTTCAAGTTGTAACAGAAACAGTAGGTCAAATGAACTACCGCAATAAATTCAACAGAATGTGATACATATAAATCTAAGTGACATAAGCAGCATTGGAGAAAAACAAGATTTATTGTAATGGGACTTGTGGGGAAGATGCATTGGCAGTGTAAAAACTACGTGATACGATCTTTGAAAATATGCCCTCGCAATATTTATCAGCGGCAAATATACTAGCATTTTTCCATAGCGTATTAATAGTGTATAAACCTGTAGTTTTAGAATTAATTATGTATCATGTACTCATGTAGTATAATATATATAGACAAATGCATTTGTAGAATTTAATTTAAAATTATATTTAATATAACTGACTGAGAGCAGGCATATCCACGAAATGAAATTCCCAGGGAATGAAAATTTATTATGAATTCTACATTACATGATTTATTGCATGTTTTTCAATCCTGACATATTATTCAAATCCCATTTCGCCACAAACAAATCAGAAGCAACAAACACGCTTTCCTGAACCTTTTTCAACATTAATACAAATTTTAATTTGCTTATTTTAATTTACAACGCTAATGGCCAGGATGAAAATAGCAAACGGAAAATGTAGGTCACAGGGAGAGGCGGCCTACATTCCTCACACCGGCTTAACTATCTCAACATCATTGGACAGATTCTGTAAATGCTATAGAAAACATAGTATTGTAGATTTAAATCTGGCATTGTTAATAACAACCGTGGATTGGGAAACAATTTGATATTTTGGAAACAAATAAGATCTAGGTTCTACATAGGTCAGATAACTGATAAGATAAAATAATGTGTTTTCTCAGGATTCGGAAGACTTACATAGGAATGACATCAATGATTAAAAACTACGTAGAATTGAGCCAATACAGAACTCGTGGGAAATCGAGGAAAACTCGTGCTATTTTATGTTCATGCGAAAAGCACATAAAATAAACGCTTACCTGCTGAGAAATTTCATCATCCTCTTGACTCCACTCAGCATCGACGTCGTCATACCCGCCGCACACACTGAACGCAGACAGGGACGTCGTTTCGTGCTTTAAGTTCTCCTCAGACTTGGTGTGCCTCAATGTGGGCATAATCTTCGTTGGCACTGGCGAGCTAGCTATATCATCCACCTCCACGACTTCGATATATATAATGTAGGGAGCCTGCAATGATTACACGTCCCCAATTAAAACTAAAAAAACCGGCAAACATCCCCGTGCGACGTACCTTATCTTTAGAATTAAGAACCGCAATGACCAGTGGTGGTATCCTAACGATAAGATGGGGATTGTGGCTATTCAGGGGCAGCCAAACCCTGGCGGGCAGATTCAAATTGAGGGTGCTCAGTTCTGCAACCAGTCTTGTAGTTTTCGCTTCCTTCGTGGGTATGGTACTTAGTAATTTGCCGATTAATATCAGCGCTTGCATGAATTCCAGCTCGGGCTTCAGCCTAGGAGCCTGGAAAGAACGCAAAACTGGGTCATTTGCCGTATTCATATTCCATCAATTTAATTGTATTAAGCTTATTAATACCCAAGTCAGTAGAGACTAAAAAATGGCTTACCGGAAAAAATAAATAGGAGAATTTAGTTTTATAGGCCAACTTTATGTTTTTTGGGTCGCTGATTCTGAATTTTTCACTACCCACCAAAAAAATCTCACCGGAAATACCTCTATTATGAAAAACATGGCGCCAAAAATTTTTGTTCTCAAATTAACTCGAATTTTCTAAAATTTTTATAAGAAAATGGCTTGAAATATACAAAAAATTAAACAAAAAAAAAGGTTTCTAAACGCTTTTTTGACAGATCAAAATTAAAGGCGCTCTGAGACGCAGTGCGGCAGGTAGTGCAGTCATTGAAGGTTTTCCGCCGCGCTGAATTCTTTGAACCTCGACCGATTGACGTGAAATCTAGTGAATAGGTCAGGGATGGCTCAATGAGCAAAAGTGACATAGCGCTGGTGTTTGTTTTTATCCTGAGGGTGGATGCCACCCCTTCTCGGGGATAGAAATTTTTCACTCAAAATATCCCCGGAAATGGATAGAGGGATAAATTCTATGTCAAAAATAATCGATAAAGTTTTTTCGATATATCGATATTTTTTTAGTTATTCGCGATTGAAAACGTTAAAAATCCATGTTTCTAGACGGTTTTTCGCGAATAAGTACCTTGAAAACTTCGCGTCCTCTCCAAAAAGTTGTAAAGACCAAAAATGGAGGTTGTAAGAAACCAAAGAGTTGTTTTTTTATGAATGCGGTAGGTCCAAAATAAAGGGAGTTATGGCTTGTTGAAAAAGACTTTTTGTTGCAACTTTGTTCGAAGTATTCAACGTTAAATAACGGAAAACTGATGATTTTTCGAGAAAAACTTATAGAACATTTTTTGTTGTACTTGGAAAGACCTTTAAAATGAGCACTGTTACTTGGGTGGGTGTAAAGGAAAACACCCACAAAAAATTTAAGACGTTATGGGATGAAACAAGTAGCTGT
This sequence comes from Tetropium fuscum, assembly GCA_964058915.1. Classification (NCBI taxonomy): domain Eukaryota; kingdom Metazoa; phylum Arthropoda; class Insecta; order Coleoptera; family Cerambycidae; genus Tetropium; species Tetropium fuscum. The sequence goes on along the minus strand of CAXKVY010000023.1, from coordinate 304,541 downwards.
CAGCTGGCCAGAAATCTTTTGAGATATCCCAGCGAAGAGACGGCGAGGAACTATCTGGCAATGTCCAGGGGTAAACTGCGATTTGTTATAGGAATCCTAACCGGACACTGCCGGGTAAGGAAACACCTCTATAACATGAGACAAAGTGACACACTTATTTGCAGAGGATGTGAACAAGAAGATGAAACGATCGAGCATGTACTTTGCGAATGTCCCGCCGTGTCATCGACCAGAGAATCCATATTGGGGGAACGTTGGCCTTCTATGGTCAATTTGAGGGAAATGCCCCTGGGCAACATCATCACCTTTTGTACAACATTGGGCTGGTCGATGGCATAGGGAGACATTTCCCTCGCGGAGGAAGCACAAGGGGCCCAATGGGGCCTAAGTGCAGCGGATCTCTGATCCGCACTCCGGACAAATTCCAGATTCCAGCACTGTTACTTTAATATTGCGTTATAACTAAGCGAGTAACGATGCAAAAACGGTGGGCCTCTTACATTTTTGAGAAAAAAATGAGCGTTAAATCCCCAGCCATTCCCACCAGAATGGATATTGACCGGTATCCCTTTAGAAATTACTTTATTTTAGTATTGCTCACGTCACGTATAATCGTCACGTCACGTAAAAGTTTGGCAGGTTTAAAATACATATTTTTCTTTTGCATTTTTTCATTTTTTAACGAGGGGGTAGTTTTTACCCCTTAAAAGCAAAACGCACAATTCGGGAATATGTCACCTTTTTGAAGTTAAGGGTAAGACGATCTTAATTCCAAATTTCCATGAACACGATGGAGGTTCAGAGAATTATTGTTGTGAAATACTCGTTTTTTGGCGCAATTTTTTATTTAAAAAATTGCGGTATTTTCGGTAGGAAATTTTGGTGGAAAATGAAAAATTCAGAAACAGCGACCCAAAAGACATAAGGTAAGCTTCTAAAACTAAACCCTCCTATTTTTTCCAGGTAATTCTCTATTGACTGGAGTATCAGGAGATATGCACAAAAATCTGAATAATTTTCGGTTTTTTCGGCGAAATGTGATCACCTAGCGGAAAACGTCCTACATAAAAGTTGTAGATAATAAAAAAATATAAAACTCTCATATAAGGCATTTTTGACCTCAAAGAGAGAATATGCTGAATATGGCGGAAAACCGATTTTTCAGTTATTTTTTTTTGTAAATAAAGTAAGTAATTCAATTAACATGAAAAGTATACCTGAAAGTATGTATATATTTTTTTTGCACTGAAATAGCATGATTTTTTTGGTATCTGGGAAGTAAGTAGTTTCCGAGATATTTAATTTTTCGAAAAAAAAGGGTTTTTCTCGATTTACATATTATATCCGGGCTCGTTTTAACCGTTGAAATGTCTACCTTAAAATGGTCTATACGACGAAATTGTTTAAGGTTTTGTTTCGGCATTATGTGGTATAATATAAAGCTACTGCAAATTGCGCTTCTGTCAAATCACATGACGTATGGCCAACTAGCTATTCGATTTCAACTCATATTCTCAAAATACCTAACATACGTTTATTCAGAGCAGCATAGCTAAGCGGAAGCGTACTCGGCTGCGATATGGAAGGTCAATGGTTCAAATCCTACTGCCGGATTTCAAAAACGTAAGTGTTTAATTAATGCAATTTGTGTCATAACATGTATATGTAAACCAATCCCATTCGTTAATATAATAAAGGAATAAAAAAAACGAAGTATTAAATAATAATCTCAATAAAATTTTCGTTTTAAGATATCTTTATGCTATGTTTATACATTTCTTTATTATATCTGTACTTTAACGATACTCCATCGATATAGCATATGTGTAGGATGTGTACCGTCTTAATATAGGCAACTGAGTTACTGATCAACTGATACCTATAGAGTGAAGGTAAGTCAGTAAAGATTAAAGATTTGGATATATATGCAATACATTTTCTGTACTGTATGGTTATACGGGGGGCGGTGTGAAAGTTAATAAAAACTGAAAATAACAAATCTGCCTTAGGAGCTAGTAGTCGATAGCCAGATTTCCGCTATACAGATTCAGTTCTTTTGCATTTCGTCTGCAAATAAGTCGCCTAACTATCACAGAAAAAAGAACGCACCAACTTACCCCCATCACATTTACACATTTTTTGTGTAAAATTTAATGAGGAATATTTTTCTATAGAACCATTTTCGCGGAAAAATGGACGTATTAGCAGATAATACACGCTAAACCGCATATAGGGGTAGTTTTGTCAATTTATAAAGGGACGATCCAACACATAGCTTCTGCCAAGTTTCAAGACAGATACTAAGATTATTCGTTTTCTTGATTTTGTTGTGTGTTCAATACAAGTTTTTCTCTAATAAATAGGCGAAAATATGCTGTAAATATATAATTTCAGCAATTTTTAAGATAAAACAATGCACAAAAAAATGTTCTTTAAGAATGGCAATTTCAACAGGACGGTATAGACTTTTTATTCAAATAGGTAATGGTGTAATGCACCGGGTGCTCCAAAAAACAAATATATAAAAAGCATGTATGTGGCTGAATTTCTCCATCATTTCCTATGATGGATGGGAAAAAAAATTCTCGGTTTACCAGTGTTCTAAACGACGGCATCGACGGAATTTTGTTAAATTAATGTATCCTACTATCCTAGAAATAGTTTCAAGTTGATTCAACGTCACTATACCGACAATAATATGAACGCCCTCCCACCCCCCTCTCACACATTAAAATATTCATAAAGGCGCCAATGTCGGTGACTTTTGAATTCACATAATACACAATTCTAATTATTTATGAATGACATGACTCACCGAACAAGTGCATTCAGTCTTTTCTCCCCTAAGGTCGTTGACGACGTTCTGGCAGCTCTCGAAGCACATGCATCCATTGTCGAAGGCCCGGCCCGACATGAGGTCGCTCAGGCAAAGTTTCGTACTTGTCGGGGCCCTCTGCAAGCCCGGCTGTAGAGCGGAGGCGTCGCTCTGTGACCTCTGATGCGATTTCTTGACGTGCGTCGTCTGGGGTACGGACAGCTTGTCCGCCGTAATGTTTAGCGACGTGGTCATTTTTTGGTCCTTCGGCCGCAGCTCGTCGGAGAGGATGAGGTTGCGCAGCTTGACGCCGTGGGGTTTCTTCTTCGTGAGCGGGGACGCGTCCGAGCTGAAGGCGTCCAGTAGCCAGGCGCACTTCAGCGAAAAGTCTATGGATTTTCTACACCTGCAAAGAAGGGTAAAACATTAGATCGTTTTGTTTTTGTCGCTCAATCTAAAATTGTTTTTAATGACGATCTCGCAATTTTCATAGTTTTATTATCTATACATAAGACTAAGTTACTAAAACAGGCTATCATTGACCGTCATTCATTGAGACAGTTAGCTTGATAGAAACATTATCACGATCGGCAGCACTCTTATGACGTCATCAGGCATTTTTAAAAAAATATTTGATGTAGCTACTGTAGTGTATTTTATGGAATTCCCATAAAACAAAATTTAGGGGGCAACCGAATTGACTCTATAGAGATTCTGCATCGGCATCAATTTATTTGAATTCGTCATCATTTTTTTATCCGCTTATTTCAAATTATCTATATTTATTATTATAAAGGTTATCAGCAATCTTCTGCATATTTTTTAAATGTTGAGGTTTACATCCCGCATTACAGGCACGCACTTACACGCATATTGCTGATAATATCAATAAAACGATTTCTGGAGACTTGTAATTTAACTGGGAATATTTTAAATTAGTATAGTTACTTACATGTGATGTTACTTACAATATGTATATGAAAAAAATTAAACAAAAATTTGCATTGCAAACATTGCTAAAATTTGAAGTATGTTATACTGTCTGACCTAGTAGCCATTCATAAAGAGCAATATTTACTAGGCAGCCTATAAATAAAATCAATCAGTAATTCGTTTATTTCCCAACACAGCAAATTGTGACCTCTCCTGTCCTTGCTGACTGGACAGATAAATAGCATGTCGCATATCACGAACGTTTTCTTAAAGACGGCTCCAGAAGTAAGAAGTATCTTCAATACTAAAATCTAAGCAGTGTCGGATTAAACGACTTTTAGGCCCTAGGCCCACTACAAATTCCGGGCCCCAGTCCCTTCTAAAATTTCAGTGCTCGGCGCTGAAATGTAGGTATATCCATAACTGTGATATATAGGGGGTTTCGTAATTACAGATTGAATTTGATATAATAAAATTAATGCTTATTTATGTAGGTACTGATGTTTAAAAATCCCGAGGCCGGCAAAATTCGTCCGGTGTAGGACACTAAAGTTAAGAAACGACTTAAGCATGTGGTGGAAAAGAGACCCAGTGCAAATTTTGTATGTCTTTCATAAAAGGGTCTCGTAGAACGAGTATTTTTTAATAAGTTTACAATATTTTATTTTACGTTGGAACATGAGAGATTGAAACTTAAAACGGACATACCTATCTCATTTCGAACTGCTCTTCAAAATTTAATTTTTTTTAGACAACTGTTGCTAAAGAAACTAAAACGAAATTTTATGCTTTCAGTCATTTCTGAACATAATGGTTTAGAATGAAGTGATTCTGAATGTGATTCCGTTATAGTGCTTTCGTTTGATATGCCAACTAAAGAAACATTGAACACGATGATTCACTACTTAAAGCTGAATTGGTGACACTGGCAAGGCAACATTTTCCAGCTTTGAAGAAGTATGTAGTGGATGAAATGGCCAAAGCAAGAGGAATGGAGGTAATTCGATTGCCTCCATATCATTGCGAACTGAACCCAGTTGAGCTTATTTGGGCGCAAATACAAGGTAAAGTTGCTAGAGAAAATACAACATTTAAGTTAGTTGAAGCGAAGAAACTTATCACTGGTGCAATCAAAGAAGTAAATGCGGCCAACGGGATAAAATGTATAGACCATGTGAAGAAGGTGGAATAAAAAAAATATGGGATCTCGATATTATGATGGATATTCCGGATGCTCCCGTTAAACCAGTCATAATAAATGTAAATGAACACAGTAGTGAAAGTGACTTATTTTCAGATAGTGAATAGTGATATGAATGACACCGTGTGATATGTGTGACACCGAGTGACCGTGACACCTCCCGCTGGGCAATAGCAATTTATTTTCTTTCTTTTATTTTAAATTGTTATTGACTAAACTGAGCAATAAGTTGTACACGCAGCATGCAAATTTTTTTCAATATATTTTAAATACATTAAACACATAATTTTTTGGTTTTGGCTTAAAGTAGGACTATGACATAGGTAATAAGACATCTTTTGAGGTCACTTCACCTTGGTTGCGCATGATGATACGCCACTGAGCAGTAAAGCCAGTAAATCGCCGGCTTGTTCATGCAGGTGTCTTCAAGTGAGCGAGAAGGGAAATGGGATTTATATGAGTTGAAGAGGGATAGCGACCGATAGGTAAGCCGCGAATTGGAGACCCTAGTTATAAAGTTAAGAAATGATTTAAGCATAATATATAGTGGAAAAGAAAACAAGTGAGAATTTTTTATGTCTTTCATAGAAGGGTCTTGTAGAACAAGTATTTTTTAAGTTTACAATATTTTATTTTACATTGGAACATGAGAGATTGAAACTTACGGACATACCTATCTTGGTTCGAACTGCTTCAAAATTTAATTATTAATAGACAACTTTTATTATGAACGGGTAAACAACCTAATTAGTAATGGTCCTTATAAAGAACTTACTAGAAACCCTTTACCAAGAATGACCACTGAAATAAAAAATGTCCTCAAATCATGTAACAACCTTATTACTCCACCTGTTAAGAATAGGTTACATGTATCTAACCCTACCGTACCTAGATTGTATTGTCTACCAAAAATTCATAAGCCAGGGAAGTCGGTGCGTCCAATAGTATCGTCTATTGGATCTCCGACTTACCACAAAATGGTTGACTAAGGAATTTGAAAGTTTGTCCATTGCACAGCCTAGTTTTTCAGTTAAAAATTCGAATGATTTCATTGATAAGGTCAAGAATATTCAATTGCAAGAGGGTGATATTTTGATTTCCTTTGATGTTTGTTCATTATTTCCGAGTGTACCAATTCCACAGGATTTACTCGAATTAAACAACGATAGAAAAGAAGTAATAGAAGAATACATAAACCTTACAAAACTTTGTAGGAAACAAAATTGCTTCCGTTTCAATGACAAGTTCTATGAACAATATGAAGGAACCGCAATGGGTAACTGTTTATCGTCTTTCATTGCTGATGTTTTCATGAGCCGATTTGAAACTGAAGCAAAAGAAGAATTCGAGTATTTTCCTAGGATTTGGCTGAGAGATGTGGATGACATTTTTGCCGTGTTTGACATTAATATTGCGGATGTAGAAAACTTCATTTCCAAATTAAATAGTCGTTTCACTTCTGTAAAGTTTACATATGAACTAGGAAATAATGGAAAACTTCCATTTTTAGATCTATTAATAATTAAAAATAGTGACAATAGGTTAGAATTTGATAATGACTCTCACCACAGCTATCAACACAAAATGGCGAGTTTTAATTTTCATTGTCCATCGCTTACTAAGTTTCCCTCTCAGTAATGAGAGGTTTGAAAAAGATAAAGTATTAATTAAAGATATAGCTGTGAGTAATGGTTATCCTAGAGATATAGTTGAAAACTAATTAGGAAGCGTAAATTTAAGAACAGACCTCGTAATTCTACGACCTTTCAAAAGGATATAGAGACTCCAAAATATGTATCCATCCCGTACGAACCCCGGTTTACTCGTGGTTTGAGTAAGGTCTTCAAAAACGTGAGTATAACAGCGATTCATTCGTCGAGTGATAAATTACAACTCTTAGACAATCCAAAGGATAAAATTGTTCCAAATGAAAGGTCTGGGATTTACGAAATTAGTTGTAATGATTGTGATCGAAAATATGTTGGACAAACGAGACGATCAATTAATTAACACCAGATTTAAAGAGCATATGGCTCACCTAAAATATGGAAGAACAGATAAGTCTAGTGTTGCACAACATGCTTTTGACAACAATCATAGAATAGATATTAGTAATTTAAGATTAGTTAGAAATGTGACCAATAATAGACAGTTGGATGCATTTGAGAGCATAGAAATTGTAAAATGTAAAAGTAGTATGAATAGCGACAAGGGACTTAGACCGTATAGCCCGCTTTACGCGTTGCTTAGCAACTGATCATTGAAGGGTAGAGGATAGATAGATAAGTAAGGATAAATAGGGTAGATTTTTAGTTTTAAGATTAGTTTTAATCGTCTCCGGATGATGCCAAACTTGGTTGGCGAAACGCGCGTCGAGAGAAGTGAAAGTGTTTTGGTGTTTGTGGAAACTACTCCGAGTGTTATAGTTACATCAAAGGTTCCAGCCCTATCCAGTAACTTTTGCTAAATAAACTAAAACGAAATGTTATGCTCTCAGTCATTTCTGAACATAATGGTTTAGAATGTGATTCTGAATGTGCTTCCGTTAGCAATGCGTACGCTTCTACCACACATTCCACAAATATTGCATTTGACTTTACTTCGTAGCTCCGTTGCATATAAGTGGTAATGTACAAGGTGATTACCTATATAATGTTAAGATATAACTGATATAGGGAACATTCTATAAAATATTTAACCAGGCAGAAGCGAGGACAACAAACTGGTATTCTCAATGTTATAGAAAATATACACAATATATGTTGTGGAAGTGGCTCCACGACAATGGCAGTCTGTTAAAAATAAGAAACAATTAAATAATATTGTCCGAACGACTACTTGAAAATTCTTTAACAATAAATGTTCAGTTTGCTACCAGTATGGGTGTTACAAATGCGACCGATTTTAAGACTAATTTTGAAATAGACAACACTGACAGCTAATCAGGAAGAAGCAGATGCTACGATTATTTTACATAGGGGACAATTTATATGATCATTATTTTAAATACAATGAGCATTGGCTTTGAGCATTATAATACATATTTTGTCACTTAATATACAAATCCTATTACCTATAGTATAATTAATTTAGCCAGAAACAACATTTTAACTCACATCTAAAAAAACATTGTGCGTCAACCAATTATTTTGGAAGTTTGTTTACAATATCAGCAGTACCTAGATAATTGGCGTGGGTAAGGATAATTGTTCTGAGGATATGTTCAGTAATATGCATAATGTTTTCCTGATGCTGTATTCAAAAAATCTGGATAGTGAGTCAATTAATAAGTATTCTGAAGGGGGCCATGGCAGCATCAGTTACATTTACCAAGTTACCACCAACGCAGGATGTTCTTAAACTGAACTTATATCGACAATCAAATTCAATAAACACAACAAATTAAAATTAAATTAAATTCAGTAGCCTGCAACTAACGAACAGACTATAGTATAAGGTATAACGAATAGAGTATTGCGGAATGCCAACCAGCTACGCGCATGATTGGTCAAAACGAAATATCGTTATAACTACATAATTAATCGCCACAAAAATATGTTTCAAGTGAAATTACAACAGACAAGTCATACCAATAATTATAAAATATCAATCACTAATAAACTGTGTCTAAATTAAAGGATTAAAGCAAAAGCATAAGTGTAAATAGTGGGTTCGAGAGTTTTAGCTAGGAACCAAACATAAAATGTGGAGGGAACGCGTCACACAGAAAGTGAAATTACACGACAGATATTGAATTTGACTGTATGATAGTATTTAGAATTCAAAATTATATAATATGATAATCAAACTGTAATAGTTTTAAGTGAAATTAAATAAATTAAATATTATGAATCAATCTGATTGGGCAGATCAAAATAACATAACAATGAAAGAAGTAGGTAACGGAAGTTGCAATTGTCTTTTATTACGGTATATCCGTAGAAACTAAAAACATTATAGAGAGTCTAGTTAAGGCGTTCGAAGAAGCAACAGCCATGCACCTGAATTTCATGAAAATTTATTATAAAATATTGTAAATTTAAAGCAAGAATTGTATATTTTTGCTAAGTAAACAATAATACCAGTGAAAATGGTCTAGAAGCAGAAAAAAGTGCATGAATAAGTGTTTTCGTCGTGTTTACAAGTAAGAGGAGAAAGGCTTGGTAGCGTCCCGGCCCAGTAGAAGAAATTTGCGATCAACATCAAAAGGAAATAATATTTCACAGTAATTAAAGTGATTAGTGAATAAAGATTATAAATACAACAGCAGTAAGTTATAAATTTGAGGGAATAGATCCAAAGTAGAGATTACAGCAGAGGCAGTCAGCATTCCAGAGGCAGTTCAGATACATCCCGCTAGATGGCACCACCACCAGAGCATTTGTCAGTTCATTGCCCAGTGAAACAAAAAAGGTGAAAAGTTTTGTGATAAAAGGATAAACGTGGTGATAAAAGGATTAACATATTTTTTCAAGGTAATACACAATTCAAAATTTGCTAGTATTAAGAAATATTGTATCAGAGGACTTGGTCCCATGTAATAGATTTAAGTTACGTAAGTTTTGTCGCAGGATAGGAATAAGGTTTTAAGATTTAGTTTATTTTTATTAACCATATCTGTCAACAAACAGTCATATGCAATCAACTTCTTCTTTCTTTTTTTTGGAAATTTCAGGAAATAATTTAAAACATACAATTTGAGCTTCACTAAAATAACTTCTTCTTTCTCTTTTTTTGAAAATTTCAGGAAATAATTTAATACATACAATTTGAGCTTCACTAAAATATAACAAATTTAATAAAATTTTGCATACAATAAAATTCATTATTTTGAGTCAGTAACTTCATCTTCCAAATAATATTTTTAAAGAAATTTATATAATAGACCTAATTGGACCCCCTAAAACTATAGAGTGCTCATGACTAGTGATCCTTCAATTAAAATAAAAGTCATAGAACTGGCGCCCATAAATCGGAGAAGGATTCAATAGGGAAGAAAATAGAGTAAGTATCCTATAATCAGATTAATGTTTCTCCATTATATTAAATCAGTAAAAATATGTTTTCACTCGTAATTCAAGGAACCAACATATTTTTCTCTGTTGACGAATAGATTTTGATTCCAATAGATGGCGCCTGTAAAATTTGTAGAATGTTTAATTCTAATATAATAGCACTATTTAGTCTAAAACTATAAACAATAATTTATGATATTATGGCAGTGTTTCTCGCCATAATGACGAATATTTCACAAAATACCGAAAAATCCACTTTTCCATTGTTGCCAACGTCGGATTCTTAGGAGACCTCCTCTTTCAAAGTTCAAATTTCTCATAAGCTTCAACGTAAAATATCATATCATAAATATCAAATATCATTGTAAAATAATAAAAAATACTGAATAAACGATTCTAAAAAAAATCAGTAATAGACGGTAATAGTGAGAAATTAGCATCTGAGCTTTAATTGCTCAGCTCTGTATACCCTACAGAGTATACGGGTAATTATCATTATTCCACAAATTCGACACAAAGTTGAGTTTATTTAGCTCCTCATCTGCCCAAACTAATGACTTTTATATTACACGACATGCAATGATGTCACCGAGAATGGCGTTGTAGGCCAAGTGGATATAAAAAAGTAATTACAGCACAGCATCTTACGTGGTAAAGGTAAACTTATTTCACGTGCGTAATATTCTCGGACTCGAAATGTCATTAGCGAAAAAATATATACCTGCTCGTAATCTCGTACGGCAGATACTAGACACAAAACACACAACAATGTAGCCTCGTTTTTCCTTTCTACGACCAATCGTCCGTGAACGAATAAATAGAAATAATATCGATCACGAATTTAGGCTGGCACCAAAGTACGTTCCTAGATCCTTAGGTAGCATTATTTATGTTTATGGGTATATAGGCGATATTCGGATCCTTTTTTAGGACTTGATTTATTTCGGATGGACCATAGTTCAGGGCTGCAGAGCAGTTATGCAAGTTCTAATAATCTATTAGGTATCTACTAATCCACTCTTGTGTATTTTAATACTATGATGAAGTAACTCGAGTTTCCTGCAAAATAAAAATGACTATGAAATGGGATTTATCTGGTTACACGAGGATGTAGATATTTCTTTGTGTAAAAGATATTAAAGTAAAGTGATATTAAAAATAACAAGACGTTCCTTGGTAAAAAATATACGGGTGAATTGATTGTTTAAAATGAAAGTCTGTAGCAAAGTGCAAATAAAGAAGAAACTAGGTGTTATAATTCGATTTAAAAACACTTTATTTTTAATGTAATTCAATAGGCTGGGTATTTGACATCTTGACCAACTTAAAAATTTCGTAATTCTGCGAATTAAAATATGAGCCAGGTTTCATTCGATTCGGAATGGCCTCTAGAAAATTCTGCGCAACAATTGAACCCGCACATAAACAATTGCAAAAGTTATAAACAGATAAAGATTAAAAATAGGGGGTCTTGCTTTTTCGCAAATAACTCAAAAACTATAGGCGTTAGAGTGAATTCGAAAAAAAGATTGTGATAGGGCACTCTTGGAACTCTAGGTATCGTAATTATTAATGATTTTAATTTCACGCTGAAAATAGCACTCGGTGGACGCAGCGGTAGTTCGCTGCCCCAATTACGGCTGTGAGAGTTATTATTTTGTATTTCTCTGTAATATTAGGTATATTGTGTGTATATTTCGGGGTGGGCGGAATATATAGAATTATAGGCTGACGCAAGGGCTAACCGATGTCGCAACAGGAATACTAAACTAACTGTTTCTTTACTTCCTTTTTTCACTTTCTTTCTAGCCTAAATTTAGCGGGAAGCGAACCAAGTGTTCAGGCGGTGGGAGACAACAGATGTAATAGTATGTATTTAGACATTGGCGGCTTTAACGTATTTAGTCATAACGTTATGATTTGTTGTATTATTTAATAAGTTTGGTTTAATAGGCATTATTGTTAATGGTTTTAGATTTAGTGACAACTGTTATAGTATTAATCTATAGGCCTTGTCATTATTTTTCTCATTGAGCAATGATTAACTTATGTCCCTATATAGGTGATTGCTTTAATGTAAATAATCCTCGTATTAATGTATTTTGGCACACAAATGGACATTGTGACGATCCTAAAAAACATTAACTAATGTTTTTTAAGCATCATCATAATCATTCATTACATTAATACTATGTAAGGACATTAATCAAGAACCAGGCACGATATTTTATTCTGTGATTTGATTTTGAGGCACTTAATGGTCCATTTTCGCGTTAAAATTCTCGCATCGTTTCCGCAAAAAGATGCTCAATAATCCCCAACCAAAGAAAATATTTTTTGTTTCCTTTCAATCCTGGAGCCGTGAATAGTACGCGGTCTTCCTTCAGCTACTTGACGTGTAAATTCTACGAAGCCCACGTTCTAACCGAGGTCCTTACAATAGTGTTGACGCATCTGAATCTTATCATTATTGATTGCCATGTCGATGCCATGCAATTCATCAAAGCTGCCCGCTCAAGTGTACTGCAGAACTTCTTGTACCCGATAGGGGAGTATTACGCTACAACTTTGATATTCTATTAGTGTGTGTATATTTATATAGCAATTATTGCGTTATGTCTCATTGAGTGTGATTTATGGGCAATTGCAATCATAATATATATATATATATATATATATATATATATATATATATATATATATATATATATATATATATATATATATATATATATATATATATATATATATATATATATATATATATTGTAATATTATGAATTTATGAAAGCTCTTATGATTTATGATATGTGAAAATGTGTCAAATGCTCTATACGTTATTGTTTTAGATTTGTATCAAATGAGATAATGTAACGTAATAGTATGACGAGGAAATGTCTGATCTGTTTACAGGATACTTACACTATTTCTTCCCTATTGAATCCTTCTTGTTTTATGGGCGCCAGTTCTATGAACACTAATTTCTAATTTACTAGAAGGAGGTTTTACTCTTAAAACATGAGCACTCTTTAGTCCGAGAGGGGGTTCAATTAGGTCAATGTAAATTTCTTTGCAAGATTAAAATTTTTTAAGTGAAGGTTATTATAATATTTTATTAAATCTATTGAATTTTGTTGAATCTCAAATTGATTGTTTTAAAAGTTTCCTGAAAAGTTTCAAAAGAACAAGAAAGAAAAATTATTTGGATATGACTATGTTTATTGTCATATAATATGAAAATAAATAAAATAAACAAAATCTGAAACCTTATTTCTACCCTACGCAAACCTACGTAACTTATCTCTACTGCATGGAACCAAGTCCTCTGGCACAATGTTTCTTAAAAACTAGCAAAGATTCAACTTGTTATTACCTTCGAAATTTATGTTAGTCCTTTTAATTGCCACGCACAAAAACTTATCACTTTTGTTGACAACACTGGTTGGTACACGAACTAACATATGCTGCTGGGCTCATCTAGCGGATGTCGCTGCTGGGTGGTGTCATCTAGCGGATGTCGCTGTACTACTTCTGGAATGCTGCTATGATCGCTGGAACTCTATTATGGGATATATTCACCCTCAAACTTTTAATTTTCGGCTTCTGCACATATATTCTCTTATTACTTGAATTCTCTGAGAAAATTGTTTCCTTTTCTTTCATATTGATCACCAAACTCTTCTGTGGCTGGGACGCTACCAAGCCTCTACTTCTCACTTGTTAATTACGACGAAAACACTTAATTTGCAGCTATTTCTGCTTGTAGACCTTTTCCACTGGTGTTCTTACTTAATTAACATAAATATTTTTACTTTAGATATACTATTAATTTCTAACAAAATTTTATAAAAATTAGCAGCGTGGCTGTTACCTGTTACCTCATCGAACGCCTTAGCTGGACTCTTCTTCATTGTTATTATGTTGCTACGGATATGCCGTATGGAAAAACATTTGCATTTCCTGGTTACCACTTACCACCCTTCCTTCTTGTTATTATGATATAATCTGGCCAATCAGATTGATGCCTATTATTTATCTTATTTAATTTTTTGTAAAACTCTTACAATTTGATCTTCACTTTATCTTATTTCGAATTCTAAACACTATAATACAATCAGATTCAGTTTCTGTTGCGTAACTTCAATTTATTTATGAGGCGTTATATCTACATTGCATTTTGGTTCACTCTCACTCTCGAACACCATTAATCTACACTGATGCTTTCGCATTAATCTTTTAATCTAGATATAATTTATCAATGCTCGATATTCTATACTTATTATTGGGACTTATCTATTGTAATTATGCTTGAAATAGATTTTTGTGCCGAAAAATAATTTAGATATAATGATATTACGTTCTGACCAATCAGGCGTGTGGCTGGTTGGCGTTCTGCTATAGTATATACGTTGGTTAGCGATGCGTGTGTGCTTGCGCTTATACTATAGTCTGTGCGATAGTTATTGATTTAATTTAATTTATAATTTGATGTATTGAAATTTGAAACGCTGTTCCTTCTCAAATAACGTCAGTTCAAAATCAGTCCTATATGAAGTTGGCGCTGCTTTTTTTTTTTTACAAAAAATCACCTTTTTTTGGGAGTTCTAGTAGTACTTCATTGAATTTGAGTTGTAACAATAATAATTTGTGAAAAAAAGTCTGATACGGTGTCCAAGAAACTGACAATGATCCAAAAATATGCCTGCATAGGAATTCCAGGAGCAATGAGGACGACACCTACAACTGCCCTGGAAACCCTGCTGGGGGGCTGCCCATTTAAGAATGCGGGCCTCGTGAAGCTGGCGGACGGGAGGAAAAAAAATTGATTTTCTTGATTATGATTCTTCACTGCCTATGGTCAAGAAAGTATATATCCATAAGATATCTCCCTAGGATGTATAATATTTCGACACCAAAGAAACAGTACAAATTATTTCCTTCAGGATATTACTGTTCCTTACCTAAAAATGCAGTTTCGTCCGCCACTGCCATCGAAATTAGTAGGCACACAAAAATTTTAAATATAAAACCCGAAAATTGTTAATTAAGGAGATAAGGTTACATTTAGAGAATAAACAGTTTGATAGCTGAACATATACTTATTTGTTAAAATTGTTTACCGCATATTCTTAATTTAAAAAAAATACTTAGTTAACATTTATTACATTGGACGTATGTTGACAGGATGTAGCAGTTCTTGGAAAATAACTAGATCCATAATAGGGTTAAATTTAATATAAATCACTGCACATACAAAATAAATTTTCCATGACATACGATATACACCCAACACTTTTATTTTTGTTATTAGGCTAGGTAAATAAAATTAGTCATATACGAATTTGCTTAGATGTTTTTCTGAGAAACAATTGAATCATTGCGCTAACAACTTGCTTCATGCAACAATAAAGATATTAGTTATATCGTTGATTAAAAATTCCTTCAATCGACGGCTATACAGACAATTTCCGAAATTAACACTCCAAGCTTATTATGTTTCGATATCTTGAACTTGATGTCTCATTCCACCTCAAAAATTATCTTTTAATATTAGAAAACATGACAAGATCGTGTAAAATCCACCTTTTTGTCATAGTAAATTTTTGTCGAGTGAATTATTATTCAAAATCAGACATATTCCAGCTGACAGTCCAAGTATTTATATTGTTACAATAAAAAACAATTTTTTTCGGCAGAATCAAGCATTTTTGGAAATTTAGTAAAAAAAATATTTTAATTCTGTCATTTGGAAACAAAAAAATAAAATATAAACATATAAGCTTTTATATTTTCAACTGACAGTCAAAGATGAGATGAAAAGCTGAGAAAGTGTCTGCACTTTGCAGCTTTTAGATTGTTACTCGGATAGTTAACAGTTCCGTTATTTGAGACCGACGTTATGGAAATCGTAGCCTTCCCAAGGTAACGCTTTTTAATCATAGGTTTTTAAGTTTTTGTGTTTTTCAGTTATTAATACCTTAGTTTCAAACTAATGTCTTTGATTCTATAAGATTTTCCTTATTTGTAGTTGTATTTTTTGATAATAAACCTCGTCCGTAAAATTTAAAAATCATGCCTTGCTCTTTTCGTTTTCTTTATTTTGCATGTAAAAACAACATATTGTAACGATTATGGCCTACAAATACGCCACCACTGGATATCTAAAAATAGGCTCGAAGGGAGCGCGCTTAAGTAAACAGTGGCCTACCTGCGGCAGGGATACTGGGGCCATACCTGCGAGATTCGATTTGGTTTCGGGAAGACTTAATATTATAGCAAGGTCCCGAAGCGACCAGAACGATAAAAACAGGTATATAAGCTGATTCCGGAGATCGGGAGGGCAGTGATAAATAAATATCCGTGCGACGCGTTTAAGTAAAAAGTTTAAAGTGGAAATAAATCATTAGAAATATACCCAAGTAGTGTAAGAATAGAAATAAATAATATACATAGTTTTATTATAAATTAGTGCTTAGTTAAAATAAATAAATAGATTTTAAGTTGAGTGAGTGAAATTAATTATCCCATATAATATCGAGCCCCGGTAAAAACGTAACAATATTTTAAGGTCTTATACTTATATTAAACAAATATAAGCCTGATATAACATCTACTACAACCATTTTCTTATTTCCCATGGGGTAAATGCTCAGTTTCAGAGACCGACGTTAAGGAATTTGTAAAATTATCACGTTAAACAGGAAATGTTAAAATATCATTGTTTTTTATTTTTCAAAAAAACAATAGTAAACTAAGAATAAATTACATATAATTACAATTTCCGTCCATTTTCACATCTACAATTTTCAATGAATTTTAGTCAATAATGCACTTACTTACTAGTTACTTATGTTTTGTAACGTAAATATACTCCGTTCCATTGAATTGCAAATATTTTAAAATAAGCCGCAAGATACCGCCAGAAAAATTCAAACTTTGGTAGGTAACTATACATATAATGTCCTGTGTTTCGAACCGCGTTATAAATACGCTGGACGCCAGCACATTAGGTCTCTTTCGTTTCCTTTGGTTCGCTGATATACATAGCTAATGTAGCTTTGATAACTTAGTGGCTATACTTTTCGAAATTCAGTGTTTTCTACGTAGTGTCTGGAAGAAGAGGTACATGTAATTTTAGCTTCTTTTTCTTGTATTTTATTTTATACAAACAAACAAACAACAATTCAACAAAATTATTTTATAATTAAATGAACACTTAATTCTTGCTTGTCGTATCGGTAAAGTCACAGTGTCTGGCTCGTCCAGGTTCTACGTACAAAACACCAATATTTCTTTATTTATTAAATTAAAGAAGAGCATTAATGTCTACCTATATGTATGTTAGTCATATAGCTTAACTTGCGCATACCACTTTTCTTTCTTAATTTTTTTACTGATCATTTTATAAACGCGTATCTTCAATTTTTGGGAATATTGCAAATATATCTATTTTGATATTTAACTTTTATCTCCAGTTGAGATGTCGCCATTGGCCGAAGACTTTTTATTAATTCTTTCTTAATAATTAATTATTAATTATTTTTATTAACTTGTTCACATTGTTCACGTTATAACTTCAAGTTATAAATGTTACTCTTGATACCTTGCTCAAGCGGGAAATTTATACATATTTTTTTCTTCCAAATTTATTGTAAAGATAAACCTGATATTGGTAATTTTTTTCTTCTATAAATTGATGAGATGACCGAGAAACAATTCCTCTGGTGATTAAACCGAGCAGACCATCCTTGCCTGCAGTCCTCAAAACTAGACATGAAGACATCTTCATGTAGTGGAACCATTTCACCCGTTGTTGGTACCTATCGCCTGTTGAGGGTACGTCCCAGTTCCGCTGGACCTCCGAATTGGCAGAAGTGGATGCATCCTAGGAATCTATCTTAGGAAATCCACATTCTACGAGGGGATGTCCAGAGTCTACCAGGAGAGGTATACCTTGTATATTTTCGTTGCCACGGAATTACCAGGTCTTGAATTTTTCAGCTTGACTTAGTGTCAAGAGTAATACCCTTTTTATTTTTTTACTTTTTATATTTATTTTTAACTGGCATTCCAGCGTCATTTTTTAAAGCCCTTCAGGCTTAGTAATTGTAAATTTTAATTATTTAATTTCTAAGTTATCTGTAAACCATCCACTGGTACGTTTATTTATTTGTTAATATATTACTTTAAAAAATATATCTCTTTTATTCCACTAAGTAAAAATCTGATTCACAGAAATTACAGCTGATAATCATTGTCTGTTCATTTCTGCGATCTGCCTTACTCTAATACTACTGACCTGGCGTGCAAATATCTATTTTTAAATATAAATTAAAAGTATATAGATCAAGTCAGTCATTGTCAAGCTGTGAATTCTCTATCTAAGGGTACCTAAGTGCTATGAGAGCCTCTAACTAACCATCTATTCACTTATCAACGACCTGCGGAAAAATCCGGTAGGCAAAATAAAAATCCATCAGTATACATCTTTTGGATGAGATCCAGATTTAATTAATTCAGGTAAATTAAATAAAAAATGTGTTATAGTATTAATGCGACAAGGACGTTGCCCTTATCTTGTCTTTCACAATCTTTCTACTTATTATACGAAGTCAATCGTTAAAAAATATGATTTGCCAAAAGTACATTTTATATACGAAAAATTAAATTTTAATCATTCAAGAAATAACGATTGTTCGAATAGAGTTAGGATCTCGAACTATTAAAAAATAATTCAGGTAGACCACCAATAAAGGATTTATAAAAAACATAAATAACTTTTTTCCGCTTCAAACAACATTTATACGAATTACATAGTAGCACACAACAATTACTGTGCATGTGCGGCATAGTAATTTAAAATGTAACGTGATGCAGTAACATTATAATATGCAAATTGTCAAACCAATTTCTCTCTGTCTCTCTACACATGCATTATATACAGCGTCTCATGCTATCGTTTATGTCGTATCTATTTCTCCCAACAAGCGTAATATTTGCCTTGAAAATAAGTTACGGATAATTGACTTCATATTCTATAATTAATTTATTGGTCTGCCAATTTTCTTTTATTGACACAACGAAAAAGTAAATCGAATCGCATTCGTGGACGCTTAAAAACGAGCAGTAGGTACTCCTCAGATAAATTATATAATTAAGTTATAGTTATAATTACTATCGCGACCGCTAAGGTCACAGTTTTGAAGAGGGATCAAGAATGAGAAAAAAAATATAGCACTCGTTACGGAAGGTACGTAATATCTCTAGTCACAGTACAGCTATTAATCATTAGGTAAGCTAATTGTACGTTTTTATCTCAATTTCAATATCCGGTGTATTAAGCAAGATAACTATGAAACAAGTGAACTTGCAAAAAGTAGATTAACTTTTACGATGTTGCGAGGTTAGTTATTTCAAGAAAACAGTAATTAGTGTCGTAGTAAGACCTGGGGGCATAAATGAATAACATCGCTGGCAATTTACTTGGGTTATATTTTCAAGGACGCGGACGTCCTAAATGTCAACTGCACCAAACAAAAGTCTATAATTAAAGTGTAATGATATTATAATAGGTATATTTAATAACAATATAAATAACCAAAATGGTACATTTTGAGATCCTGATAACTTTCAACTACCCACCTCCTGCTTTCGCCGCCACTCTGGAAAAATGACGCCAAAAATCATTAATATATATATTAAGAGTACCTACTGGACCAAGAACTGAGCCTTGTGGGGTATCAGCACTTCCCTTTAGTAAGGATGATATGGCCATTGTATTTAACATATCGATGAGCTGTCAGATGCAAATTCATAGACATTTGATTTAAGAAAGTGGAAATATTAAGAGAAAATTGGTTAATAGAACTCAAGGAGATTGATAATCTTGATAACTCTGATAAACCAGGATGACGTATTGGTGTGAGGTTAGCGCCGGTTCCAGGGAGGATTTCTGACGCTAGGAAATTGTATTTAAAAGTGGACAGTCGACAGTTCGTGACTTCATTGTCGACTGTCGATTTTTAAAACCGATGGCTATAAAAAAACTTGCAGTTAAAGTAGGTAATTACTTTCGGTATTACCTGACACTATACTGCGCGAATAAATAAAGGAATGCAGATGCCGTTAACATAAACGTCAACCGTCAACCCCAAACGTATCATGTGCCATGGAAATATCTAGAATGCCACATAGGATAATGATAATACATAGTTAAATTAATGCAACATTTACTATTTGTTGTAGTATTTTTATTGTAGCATCCACTTAGAAAATTGCTGGAGTTACAGGATCAAAATTTCTTGCAAACTAATTTCTCATTCGCTAATTTCACACCAATGGAAGACGCCCGTGCAGCGTCGCCGCAAACCGACTTTTTAGAGGTTATTGTTACCCGAGTCCCATAAATTCTGTAGCCATTAAAGCAGTTTGGTTATACGCTTAAAGTAAAGAGTTTAAAACGGGTTTTAAGATACCTAAGCCTACAAGTTTTAAGAAATATCATATCATAGGGCTAAAAATATCCTTTACCAGAACAAATTGACATACATTACGAGCGCAATTTATGTAGTTTACATTAAAATGGGGGGGAATTATAACGTCCAAGTACGAGGTATGAATCTTAACAGACTCGTGTTGAGTAGAAATTGATGAGCGTTGTCTGTCTCAACTCGAGTTTCATATCATATGGTGCACACATTTTCTGCCCAGGCATACTTAGATTGTTAACCGTGAGGCCTGACATATAACACGTATAAAAAAATATATTTCAAAAACGTGCCACGGTACATCTTCTCTTTATTGCTTATATTTCACGGTATAACTTCAGGTATGACAGAGCTCACATTCTGATGCTCCGCTCCTTTTATTATCCCGTTATATTACGCGATATTCGTAAGATGACACGGCCTCGTAAATTCCATTAATTTATTTTTAGCCCTTTGCCCTTCAACGAAAGCAACAGGACTGGAGGAAATGACAGGGTGGAAACGTATAGGTAGGTATAATACCTACAGGGCAAACGTGGGAATATCACGGGTCCGCAAAAAAGGTTTAATTATAATTTAATATTTTCTTATTGTTATAGTAACTGAATGGTTTCACGCCTAACAAATATCAAATATCACATACTAAATATCCATATAAGCCACAAATATATGAGGTTTGGTCCTAAGATACTGTAGAATATTAGAAAGAGAGGGATTAATATATATTGAGATAAACGAAAGTACAGAACTTAAATCGGCAGTCAAATTCAATAAATACAACAAATTTGGAAAAAATTGTCTGGACTGTTCTGGATTTGTCTTTGTCTTTCAAAAAAATATATTAAAAAATTAGAAAAAGGTAGTATAGGATGCCTTTGGATTTACTATAAACTATAACTATAAACGTCAGAATCTCAGGAAGGTCCGGGTTTGTAATTAATTATTTTGTAGTTTTTAGTACAACTGTAGATTCAAAATAAAACCGTTTGAGTTGAAATTTCTTTTACCTATTTTTATTTTGTAGTTTTTAGTTTTTTTAAGTTCCACTGTCCACCTGCGTCATCAAACCCTCGTCACCAAGTATAATGCATGGGACTCTTTAAAAACAACCAAATGAGGCCAGTAACCTTAAACAACCCCAAGTACCAAGTTTGAGGCAAATCGGTTCATAAATTCGATAGTCCGCCATTTTTGATTCGACATTTTGATTTTTTTAAGTTAGGGTTAAAAAATTGTATTGTGACCTTAAATATGCAAAGTTTCAAGTTTGAAACAAATCGGTACATAAATAGGTTAGTCCGCTATTTTAGATCCACCATTTCGATTTCATTAAGTTTGATGCAAAAATTGTATCGAGTGACCTTTAACAACGCAAAGTTTCAAGTTTGAGCCAAATCGGTCCATAAATAGGATAGTCAGCCATTTTGTATCCGCCATTTTGATTTTTTAAGTTTTATGCAAAAATTGTATTGAGTGACCTTAAACACAGCAAAGTTTCAAGTTTGAGACAAATCGGTTTATAAATAGGAGTCTCCCATTTTGATTTTTTGTAATTAAAAAAAAATAATTGTATTGTCACCGGAACACTATGCTCCTACCAAATTTTAAGTTTCGAGCTCATCGGGAAGTAATTGAAAAAGATATTGCACGATTTGAAACAAACATATAAACAAACAAACAAATATATACTAAGTCAAGTTAAATAAAACGTCACTTCTATACTTCGATAAAAAAAGGTAAATGTATACTAAAAAGCTTATAGATAATGTCCGTTGAACAACGACGTATGACGGGGTAGGGCATGATGAATGGAAATTTGGCATCTTCGTGTAAGCGTTGATTGAAAGATCAATCAACGGTGTAAAAATAAGATAGGAACCTTTGTAATTAATTTTTTAATATAGAGAATGGAGAACGTGACACGGAATTTGGGTCCCGCATTCTTTCCGTCGTTCAACTCTCGTGTGGCGGACTGTAGCTATACCTACTGTACAAATTTACCTGGAAATTACTTTCCTTTTACTTTATAACAAAAATTATTGAAATCCCTTTTTTGGGAATACCTAATTAATCTATTTATTAACTAAAAACACAACTGGTATCTTTTATTATGGATTGTTATGTATTTGTATCCAAGACAATTATTCACAAAATGAAAAAAATATCTAACTTTTAGTTCGCGGTATTTCTAGAAATACAATCAACTCTTAAGGCACATGTTCCACATTTCTGCTGTGTTTATTCAGCTAAGTAAAGATACCGAATATTTGCGTAAATTTCTATTGTTTGTTAATAGCTTTGATTTATATCTCAAACCTAAGCTACATATAAAATTATGTATTAACAGAAAGTTAGATAAGTATATAAACATTTCATTTACTTAATTCCGCCAACGGATTTTGTTTATGCCCAACAAAATGACCTAAGAATACGTTGGCATTTCTATTAAATACAAATAATCATTATGCTCAAGCGGAAAGCTTTTAGTATTTACATGTCCTGATAGCATACTCTTCTATATATGCAGATATTAAGAGTATCAAAACAGATTACACATATAGTATGAAATGTATCGCATGGTAATATTATAAAATTTAGTATATTTTCAATAATTTTGGAAATTTTTAATACTATATTTTAAATTCTGAAAATAGAACAGCTTTTTAAAAATAGAGAATATAGAGAAAATAGAGAAGAGACCAGGTATCAAAATTACACCCTCTACATAGATATTGGCCCCTACAAGGGGATGATTCAGGATGATGATTCAGCTTTCGATACCCCAAATAATACTTTCATTTGTTTTCACCCACAACTACTTAATTCGGAATAGCAATTTGTGATTGGATTATATAACGTGAACAAACGGGACAAATATTTACTTAACGTCACTTGTAAACATAGCTATATATTAGATTCAAGGTAAATCTAAATATCATTGAGGATAGATGATGTTCTGTGGGAATTCCACAATTATCCCGAGATTTCGTTCGTCTCAGAGTTTGACATTGTGTCAGGTCTCTTTGTCGGTACAACTCTTTTCTGGCTCCACAGAGAAATCGTCTATAAAGTAATCGTTGTTGAGGGGGACATTTAACTACGTCAAAAGTTATAACCCGACATTTTTTTAAAATCTAAAATGATTGAGCTAATAAGGTCCCGTCTGGTTTCCACCTCCTCCGATGGACGGTATATCAACATCAACGCAACACAAAACACAACCCCTGCCTGACATCGCATATATTGTTCACGTCTTGTATAGTAGCGCCACGACTGTGTATTTGCAAACTGGTTTTCCTGTTTTCCCCTGGTTTCAAAACAGGGGGACCCCCCAAGAAGTCCTGACCTGACTACCTGGACTTTTTTTGTGGGGTTATCTAAAGTCCAAGATGTACGAGACAGCACCATGCAACTGAGGGCTTTAAAATTGTGAATTCAGGCCGAAAAAAACGCTATCACAGAGGAAATGATACGATCTGTTTATGACAATTTAAGGTCCATAGTTCAAGAATGCGTGGCACGGGAAGAAAGACATCTTAAGAACATTATTTTTAAGAAATAAAAATCCGCGTTCGTTAACATTTTCCCAATAAATTAAATATTTTTTAGGCAAAAACATTTGTTTTATTTTAGTTTTAAAAAAAGCAAAACATTATGGGACACATTGTACAATCCGTTAGGATAAACGGGTACCTACTATGGTGTTTTCTGGTCGCTTATCCAAGCTAGAAGCTGTAGATGAGTAGGGTACGTTGCTTACCTCTCGGAATGACGTGCCACAATGTAAAGTCTATGCCTATTAGTAAGATAATATTTACTTGTTCGTTACCGCGCGTATGTAATCGAGGATTCTCGTCGCGGTAAGAACGCTTCTCTAAACATCGAGGCGTGTTAAGAGTGAAGAAATATAAAAAAAACACCACTGTTTCCAGTATATCATCCAGTGTGGATACAGAAGAGGCTCTACAGTAAAAAATTGTGCTTAATAGTTGTATATGTTAACCAGCACTTAAGTGTAGTCATTTTTTATTAGCAAGTTAATAAAGTAGTGTTAAGTTACCGGGTGTTTAAATTATTGAATCCACGAAAAGTAATACTGTTTGTGCACAAGGTGCAAACAACACGAAACAATATCAAACATAATTTGAGAATTGGTTTACTTTCAAGTAAGAATTTCTTACACTAACTCGTTTTTCTCCATCATATCGTCATATAGAAATTACAACCTTGGAAATTCATCCAAACCGTAAAACGACTAAAAAATTATCCCAGCATATTTAATACACATTATTTTCATGTAGGTATATTTTATGCTTATAAACTAAACTATGCGGAAAACTATGTCTGCAAATCCAAATTAAAAAGGAAAATAACTACCTAATTATTGTTTACCTGCTTATTTATCAGGTTTGCGGTTTATATTTTGTTGTAAATTCCAAACAGGTGTTGCATAACTGCAAATCGATCATCGCCAGAGTGATATTATTACTTATTTACACACAATAATTCTCGTTAATAGATATATTTTTAAACTTTCATTTCGGTTTCTGAGTAAAATTTTAAACTAGTAAAAATAGCATTACTACGGTCTATCCGCATTTATTATTTTGGCAGAGCACATCGATTGACGACTAATATCTATTTATTTACACGACTCACGAAAATAAATTTTTACGTGTTTGACGTTTCTGTAACGTCATATTTTATGACACAACCTGCGTCACCGCTGGATTAACTTAGCCAGATAAAATGCGTGTGCGCTATTGTCACAAGTTTTCGTCGGTTTTTGATCTACTACAACATTTTTGGTAAACCGGATGTACCATTATGTGCATTTCAATTTAACAGATGCTGGAAGTATTTATATTTTATACTACTTAAGTATGATTATATAACAATATTTTCCACATCGAGCGGTGAAGTGAGATTAATCTACGACCGTGAGATAAATGTCACTTGTCCCACTCATTTTGAGTGAGATAACAGGTTCATTACCGAACTGCTACCTTTTATCTATCTGGTTTACAGAAATGAAAGCAAAACCTCCTCACAAAAATAGATTATTTTCATGTTTTCATCGCGTTGCTGTAACGTCATATTTTATGAGACAAATTCCGTCACCGTTTGATTATTTTCACGCGATAAAATACGTATGCGCTTGTGGCACAATATTTTCTACGGTTTTTGCTCTACGGCTACATTATTAGTGACCCGGATGTTCCATAATATGTGCATTACAATTTGACTAGGTGTTAGGTATATTTAAATTTACCACACCGAGCGGTAAAAGTGAGTTTTTCTACGACCGTGTGATAAATTATCACTTATCCCACTGATTTTGACTGAGATATGAGTTTGAATTTGCCGCAAATTATCCTTGGGTCACTTCAATAATAATTGATCGTCGGTGTATTTGGTAACACCTGGTCCACGCTATGACCCATAAGTTTAAATTTATCGTTCCGCATGTTCCATTTATTGAAATAAAGTGGTATGGAAAATGCATTAATTTGAAATATGCCCCCGTGGCTTCATTTTTACATCGAAAATCCTCATCCTCTGACAAATGATCCGTCTACGCCCTGCTACACGGGGCGACGCGACGCGACGGAGGATTTCAATTGTTTATCGCAATATGCGGTAATGTCGCCGCCCCGTTTGCATGCACATGGCATGTGGAATTTAACAATGGTGTCGCAATGCAATTTATTCACGAGCTTCGCCCAAGGATACCGCTCAATCACTGGCATTTGCAAATAGATTAATTTAAATTTATGCTCAGGCTTTTCGTGTAACGAGTATCTTATATAAAGTATTATTTGTTATAAAATACACCATAATAATAATAAAATATTTAATACTTCTATCAATAAAAACGTAATGAATGTATGTTTAGTTACTTCTCATATTTTCTTGTATGATGCTCACATTGCTTACTAGTCAAATTCTGGGGCCAGCTGCAGGCGAGAAACGACACAGTCAGTCAGTGTGTGTGTGTGTGTCGACACGAGTGATTACTGTTCGACTGCCCTGACCTTATTTAAGAAATAGGGAATAGAGTTGGGCGTGATTATAAAGGAAACCCTTAGACGTTAGTCTTGGGCGCCGTGCCTTCGAGTGGCTGGTCTTACGAGTTTAGGGTTATCTTGTTTGCGACTCGAATGACGCGATAAGGTGTTACCTTGTCGTTGGGATACCTTTTGTTTAGCGGCAATTGTGTATCCGGGGAAGCCTCTACTTATTTTTAGGATGGCACTAGCTAGTCGCTGAAGCATTGGGAATTTATTAAGTTTGATAGAGAATAACACCCAGTCAAGTAGATAAGTAATAGATATTAATGATATGACTGAGAATAGTATTGGCCGTTTTACTGGAGGGTGTACTGAGTGCTGGTTCGGGGGCAGAGGAACCCCGGTGAGTACACTTGTATATTATGTATGTCAACAGAACAGTAATTGTATATTTTATGTTTTCATGGATTGTGGCCTGGTCCGCTGGTTTCCCGAGAAATAACTCTGTCAAATGAATTGCATTGTAATGATCCACGGAGAAGTAAACAAAAAGAAATAAATAAAAATAAAGGTAAACATTCATATCTTTACATTCGGTTTGCCAAATCGAATAGACGAGCAGCACAGGCTCTCGTAGAGGCTCGCGCAGAGTTTTCTCATGATGCCTGACAGTGCTTTCGTTTGATATGCAAACTAATGGAATGCGGTGCTCAGTGGCGCGCACCATTATCCTAATATAGGAAATAATTTAAAAAACAATAATGTTAACTCAATTTAATATCACAAACAAATTGCAAATGGATGCGAACTGCAAGTGTATTTGTTTTTATTTTTTCCGAGCGAACGTTTCATTTGTTGGTATCGGCTGAAGGACATCTATAGGGTGGTGGCGCACGCATATAGGTATAATTTCGCGCGTTCTATTAACGGATATTTTTTGTTATTGTCTCAGTGGCAGTTGTAGGTGTTCAATGAGTTATTGTGTCATTGACCGTATTAGGTAGGTGTTTACAACGCGACAACGAATGTGTACGTAAAGTGTAAAAAGGCGTGCGGATACGGTGTGTTAAAAGTGTGGTAAAAAAGATAAAATGTGAAGAGCTCTCGTCAGGCATTTATAGAAGGATGGTCTACAGGCTTGAAGATACCCACTGGAAAAGTACGTCGTTTAATAATAGTGCATATTGGTAGCGAATGTGGTTTTGTAAATGACGGTCTTTTAATCTTCGAATCCAAAAAAACAGGCGATTACCATGAAGACATGAATTCCACCGTTTTCGAGGTTTGGTTCAAAGGAATTCTGGACAAATTACAACCTGGATCTGCTATAGTAATGGATAATTCTTCTTATCATTCTCGTAGAACAGAACAGCTGCCCACAACTGCATGGCGGAAAGGGCAAATTTTAGACTGGCTGGAAGAAAGAAACATTGAACACGATGATCCACTACTTAAAGTTGAATTGTTGACACTGGCAAAGCAACATTTTTCAGCTTTCAAGAAGTATGTAGTGGATGAAATGGAGGTAATTCGAATGCCTCCATATCACTGCCAACTCAACCCAATTGCGCTTATTTGGGTGCAAATAAAAGGGAAAGTTGATAGAGAAACTACAAAATTTAAGTTAGCTGATGTGAAAAAACTTCTCAATATGGTGCAATCAAGAATGTGGGATCTCGATATTATGATGGATAGTCCGGATACTCCCGTTAAACAAGTCATAATAAATGTAAATGAAGACAGTAGTGTAAAAGACAACATGTGGCTTCACTAAAACATATATTACTTTATATTACAAGTGGTTTGAAAACCAACAGCGTTAAGGCTACAAGTAGGTACGGGTTCTCTTTGTAAAATGCTGAATAATTGTTTCCTCTAGTTTGTATATCAAACGAAAACACTATAGCAGTATGTTTATAGATGATTTTCGGCGGAAGGAATTTGAAATATTCTTAAATATTTAGATTCATTCGACAGGTATATTTTTGTCTTGTAATATGGTTGGTATTGCCAAATTCTTTAAATATTTAATTATGCAGGTCAGGTCTTTCGTACGATTATCTAATTATTAGAGCGTGTTCCAAAATAAAATATGAATTAGTAAAAATAAAAATAATTTCTTTTAATTTAGTTCCTCTTAATCGTCTTCACAAAGCAATCAAATTCATAAATTTGATAAAAACGCTATTATCATAGGTACGAAAGATACCCAATACGGAGACTGGAAGGTTGTTCGGCTGTCCCTGGGAATTCTGACCTGGTTTCAAGGTTCCTCAACCTCGGCACACTTCCAAATATAAACAGGTTAGGTTCGATAATTGTTTGACGGATAAGCCAGGTGGGTGATTTATATTTAATTATTACATAATTATCATTGTATAATATCTGTGAGAAGATATACTTATATATAACCAAAGATAATATTAACTCACTCACGCTGATTACGTCTAACAATATATCTCTATTAAGGCTGGGTCACATTAGGCTGGTTACCAGCGGCTAGTGGTAGCACCAGCAAGCAGCGGCTGGCAATGTGGTCACTCTCGGCTGGCATGGAGTAGGTAGTTCTCATAAATATGTCTTCTGTAACGCTAACAACTATGGAAACGTAAACAACTTATGAGATTGTTAAGGCAAACAAAGACCATGTTGAATTAGGTTATGGATAAAACGAAGAGAAAAATTTGGAGCATCTGCAAGACTTTTGGAAGAACTTAAATTAAAGAGGAAGACCCAGAATCATACAGGAATGTTTTTAGAACGTAGGCTTCCAAGTTTCAAGAACTGCTGGAATTAGTGGAACTGATTTACTACAAAATGAACTTTGACAACAAAAATGTTCGGTGCCAATCCCGCACAAGCGCTACTGGTAGACATGAAAAAAACTGTGGTACATTAGAAAATGCCTCTGATGCATAGAAGGTGCGTATCAAATTTCACAAAAATATCCAGTGGTATCAGATATTGTAAAAAAATATTTTTTTCTTAAGATTTTACCACACTGTCTGTAGTTTAAAAATGAAGACGTTTAGCACATACGTTCATATAAATTTTTTTTTTCTTAAAAATTAAACACCCTTAATAAATATTAGCATATCATTAAGGAACACGCTGTATAATTGTGTCGTATATCTGAAAGAATGAACTAAGTAAAAAAAAACAGAAAATAATAGCAGAAGCTATGGGAATCGAACTTGAAACCTAGAGTACACCAAGCATACGCTAGAACGCTAGGCTATCAACGCTCCGGCCAACGTGTGGCAAAACAACCGTCGCGTCGAGGCGATTCTGTAGACACTTCCATAGAACAATTAATAAATGCTACTTCGTTTTTTACATTAAATACCCGATTCTGCGAAGAGTATCATATAATGTTGCACATTTTAATATTGCATATTTTCGTATATAACTAGTTTTATGTAGGTTATTCCTATTATTTTCGGCTATTTCGTCTTATCTGCGGAAAAACACCCGACTCCGACAATTTTAACGCGGCAATACCCGAGAAACCATCATGTAAAGAATAATTACTATAGCTACGAGAATATGTAAGATTGGAAATTAGAAAGGTCGAAAGATTGACCTTAATTTAGTATAACAGTTTTATAATAAAAGAGAAATAAATAATTAATGATTTCGACGCCAATTAAGTCATCTAGCTTGAAGCTACTTTAATCTGTGATAAATGAGGATTGGTGAACGCAAGCCTGTCATAGTACATTGTTATCTTAATTTGTTTATAATTCCCATTATAATTTCGTTTACTGCGCAAAAGGAAGATAAAATAGAGTGATTTTTTAATTGTGACTAGCACGCGGTTCCAATTTGGAAAGTCCGTTTTTCTGATAGATTGACTAATATTGAAGTGTGACGTGCTTTATACATATCGATCCAATGATTTTTCAGAATATTTTGAAATCACCCTTTCTGAAGTCATTGGATCTATCCGTGTGGGTTTTTTTATCGATTATATGAGGAAATTTGGCCCTGCTTGGAACGGCTTGAACCTCTTCAACTAAAGAGAGCTTAAAAATACATGACGATGTAATAGCATCTGCCTGTTGAGGATAAAAGTAAATAAAGGGCCGACGGTTTTACCCCACTGTAGTGGCCCTTTTGTTTGTTTTGATATTTTATGAATTTGCACAATGTGTTGGGGCTTTGGTATTTTATCTTCAGTTGTATCTATGTCCCTTACAAATGTTGAATGTTTGGCCTTGAATTTAATGTGTTTTTAATGAACAGGATCGGCCAAATATTCGCTAGAGTTGTTAGAAGCAATTGTTTTACATTTATACGTTTAATTGTTTCTTAAGAAGTTCTGGATTGGGAAATCTAAAATAAAATTATTTTTCTTTCTAAAATTCCGTGTTATAACTCGGAATTTTACGTAAAAATTCCGACCCTTCAGTTATAACACGGAATTTAAAACTTCCGAGTTAAAAGTCGGAATTTTATTTCAAATTTGAGATGTAAGAATTTTAAAATTTTGTGTTTATAACAGAATTTTACATAAAAATTTTGCCCCCCCCCCCGCATCTACGCCACTGTTTAAGAAGTCGACCTTTGGGAGGACCGCGCGACCCGCCATCTTGAATAAAAGGTGAAAAAAAATAGTTATTTGAAAGTAACTCCACAGCGGTTGTTCCAACGACGGAAATGTCTTTCACAAAGTTAAAGAAGAGAATGTTCTTCACCGTTTTTGTATAATATGTGTAGATGTAGAGGTAATTCGGGTTTTTGTATAATTTTGGAAAAGAGAAATAATTTTATTTTGGGTGTCCGTTCTAGAGCTTCGTCAGTTTTAAAGTTTCTCCACTCATTCTATGTATGTCATAGGTACTTCTATATTTTTCCCGTGTCTGATATTTTCATGTCTTCTCGTTTTACCGACTTATAAATTTAATGAATTTTTCATTGTCCTTAACTTTAATTCACCTTCGTTTCCTTAAAGCCCACTATCGAGTTGTGATATTCGATAATAATTATCATCCTTTGGATTATCATACAATGTCATAGGTGTAAATGTTTAATTTTGATTTTGTAATTTGAATCCACAAAGCCCGCACAAAGTATAGTGAAAAATGAATTTTGCTAAATTTTAAGTATGTTGTATTTTGATCTCCTGATCAAAATCAGAACTGTCAAAGTCCCAACTCAATCATATGACTAGTTTTTGAGATACAGATAAAAAGTGGTAATTTTTATAAAAAATATTTATATGGCAATTTGAGGATTCGATTGCAATTTTTTTGCATGAATGTTATTTCTTTGACATAAAATAACATATTGGGACAAAATATCTGTTTGTATACAGGGAGAGTCACAAATTAAGTAGGGTGAATTTTTAAAAATCGTTTTTTTCCTGCTCAAACTAGGTATAAAATATTTAAAATATCTCTTCGGAATGAAATATACTCCTTTGACGTTTTCAAAAGGCTAGATTTGTAATTTTATACAAGACGGGTGAAAAATATGGCACCGCGAGTGACCCATTCTAATGGGACATCCTATATATTTTCAAATAATATGTTTATTGTCCATTTATAGGTGAAAATTTGATTAAAAAAATCCATTGTCATAGGTACGTCGATCGATACACTAATAAAATACACACAATAGTACCACAAAATTATAACAATAAATACTAGTCATTAGTCATTATTTCAATACACTTAATATTAATTCTTCAATACGCGGTTACAATGAAATGCAAATTTGGCGGAATTCACATACACTGACCTACCAAAACGAGGTCAACAACTCAACTTCCGGGGGCCCAGTTACCCCAGTGACGCGTTTACATGCAAGTAAAAACTACCCGTACGACAAGAGGTAGTTTCGGTGTTGAACACTGACTTTTGTTTCAATATTTTGAAAATTTAGTCTTAGGCAAAATGAGTTCTGAAAAAATGATTAGAAATGAAATGATTCGCACCGCCAAAAAATATCGAACTACTTACTAATTATTTACCCTTACAATAATGCCCAAACCACGCTCGAATACTACCCCTTGACGATGGGGTAAAGGGTCACTTTGTACACCTTACCTGCAATATTTCCTTTGATTACAGCCATGAATATATACATTTAAGATTTGTTAAACAGTATTTTTATTAGATCGTTCATTGTTTTTATAATAGTTATTTCTGATTTATTTATTTAACGATCTCCTCTTGTGACACAAACGTGTATACCTGAACATATATAGATGGTCAATAAACATTACGAGTCTTAGTATTTATTTACTCATTCCCGAGATATTGGAATTTATTACGTTTGTACCTAGTCATAATAATAATTATGATCTATTATATTGAAGCTGATAATATAAAATGAATACAACACTTTCAATTCGAATGTATCGGTAATTAGATATTTATAAATCGTATACCTGGAATTCGACTAGAATTAGAAACTTCCTATTTAATACAATGACGTTCCACTGCATCAACTACCACAAACTGATGGGTATCATGTTTAACGCCTTTCAAAAAAATTATTTACAGATACCTAATCTCCAAATCTTGAAAGTCGGCAGTTACGTCACTAATTTATTTTTAGTCTACAGCATACGCTGTTCGAGCAAGCGTTCTTCGTTAAAAAATAACAAAACGAGAGAGACAGCAAAAAGAAGTCCATTATGCTCGATTATTATGTGACTGTTGATATATCCGACTAACGTTGTTGTACGCTGCTGTACGAAAAATAAAGATAGGGCACGATTTCGTACATCGTAACTCTAGCGAGAATAATACCGAACAACTGATCGATTTCTTTTGACTTGCGCCGTAGGACTTGATGATTTTAACATTCAAATTGTAGGTTATGTATTATGTTTACGTTTCTCATCGGAGAACGAGTAACGTTACATCCGTAGGAGTTGTTTCAACATTTGACTAGTGCAATACTGATTTGATGCGCATGGTTTACAACTATGACGTAACTGTCAACTTTCAAGATTCGGATCGTAGATACTTATAAGTATCATGCTTTCGATTTGCCAGCCGCGAGAGCGCGTTATCTTCATAGTGGTATATATTCAGTTTAGCGACCTACTCTCGCTAATTAAATTATATCTCTTAATTAAATTTGCGGCCGAGAAAATGTACAATAGAAACGAGAATAAGAATTATTTAGATGGGACTTACATTACTTTATATGTGCCTGAATATTGCGTAGGTAAACACTAAATGGAATTAGAGAATTTTAATATACCTAACAGAGGTAGGTGCATGACAAGATTCTCTCTAAGAGGATTTATTATTAATGGGATTTTTATTTTTAATTGCTTAAATAATTTAATTTTTAATTTGTGTAAAGGTTTTGGGAGGATTTATTTTTAATTGAATTGCCTACATGGAATTAAGTCGGCTGACTATAATGGTTCTAGTTTAAAAAACAGCCTCGCTAAAATCACGAAGGAAGTAAGATTAATCACCATACCTATAGCGTGTGTATCCATATCTAAGGCAGTCTCAAAAACTCAAGATTTTAATATTTACCTTTAATATTACATGATTTAGAAAAACCGCATGGCATTAGAACAATAAGAGGAAGAAGAAAATGGAAACCTAAAAGAAGAGAGTAGAAAGTAGAAAAAAAATAATGGCGGTAAGAGGAGAAGAGCGGGAAGAAGCATCAACATACCTTCTGGTTGCTTTTAACAAAACAATTTGGTATCATTATTAATATCATGGCGTTAGGAAAATAATATGAGTAATAAAGAGACCAAAAAGAGGAATCGACGAAAGTAGAAAAGCATCTGCAAAAGCAGAATGGAAGAAAATTTGGAAGAAAAGAGAGACGTAAAAGAAGACGCAGAAGGGAAGAAAGAAGAAGAGAAGCAGCAAGCTAGGCCACGACCGCGTGACCGTGACATCTGATCGAAGATCGAGGAGATACGTGGGTGGAGAAGAGCAGGACGAAGTACCTAAACTCTCCTGACGTAACAAGTTGCTTTGCTGTTGTCTGAAAGTTATAATACAAATCAGCAGAAAAGAAAAACGCACGCACGCAGAAAGTAGAAGAGAAGAGAAAAAATGAGAAATGGGAGGAGAAGAGCGAGAAGAAAATATAGGGAAGCAAAACTTCGTTTTGTTTTTATCTGAAATTTTTGGCACAAATCTGTCGAATGAAAAACAATAAAAGGCGCTAGTAGAAGAATAGGAGAATGGAAAGACAGAACCAAAAGAAAACTTGAAGGACCTCACGCTTTCTTATAATATGTAATGTGTTTCTTAATATGTTTTTTAAAATATGTAGGAAAGAACAACAGTATCGGTAACGGTTCATCACGATACCTAGGTGAACAATAGGAGGAAAAAAATGAAAACCTAAAAGAAGAAGGGATATGGGAGATGGGATAGTTCCTTGTCTAAAATTTATTGCAAAACTTCATTGCATTAGAACTTTTAGAAGCTGAGGCGGAGGAAAAAAAGAAACCTGAAAGAAGAATGGAGGAAAGAAGAATGGAGGTAAGAAGAGAGGGAAGAGGCTAGGTCACGACAAACGTGGAAAATCTTGTTACTTTTATGTTATCGTTATCTTGTTACTATCTGTTACTACAAATATGTCGGCGAAAAACATAGGTGAAGGAAAGATAAGGAAGATGGGAAGTAGAGTAGAAAGAATAGAAGTGAGAGGCGAAGAAGGATAGGCATTGATAAACATAACTTCTAGTTTTTCACCGGACATTTTTGACATAAATATATACCTGTTAAAAAGAAAAACTCCATGGCGCGAAGAATACGTACAAGAATACTCGTAGGAGGAAGAAAATAGAGACCAAAAAGAAGAAGCAAGGGAACATGTGGCAGGAGAATGTGCGACGTAGATCTAGCACCACGAGGAAATGTTTTCTGCTATGTGTATGTTGATTTTAATTGAACTTATTCAAAAACAGCGGCTAATCAATCAAAAATACCCGTATTAGCTCATACAAATACATACGTTTATAAGTATATCAAGTAGAATCTCAAAAATAGAAATGATTAAAGAGTATCAAAATGACACATTTTATGAACGGAAATGATTTATTTAAGCTTACCTATGGATAAGATACCGATGAATGACCTCGGCGACTTCCTGCATTTGAATGTACATGCACACGAGCTGGGGCAAATAAAAGTCCACCTCTTGATCCTCGTAACTGAACATCTTATTTACAATATAACACAAAACACCCGGCTCTTTACTGTTAAACAGGTAATGCATGGCCATTGAGACGTCGAACACCTTACTCTCCAGAAGCCTCAGCATTCCCGAGCTCTTCGGAGCCGCCGATTCACACGTTTCACTCACTTTAGTCCGGTCACTCTCCTCACTCTGTACCCTGTCCACTTCGTCATCGCTTTTCGTACACTCGGCCTTGTCCTCCAAATTATCTAAACTCTCGCGGCTCTCGTTGTTCTGGCTCAAGTACTCGACGCTCGACTCTCTGGTCGTGTTAGAGTCGCTGGAACCGGCGTCCGAGCCGCATAAGATCCCGGAATCGTCGGATCCCAGGCTGGCTAGCTCGTCCCTCTGCTTGGAAGACGCTGGGCAGGCGTGCACCTCGGAAGCAAGGATGGTGGCGACGTTCTCGCATTCTGGACTGGGAGTCACGTCCACTTCTGGTATCCTCTGCAGCGCGGAATCTAGGCTCCGGTTCCGATGGTGCATGGTCAGGTGGGTGTTTGTCACGGTGGTCACCTGGGTGACGGGAGGCAGCAAGATGCCCATGGACCTGAAATTAAAACAATGGTTATTATCAGTATCAAAAAACAGTGATAAAAAATCTATTTCCTTAGGTACTATCTTATTTACAATATTTACATTTGCGTTCAGGGCGCGCTCGCACCGGCTTTGGAGTAAAATGTAAATCTGCCGGCCAGGTGCCGAGGCTGAACGGTGAACGACTGGTGGGCGTTCACTGAACGCCCGCCAGCGGCCAAGCTTCGCGTAGAAAATCGTCGGAGGCCATGGAAACGGCACGCTTCTTATCACGCGTTTTAAACGGGATTGGGAATTGGGACGGGGTTTAAAGTGAATTGCTCATATCAATAGCCATGTTCTCACCTCTTTGGTTTGTACTGTATAGTCAGAAAAAATTATAAATACGGATGTATAATCGTTAACCGGATGCTCGACTTGGAGCTCCAGCAATCTGATCAGCAACACTTTTTTGTGCAACGAAATAAGAGGTGACTGAAGTAGCGTTTTCCCAACAAACATCCGCGTAAAGGAGTTTGGAGTGCAAATTGCTATAATACGGACGGAATAGTGTAGAATCGCTAGAAAGGGGACCAGGAAACTGCTTCTATTTGACACAACTTGTTATATAAATCTAATAAAAACACGCCAACCTCTCAAACAAATTTTAATCAACAAAAATATACCTATATAGGCCCCATGTGTCATAGGAGTGTAATGACATTTGAACAATATAAAATCTTATCTACAATCAACATTATTAAGTATCTATAAATTATTTACTATCATATTTATCGCACTCTAGAAGGTTCGGCAAGCATAAATACATATATGCAAATAAAGCCATCAAACAATATCAGTTTCTATTTACTTTTAAGGATACTGATAATGCTAGTATGCCATTTTACACTGCAGATATTCATTAAAACTTTAGTTTTGTGAAAACAATTTACTTTTTACCAAGCACATTCCGAAAATTATTTCAACATTGGCATTTTCGATTATTGCCCATTTCCTTCTCGCACTTTAGTGCTCTCGAGGCGGATGTCTTATGTAATATGGCCGCAATAACAACAATAAAATTCCCCAGGTATTTTTCATTTATTATTTTTGTGTTATCCGTAATTAATTATCCACTTCGTCATTAAGCAAAAATACTTGTCATGCGAATGGGCATCCGGTATATAAACAAATAATCAAATAACTTTTTCCCACTTGTTCTTAAAAGCCAAGTAAGTATATAATTATAATGCATAGTTGTTAAGGTGACATTTAATTTGCTAGGCCTTATTGTTTGCGTTCATTAAGCGTAAATTGTATCACAATAATAATTTTGTAATGGTATTTTTCCCACAAAAAATAAAAATGTTAACTGGCTAGACACTTGTCAATTACTAGTAAAGTACACTCGCGAACAGTTGAAAATAAACGACTCTCATGAATATTTTTTGTTATTTTAGCATCATGTAATTGTGACTTTTGACAGTACAGACTACAGAGACTTATCAATTTCTTGTCAATATGACAACGTTTTGAAGTCTAGATTATTATTTGATATTAGAAAAAATATTGGAATATGTAAGCCATAACAGGGTGTAGGTAATTCTTATTTTTATAATATAGCTAAAACATAAAATAAACAAATGAAATCAATTAACACTATTTTAAAATCAATATTGTTACGCACGCTTATGGCGAGTAATGTCACGAGT
The DNA here is from genome assembly GCA_964058915.1 of Tetropium fuscum. Taxonomy (NCBI): domain Eukaryota; kingdom Metazoa; phylum Arthropoda; class Insecta; order Coleoptera; family Cerambycidae; genus Tetropium; species Tetropium fuscum. The sequence goes on along the minus strand of CAXKVY010000023.1, from coordinate 266,674 downwards.
TCTCGTCGCCGGTCGAAATCTTCTCCTTCATTTTAGGTGTTGGAAAGGTGCCGACGCATCGAGAAAAGACCGTTTTCGGATATATAAGCAGGCTAAAGTTATAAATCGTGTTATAGTTAATCAGTACCTAAGTTTAGTCAGTGTTTATTAGCAAGCTAATAAAGTAGTGTTGAGTTACCGGGTGTTTAAATTATCGGATAACTAGTAGTGTTTGTCAACAATTTGGTGTCAGAAGTGGGATTTAAACAGAAGATTTCCGAGGCGTTAGAGAAGCTTGGTGTTCGGAAATTGGTGGTAACGCGGAGTATTAACTTGCTGGCCAGTGTTTAAGGACTACTTTTGTGCTGATTAAGACTGTTTAGTGACCTTCTATTCGGAAACCGCGACATAATACGTGAATTTCGTTAACGTCGGAGTGTAGGTAGTAGATAAGTTGCAGATCAATTTCTTCCAACGGGAAAGTGACAGACCTAAAATAGGACATTTCAGTGCCGCCTCGAGACTATTTTCAGAGCTTTCTATGTAATTTTAGTCGTCGTGTGTTAATGCCAACAACAAGAAGCATGGCGAACAAACAAACCCAAGAGATGCTTGCACAACTGTTACAGCAAATGCAGTTTCAGAAAGACGAATCAAGAACAATGTTTGCAAGAGCAAGAAAAGAGACTCCAAGAAGAAAAATAAGAGCAGGAAAAGAGGAGCTAAGAAAAGTTATGGAAGACCAAGTATACGTCAAGATGAAAGCAGAACAAGAAAGAAGACTCCAGTAAGAGAAAGTTGAATTAAAGACAACAGCAACAAGGGGAAAATTTTTTGCCACACTAGTTACGAAAGATCGAGCGTTTCCTAACTCAAATTAGTTACTAAATGTACAATTTTTCATAACAAAATTAAAAAATTTTTGTTGGAATTTTGTGTTTATTTGGGGTTGGTAATAATTGCCGTGCAAAATTGTCATTGATCACTTGTGACGGTTGGTTCGATGCCTTGACTATACTATACGTTGGTTCGATGCCTTGATGCCTTGCATCACCAACATGCAAAACGTATTAAGTGGATCAAAAATTGGTATTCAAAATTAAATGGTATTTAAGAGCAATTAGGGCCATCTGCATTCTCTGGCAGAGGGCACCTTCGAATTTTCCATTAAGCAGTATAGTTAGGTCATCTGCGTATGCAATTGTGTAGAATCCTTCCATGTTGATGTGGTTTGGGAGGCTGTCAAGAACCAGATGACAGTGTCTCCTGCACTGATTTGTAGTGCTTTTTAGAGAGCATATTGGATATCCAGCTGCCCACAATATGAGGAACGTTCCTGTGTGATAGGGCCGCTGTAATTTTAGGAAAGGTGGTTTTGTCAAACGCACTTTCTATATCTCTGAAGACACCCATGGTGGATTCCTTGTAATCCAGAGATTTCTCAATCCGACTTGCTACGACAAGAAGGGCAGTGTCGGTGGATCTTCCTGGTGTGTATGCATGTTGGTTGGGATGCACAGGATTGTCACTCAATGTTAATTTCTCACATATCGCTCGCATAGCTTCTCCATTGCCTTCAGTAGAAATGAAGTTAGGCTAATATGACGGTATGCTTTGGGGGTGGAAAAGTCCATTCTCCCTGCCTTTGGTATGGACAATACTTTTACTTCTCTCCATGAATTTGCGGTGCGCTCCAATCAGGTGCGGCAGTAGTTTATCCAGGCCCCACTGGAGTAGTGCAGGATATATATGCCCTCAATGCCCGGCGATTTATATGGCGAGAAGCTCTGTATTGCCATCTTGATTATGTCTTCACTTACTATCTGGTTGGCGGTTTGCCAGTCCAAATCTGTTGGTTGGGTGTCGACTTCATTTGGCCATTCCCTTCGATCTGTTGTGACAGATTCAGGGAAGTGAGTTTGCATTAGCAGCTCTAGGCTTTCGCAAAGGTTGTCGGTTCTAGTGTCATCATCCCCTTTCAGTATACCTATCTCATGGTTTTTGTCTTTAGCGAGAATTTTACATAGCCTGGCAGCATGTGACATCTATCAATTTCAACAAGCCAATATTTTTTTTGTAGAGGAAAGCAGCAAATCCAATGGTAAGTGTTTCCGGGATGGGGTCTTTATCTTCTTCTGGAAAACTAGCCGGAGGTGGGAATTTTGTTGGGGATAGGCTCAGACGATCGTCGTTGATGATTTGAAGCACAAGCACTGAGATTTATTTTCACATATGCTTCGATTACCTTCTCACTTGTGTATTGTTTACGACAGTTATTCTAAACTCTCATACCTAGTGTCTTCCCCTTTAAAATAACTCCTTTTCTATCTTTCCTTTTCGAATTCACCCGTCAAGGCTGGATAATTGAATATATCGGTTAATTCAGACACTGTAGCAGAAGTTTTTTTTATTCTGTAAACTTTGCTGGAGCATCAAAGCCCATCTACTATATACCAACGACCTTAATATGGGACTGGGGGAATTTTGCAATCCCGAAAATAAATACTCAAAGATGCAAGTCATAAAACCGCAAAAAAGTGCTTTCATTCCCGTACAAAAATGTCAATAACCTCTATACAACATATAAACTAAAAAAAAAACGGTCATTACTACAATCGCCAGCCAACTTTAGGGGAGGTTGATAACCTCAAATTAATGGGTCAGCAGGAAAACAGCATGAAAAAATTTCGGCATGATAGAGATAGGTACGTGATAAAGCGGAGCGAGGAAATACACGTACACCATAGGCACACCGGAAGAGACTATAATCAGGGTTGCTTTGGTATTTACCCTTTAAAGGATAATGATGTATTTATAACATTTTTCGGTATATATAATAATAGGTAGCTTTCGTATATCTAAACGGACAGGTAGGTTGTGCGTTGTTAATTATTTATTATACTTAGGCATAAATAATAATAACTACTACACAAAAACGTTTAATAATTAATTGACGTAGAGTGTTGTGAGTAACCGGAAATAATGTCTTCGTAAAAAGCAACTTCCGATAACTACAAAGTACTTGATTTGAAATATTTTTTTTAAATGATCCTGGCTCAATTTGAAGTGGTAATTCCTGTTCCATGTGAGGGGTGTCCGCGATTAAAAGGAGACTATATTTACTATATTTAGGTCGTTAATATTTTTCTTGCATCAAACCAAGGAGTTTCAAGGGGTCCCAAAAAAAACGTGCCGCTACCGAGAATTTTCTTATGTAAGAAGTTGGCCGACTGGAGATAAATAACACATATACCCGAGACAACCTTGAGACGGTCAAGTATGTATATTATTTCAGTTCGTAGTACTAAACTGGTCCACTGTATGGGAAGAGGAAGCAGGTTGGAGCACGCGTTTCATACAAGCGATTTGAAAATGCGCGCGATGCATTGCCATTTGATTTTTATATTTTTATTTTATTTAACCTGAAATTTAATTGAAAAATAAAACCATTAACCAATAAAACCAAAAAGTTTATTAGAGAAAATCTAAGCGTTTACCGTTACAGGGCTTATTCGCGATTAATTATGTTCTAACTCCATAAAAAATGTATGGGGGCAGATCTGCCACATGAAGGATTACCATTTCTTAGGTCAATGTAAAAGAGTCGCTCACAAAAATCACAATCACATGAATCACAGCCAAATCATAAAAGAGTCACAAAAAATGACGATTGTAGTGTTTAAGTGATAAGCCAGGCACGTATTTTATTCCCATCATTTCCTGCCATCTTTTACACCTAAGAAAACGAGCGTATTAATAATTTAACATATCTAAAACTCGAAACACAAAACTCACTTTTTGTCATTGGCATTGGTAGGAAAATTTTGCATTTTCTCTACTTCGTTTACCTCCACAAACAAGACAGAGTCTTTGGGGCATGTTAGAACAGATGAGTTAATAACAGAAAATAGTCACACGTTTTAACAGTTCGCAATTTTGCACGAGCAAACGGTGCGTAAATACTGGGAAAGAAAAAACAATTACACTGTTTATACAAAATATTATACTGACATATTATACAAAACCTTTTATATAGGCCTGGGTCCGAGGCCTATTGGTCAATGCGAAGTGATAGCGATTCACATTAACGCTGCTCAAGGTAAAACTGGTCACGTGTATGTGCAAATGAGATATGCATCGATCCGCGTGCAAGGGTATCCAGATGCACGAGTTTGCTTTTCTGATTTTTATGGGGGGTGGTGTTGGTTGAACAGAAATAATCTGGCAGTGGATATCGGTCCGAATGTTGTATTATAATGTAGAATAAGGTACTGGGCGTTACGAATAGCGTTATTTGTAAATTTGTATTACATTTACTAAAGGGTCCGCCAATAGGGACGCTCGATCTTTGACAGCTCATGGCGGCCATGTTGTTTGTGGTAGAGTTGGCAAACGTAGTTGTTATTATTCAGTGTATCTTCACAAATCACCATGAACCAATTCAGCCGCGAGCAACATGTGCAAATCGTTAAAACTTATTACGAAAATCATTCATCGGTTCGAGCAACGTTCCGCGCGCTCCGCCAATTTTACGGTGCAATTGATCGTCCTGCTGAGTCGACTATCCGTCGTTTGATTAACAAATTCGAGGCAACCGGTTCGGTGAACAATCAGCCAACACCGACGCGTCGTCGAAACGTCCGATCTGCCCAGAATGTCGCTGCTGTGCGCGATAGTGTGCGTGAAAATCCGCGACAGTCAATTTCACGTCGCGCACAGGAACTCCGCCTTTCGGAAACATCACTTCGCCGAATCTTGCATCTGGATTTGGGCATGCATCCGTACAAGATCCAGCTGATACAAGAGCTCAAAATAAACGACCATAGACAGCGCCGTATCTTCGCTGATTGGGCTTTAGAGCAGTTGGAAGTCGACCCCGATTTTGGTCGCAAAATCATCTTCAGCGATGAGGCACATTTTTGGTTAAATGGGAATGTCAACAAGCAGAATTGCCGTTATTGGGCCGAGAACAATCCACAGGAGGTCCACCAGGTCGCAATGCACCCAGCAAAGGTAACTGTTTGGTGTGGATTTTGGGCCGGAGGCATCATCGGACCGTATTTCTTCGAGAACGACGATGGTGTGTCCATCACGGTAAACGGCGAACGATACAGATCCATGATAACGAACTTTTTCTGGCATGAAATCGACAATATGGATGTCGAGGATATGTGGTTTCAGCAGGACGGCGCTACGAGCCACACAGCGCGCGCCACAATGGATCTTCTGCACGAGCGCTTCGGAGGAATGGTTATCTCGCGCGGAGGCGACATCAACTGGCCACCGAGATCGTGCGATTTAACCCCACTAGACTATTTCTTGTGGGGTTTTCTTAAATCACAGGTCTACGCAAACCAACCACAAAACACTGATGCCCTCAAAGTCAACATACGCCACGCCATCGATGAAATACAGCCCGATTTGTGCGCCAGAGTCATTGAAAATTGGACTTCTCGTATGCGCGCCACCCAGCGAAGCCGAGGTGGACATTTGACCGATATTATTTTCCATACATAATGCCTTCGAATACTCTTTCAAACAAAAAATAAATTTCATTTATACCTCTCACACAACTTGCTTTATTTCATTTTAAAGATCGAGCGCGCTTATTGGCGGACCCTTTAGTATTAACTGAATATTTGTATAACTTACGCCCTCGAATATGTACACATAAAAGCGTTGTATGAAGAAAGTCATTCCAAATATTCACAATAGCAGATTGATCACAGGCCTAGTCGCAAAAAAATACTGACAAATAACAGATCACTGAAATTCCTCCATATCAACATGGCGATATTAACCGACAGTGACGTGTTATTTAAATTGCAAATGGCTTTTAAGCATCAGCTTAAAACATGTTATGATCTACTCTATTTCACCGTAGTTTCTAATAAATTCTTTTGCAGAACATCAAAGCTCAATCAGACCACAAGCGTAAACATACTAATATAATTATAGACCGGGAGGTAGTGACAGATTTTCAGACGCGATTTTACCCAATATTAAACACTGAAAAATAATTGAAAAATTTTTTTAAATGCAAGCACACCTAACCGTGACAACAATATGGGCTCACGCAAACGGCATGCCTATGACTCTGCAACTATAGTATTTTACTTACTTGAACATTGTATTGGAACACATGGCAGCCCTGGATGATTCTTTAATTTATCATTTGTTATCATCAGAATATGAATATACTGGGTAAAATCACGCCTAAAAATCTGCCATTACTCCCCGGTCTATTATGATTTAAATATACACACGAATATCTAATTGACAATCAAGCCGCGAGCCCTCATTATGCCCACTGTGCATATACGGACAAACAGATAAGTGATAACAATGGAATGTTTGTTGTCGGCAATCACGTAGGTATTTCGAGAATGTAGCAACATCAACAGTCTATGAAACGTGATCGGTGTTGGATTCGTCAATTTACGCATTAGTTATGATAGCTGTTATTTTAATGTGCCGTCTGCAGTATTTATGTTTAAAAAGCTAGCAACTTTTGCAGATCGGTCTCGCTAACCTCATATATAAAGTTAGCAGGTTATATAAAAGAAATTTAAAAAAAATTGTGGTAGCATAAAATTTGCCGTTTTTTTTGCTGTTGAAGAATGGTCTACTAGTCGGGAATCTGACGCCGCGTATCTCGTTTAAAAGAGGAACTTTGCACTCAAGGACACATAAATTTTGAAAGTGCAAATTGTGGAAAATTTTCTGCTGAATTTATTACTGCAGTTCGCGATTTAATCCGCAATTGCGAAGTTACTGAAAATTTTGAATTTCGCAAAATTAACAAAAGTTGTAACTAATTTACAGCTTTTTCTATCTCATCCAATAACGCTAAAAAATAAGATATCGGCCTGAACTTCTTATAGTTATAAAGTGTAGAATCTCACAACGATCCTATTCAATTCAAAAAAAATTAAATAAAAATGTCTACAAACTAATTAAATGTGGAAAAATGCACATAAATCAAGAATTTGACAAGGAAAAAGTAGTAAGCGAGTTAAAATATTTTTTGCTGAAGTATGGGCACATTACATGCAAAAGCAAAAATAATATGACAAGTTAAACTACAACGTTATCGCGCCGCCAGCGGCTTTCCGTCGCGGACTGTACTGCCTAGTAGCAAAGTTTACAGAATAAGTTGAAATTTACAGAATATATCAGTTTGAGTCACAGCGTGTCACAGGCATTGTGTGCCGCTTCTGCTTTCCCCTTCCTCGCAGGCCGCCCATGGAAGACCAGGGCGCCACCGCATACATAGTGCGCCAGGTTCTCGTTGGGAACAGTTAGTGGTGATTTGTACGGAGTGGACCAGAAACGTTAATTAAATTTTATTAACATGTATAAGGTACATTGTTCAGTAGATAGTTGTACAACAAAGCGTGGAAGTGGATTATCATTTTTCCGGCATCCAAAAGATGAAGCTTACATTTATTTTAATAATTTAATTGTTTTAATTGAGGATAATTTGATTTTTAAATGTTTATTTAGTTATTTCGCCAATTTTAGTTAACTAATATTTATACTGAAATCTGTATACTCGCGTATACATTGATTATTAAACAGTTTTATTTAGATTGACTTCGTATATTTGTTTGTCTGTTTGTTTATAAATGTTTGTTTATAATCTTGCAACAGCATTTTCAACTACTTCCCGATGAGCTAGAGACTTGAAATTTGGTGGGTGTATAGTGTTCCTGTGACAATACCATTTAATATCTCTATTTATTACAACAAAAATGGCGGACTTTCTATTTACGATTCGCTTTTTCTCAAACTTGAAACTTTGCGGTGTTTAAGATCACTCAAATACAATGTACTGAAACATAAAACAATCAAAATGGCGGACTAACCTATTTATGAACCGATTTGACTCAAAATTGAAACGCGGTGTTTAAGGTTACTCAACACTCAATATACAATTTTTGACTTAAACTTAAAACAGTTTAAATAGCGCATCCAAAATGATGGACTATCGAATTTTGAACCGACGTGTCTCAAACTTGGTACTTGAGGTTGTTTAAGGTCCCTGAGTTCATTTAGTTGCTTGTAACGAGTCCCATACATTATACTTAGTGATAAGGGGTTGATGATGGAGGCACGACTCGTGCATCCTATGAGTCATAAGATGTCGCACGATGTGGACAGTGGAACATTTATGAGAAAGATAAACTGTCGTCAGATCAAATATAGAATGTTGATGAATCTGGCGTAACAACCGTTCAAAAATTGCAAAAAAATCTTGCTCAGAGAGGTAGTAAAAAACGTGTTGGGGGATTGACGAGCGCTGAGAGAGAAGTCAATGTTACTATTGTGGCCTCTATGAATGCAAGCGGAAATTTCCTGGCACCTGCTTTCATTTTCCCCAGAAAGAGGATAAAACGTGAATTAATGGATAATGCCCCTAATGGTAGTCCAGTTTTCCCACAAGAAAAGGTTGGATGGACCGTGATGTATTTTTACAGTTTATAAAATATTTTGTTCAGCAAACAAGACCGTCAAAGGAACGACCAATTCTAATAATCTTAGACGGTCACTGTTCACATACAAAAAGTTTAAGCGTTATAAATTTTTGTCGAGAGAATGGCGTCATTTTACTATGTCTACCACTTCATTGTACGCATAAAATGCAACCCCTGGATGTTGCATATTTTAAGTCTTTCGTGACCTACTATGACATGTACCTTACTAGGTGGTTAAAAAAATCATTGTGGTCGTACTTTCGGATTGTATCAAATTGCAGGAGCTGTGAGAGAAGCTTTTGGAAAAGCATCAAACGTACAGACTGCTGTAAATGGATTACGTAAAACCGGAATCTGGCCGTTCAACAACGAAGTATTCGAAGAGTGGGAATTTGCTCCCGCAAAAACAATGGAAATGGGGGAAAATTCTGAAAATGTGGATCCGCAAGGAGAGAGCGAAGTATCTGCAACACCTCCTGCACTACAATGCACTACTGTATTGCATCAAACTTCCACCCCATCGACATCTAGAGAAGGGAATAGTTCGGCTTCCCAAGAGATTCTTGAAATTAATGAGCCCGAAGAGGATCGACCGCTATCAACCTTTGTTGTCAGACGAAAAATGGTGCTAAACGTTTCTAATTGTCACTCCTCGTCAAAAGTAAGAATTGTTGATATCAGTCCCCATCCACTGGCAAAGGAAAAACAAAAGAAGGCATCTTCTAGAAGGTCATTAAAATCTACAATTTTAACGGAATAACCCTATAAAAATGAAATGGAGGTTTTAGAGGCTTCAAAATCCCCGAAAAATATCAAGGAAGTCAAGAAAGCAATAGCAGTTGTCGAAGGTAAAAATAAACGAGAAATTCAAAATCCAAAGAAGCCCAATGTCATTGCTGATGACGGAACTGGTGCAGATGATACAGGTTGCATCGCCTGTGGGGAAAGTTACATGGACACTAAGGAGGACTGGTATAATTATCATGGGTGTTCTGAGTGGGTTCATGAGTCTTGTGGAACCATGGATGAGTTGTATTTCACCTGTGTTAGCTGCGAAGTGTAACGTCCCTTCTTAGGCAACGCTTAGTCCCATCTTAAGAGTCTGGTATCCCCAGAAGGGACATTTTGCATATTTTTTAAATTTAGAAATTAAGCCTTTTTGTTTCTTCATTTTCCATTTTTTTTGTAAAAAACTGTTTGCGTTTAAAATACATGATGGTTGATACTGATAAAATTGTTTTATTGCAATTAATTTTTGAAGTATTTAAATATAAAGAAAATCGTCCCATCTTAGGCGACTTTCCCCTAATTAATACATATTTCTCTGTACTACCAGCCCCGTAAATAATCAAGGGTTTTTTTTTGGACGGATTCCTTTTTAGAAATTTGTCTTCCCACGAAAAAAATTGTCGTAAAATTCTATTACGTAGAAATAGGGTAATGAATATATGTTTTTCCGTACTCAGCAGTTCACTATCACCCCCGTAAATGACCAAGTGGCGGTATTTTGAGCCGATCATTTTTCAGGAATTCCTAATTATTTTACCCTGAGGGAGACGCGGGGCACCTCCAAGAGCAGCGCGAGTTTGTTCGAAACTGCGATTTGTGGCCTGGTTTCATTTTGATTATTAACGATAGCATTTGAATGACACTAGGTAATATAAAACTGCTTAAACTCACTTAAAACTCTATTCCAACGTTCCTAACCTTTTCACATTAATTGAGTCAGTGGACTGCGTCCTCTTACCAAACGATTTATTAAAAATATCTAGTTTAATATCTCTTCATCAAGGATTCTTTTTATACCCTTTAAGAACATGTCTCGGTTTAAATGGCTTCCTATTAAATTGACGTAAAATAAATCAATAATTTAGTTTTATTAGGTATATTTTAATATCGCAACAATATTAATTAGTATAAAAAATAAATGAAATAATACTAAATATCTGTACCCCAGCATTACCAATTAAGTTTACTATTCTGCAATAATTCCTGACCTCTCACTTTTTACTATTGAAAAACTACAAGAAATCTAATAAAACCACTAAACGTAAACCTCAATACAGAAAATAATTTATGACAAAATTATCAGGCTTATGATAATAAACTTCGCTAAACTTTGCCACAACCTTCAGAGCTCTCAGATGTCCGCTTTGGCTCATACAATCCAGTCAAAATAGGCCAAAAAAAGTTCTTCTTTTATTTTATAAAAATTGTTGAAATGGGAATGGCACGTTTTCAGGGACGCAACTGATGTGGCGATCATAGCTATTTATGTTTGTAACCAGTTGGGAAAGTACTTTGTGTAACGAGCAGATTTCTGCGGAACGAGAGCTAGCGAGTTCCGCAAAAGGATGCGAGTTACACAAAATAGTGTTTCCCTTTGGCGTTTCCTAACGTAAAGGGTTTTGAAAAGTGCCATTTTACATGTCAAAATTGGAACAAATATTTTTTGTAACTAAAATATTTGGTTTAATATGCCATTAACATATGCCAACATTCAAAATAATATCCAAACCTGCCTACTTTCTGAGATACAAAAAAATTACGATTTAAAACACCCTGTGCAAAAAATTTAAGCCATTGTGGGCATATTTTATATTCATGTGGACTTTTCTTCATCAAATTACACCATTATTAAAATGAATTACACCCTCCAATATTATCATATCATTAAGGTACACCCTGTATATTCTTGAAGGATATTTCATGGCCTACAACGTTCTCTCTTAGGACTTTTTAGCAAGGCAAGTCATAAAAAAACTTTTTTCCCATAATTTCTGAATTTTGCGCGTACACCCTGCACCCACTCGTAAATATATCGTAGGATGAAGGGACGTTAGCTAGTCAAATAAGGGTAAAAAAACAAGTAGTATTTTTTTTTCAAAATTAGCGATTTTTAGCGAGGATATATCGGGAACTAAGAGAGATGTGAAAAAATGAATGAAGTCAAACTTGTGGTACATGCCACAGCTTGTGTTATTTCCAACCTCATTCTTCTGGGTCCAGTTCATTGCTTAGCCACACTTGAACTTTTGATAGTACGCACTATAATATATGTGTTGAAAAAAGCAGAAGCACTCTACCTCAACATGACTGTTGTGTACATATTATTCAGAATACATTTTCCAACTTTTGGAATCGCATTACACAGGCACTACACAAATATGTTTTAACACATTAATTACTATCACACAAAGAGTATTTATCCTACTTCACGCTAGTTTGGAAAATCCATTACTGTTGTTGCCAAAGCCTGCATTGTACCAACCGCTACTGAAATTATGAATAAGTTTATTGTCCTCTGTTGTGTAAAACCTAATAAATAAACAGAACTGTGAATAAAATTCTTTCAGCATGAGACAGACGTTCGGTGTTTGTTCTCTCTGTTAATTACTCACTCGATGTAGGCCACACAAACTGAACTGAAACCAATTAAAATATCACATTTTCTCCAATTGGGACCTAACGCGTTTTATGAAAGATGGGGCCTGTGCCGGTTGGAATGTTATACTTATTCATAAAATGACGAGCCTGGATAATACAAGAGGTCAACGTTAATGAGATCCCGCCGTCTCTTAATTATATTTCCACGAAACTCAAAGCTGCCTTATAATTAGGTACAAGGTTTGGGAAATTATCCGTGAAAAAGGATGCGGATAATTGGAAATTGATTTGTCAGTTTATAGTTTTCGTCGTGCATTGCCTATTATGTTTATTATTGTTTATACCATAGTTTACACATATGAATTAAAGACTTCATACCTACATTAAAAACTACTATTTACTATTATGCTTCTACCTTTCAATACGCAATTCAATTGTACCTACAACCCGCTCTTATGAAATCAATACTGGGTAAACAAATTAAAAAACCTTCGCTTGGTGATTAGTCCATTACACGAGGGTATCTCGGGTCAATCTGATGGTCGCGTAAAAAAGGCCATACATTTTCTGTTTTAAGGTGGCAGTACATATATTAAAACAGATAATTTATTACCTTCTTCGCCTTAATAATCGCTTAAATACTGGCCGAGTACCCTCATTGGCTTCTGACACATGTCATAGCTGTGAATGTGGGCGTAGACAGCTTACATATATTACACAATCACATCATACGGTCAAATTATCGTAGAGCTCTGACATTTTCTGTATCGGGTGAGTCATTAACAGAGGACGCCGGCCATATCTGACGACCTGTATGACATAGAACGTTGGGGAAAAAATCTAATACAAAAGTTGGCTTAACAGAATCAAACGAATTTCATTTTTACTTTATCATTGCTATAGTGGTTTCGTTTGATATGCAAACTAATGGAATGCGGTGCTCAGTGACGCGCGCACTTATCCTAATTAGGAAATAATCAATAATCAATAATCAATAAAACAATAATCTTATCATTCTCGTATAACAGAACAGCTGTCCACAACTGCATGGCGGAAAGGGCAAATTAAAGACTGACTGGAAGAAAGAAACATTGAGGCCAGTAAATCGAAGCGAGACGGGAAATGGGATCTATATGAGTTGAAGAGGGATAGCTACCGATATGCTAAGCCGCGGACTGGAGACCATAGTTCTATTCACAAGAAATTGTGGCGGTATACAATTTTACACTAAATATCCTTTTGTATTGCATAGTGTTTTCTTTGTAAAATGCCGTACAATTTTTTGCTCTAGTTTGTATATCAAACGAAAACACTAAGAAAGTGCTAAAAATAGTAATAACAACAAACAATTTCAAAGAAACGTCAAATTATTGGTTCGCCTATTATGTATAGTAGGTATTTGCTTGATTTTTTTGTTGCACTGTAATACTCAAAAATATCGAAGCACCACTTCTTTAAATTACAATAATTTACTAAACATAACCACTCTAAATAAATATTACTAATTTACTCCGCAAAATATACAGTCTAAATTTAGGAAAATCTGTATCGCAATTAGGTACCTATAATAATAGCAATACCACTTAATTCCGTAATTATTAATCCGACGCCGACGAGAATGAAATCTCTGGATAAGGAACATAATGACAAATAAGTTATCAACTCCTACGAGTTTCGAACTCAAGGATAGCCTGTTAATTTGCTAATTGGTCTGTATTATTTCTCGTTAGTCGTCACTGGATTTGTTGGATCGATACAACGCAATTTAGACATTCTTTAGATTGGCCCTGTGAAATTGCCACCCCTGAATTTGAAAATAAAGACTTTCGTTATCTATATCGATTGTCCATCGTCCATGTTTGCCCAGTGGACATTTTTTTGACCACCCACTGGGAAAAAATATAAAAAATTCAATTCAAACAAACATAAAAACACGCGGTTAAAAACAAACACAAAAATCAATTCAAACAAACATAAAAACACGCGGTTTCGATAGACCATTCGTTGCCAACGTATGCCGCCCAATAGGCTATTGATTATGTCCTAAAAAATAGGTGAGTGCTATTAAATTAGAGGGTAGAAATTAGAGATAGGGATGAAAATGCACCATTTCCAGTTTTTTCAATATAATATCTCGTACACGAAGCAAAATTCCGATATACCTATAACCCGGTCAAAATAGCTTTAACCTCGGCTTTAACAAATATGGGTAAGCTTACAAAAATTCGCACAGAGCTGAAAATTGGTACTAATGTTGGGAACACCATTATAATTGAAATAAGAAAAGCCCCCATTGATCCCACATCTGGAAAAAAAATTATTCACGGTGAAAGTTCTCAAATATAGGTTTTTGTGCATTTTTCAGCCCAACGGTTTTAACATAAAAATCGCTTAGACAAAAATTGTAGATCATATAATTATGTATAAACTGTTTATACATTTTTCACCCTAAGAATCGCCATTTCTGAGATACAGTTTTTCAAAAAGTTGAAAAAGTTCTGTTCTCTATAATATGCACGAGTACTTCGCCTATCCCGTAATACAAGTAAAAAATATTGATCTATGTAACTTATACGTACAAATTGTACGACATCTTATTTTCCTATGAAATCACGTAGTATTTTTACACGCAATAACTTGTAAATATATCAAGTACCACTAGATAATTATCAATCAGACGAATAGTTCTCCCCAATTTCTCATAATTTACACCGCTTTCATCATTTCAAATAGTAATTATTTTATTTAATACAATATTATTTAAATAAACAGAACCACAATAGATCGTGTAATAGGCCTACAGGGGAAAAACGCGCCAAGTAAACTACCTCCGAGGTGGTGTGCATATTATGGAGAACAACTTTTTCAACTTTTGGAATCGCTATATCTCAGGAATTGTTATTCTTAGGAAAAAAGTGCAAGGACAATTTTTATAGATAATTGCTTGATCTATTTTTGTCTGACCCATTTTTATGATAAAACTTACCGTTTGGCTGAAAAATGCAAAAAAAATCATTACGAACTGTGGGATCGATGGGGACTTATCACATTTCTTTTATAATGATGTTCCCAAGATCCCTACCAATTCAGCTCGATGCTGTAACCGTGAATGTCTATTTTGACAGGGCTACTATACTTTATATGAAATTTTTTGTGGAGAAATGAATTTCCCATCGAAATGGCTTATTTAAATAATTTAAAACAGTTTTTAAAGTTGAAACAAAAAGAAAGAAACCCCCAAAATTTCGATTTTTGAATTTTTTGGTTTTGCTTGCAATTTTTTTTTTCGGTTTGAGATAGGTATGGGCATTGCTTTATAACAAAAAAAGGAGACAAAATATCCCTTAAAATGCCGGGTAAAAAATTTTTGGGGTTAAAAATTGGCCGAAATATGGCCAAACTCGTACATTGCTTTTATTGTTTTTTAGCCATTCTATATGACATGGATGCTTTTATTTGTCCACTCGATATTTCAAACCCAAAAAGACGAAACATGAAAAAAATCTTCTCACGCAATAAAAAAATGAGAAATAACTGGAGTATTTTCTTGAGACGAATATAAAGTGCCCAAAAGTATTGATATTTCGGAGTACGGTAAACTTACTTCATATTTGAAAGCCGTATCTGGAAATTATAAACAAAAAAAGACTGGAGAGAAATCAAATCGAATTTTTGAATAAATCACCGGATGAATAATATTTACATGTTAAAGTACAGTCGGTACGATATTTGTTGAGATTTACAATTTGAGAATTACAAGAAAACCAAATTCCAAAAGACCTACGCACTTTAAAAAATAAAAAAAAATAAATTAAAGGTTTCAGAAACTTGGCTAAGTTATAACTTACTATGTCAAAGCTATATCTTACACTATGTTTCTACTCGTACATGCAAGTTTTTGCTATCTTTTTACGTAACAAATATATATTTTTTACGATGTTAGAAGTTATTACTGTATTATTTGCAACACAGAATATGAATACACTCTTACTTTCATATGAAACATTACGAGCATTTTGAGCCAGCATTTTGAGAATTTTGAGAGAAAAGTAAGTTTCTAATACTTTACGTTTATGCTCGTTTATTATCGTTCGTGCTCGGGGTACGTTCTCCAAAAATACGTGACTTTCCTCACTAATAATCACTGTTCAGCAAGATTGCAATACGGAACATGACTACAATTTCAAAAATAAAAATAATACAAAAACATAGCGTACCTAATGTAATAAAATGTGTACTTCACAAAAAAAAACAAGATTTCTAATTCCGCGCGATCGGTATGAAGGATCTAAACAGCGTTAAAATTAAAGCGGCCCGAAACGAGCTGTGACGTCACCACCTGCGCTATTCGGTAAGCGTTGCGCCGTAAAGCGGCCGAATGAACTATAAAACAGGCGGTCGAGTGCTGGGATCTCCCGTAGCCGACCGACGGTCTCCTTGTCGCTTATAAATTGTAGGATCTGGCGTCACTACTTTGAACCCGTTTGAAACGATTCGCTCGCGCGTGAAACTTTTTTATTATTGGGAATTAAAGCGTCATATTTTGCATATATTATTTTTCAGTATGGTAGAACATTTTTATGCAATGAAAAATATGTGAATGTTCCCTATTGCTGAAAAAATCCAGGTCCTACCTAATAATACCGGCGAAGTTCCTTCCAGTTCTTCAGAAACTCCCTATCGAGTGAATTTGAATAATTCAGGTCAAAATGACAAGATCGTTTTTGAGATACATGTTAATATTAATAACCATTCTAAATCAAATTCTACAAAATCGAAGAGTCGTATTATTAATTTTAATCCACTAGTATATTAGAAGGCACGGAAAACAAGACGTATTAAACCTTCCTAAAATACTGGGTAAAAAATATTAACAGCGATTCTTCGTAAACACACTGAAGCAAACGCAATGTGGTTAATAAAAAAAATCTCATTCGGCTTTAGGCAAAAGGTCGAATCAATACAATAATAAGGACGGTGCTCAGTCGCCGAAGCAACCATTTTTTTTAGGGGGTTCGTTAATTTTAAATAACAATGTAACCATCGATCGACTGCCGAAGCTAAGTCGCACGGAAAATTGATAAGAATTTCCGACTTTCCACATCGACCCCAATCATGCATTTAGCCTGTATAAAACGGATGCAAACAACTAACAATGTTTATCTAGCTCTCATAAAAGCTTTGCAACCTTCGTCGTGATTTAGGTTAATTCTGTTAAGTTCGCACTAAAACCGAGCACACAAACTAAACCTGTGTAAATGTATTGTTAAACTCCAACAATAGTTTGACTAAAACAACAGATTCGCATATTAGAGAATGAGATACCTAGCTTGCACGTAGTTTAAACTTTGAACAAATAATTATAGTACCTATATAGTTGCAGTTAAAATCATTCAAAGATCTCATTAAAATGTATAAAATAATAAAATAATCATGCTATTCGAAGAAGAACAAACAAATGATTCACCAAAACACTACTTGCATATAATATATGCCTATTTGTTTCACATAATGTTCACATTTAGAATATTACCCAAACCAAATCCTACATAATAAATTAATTATACCAAACAGTTTTATTATAGACCATTTAACATGTTTTCATAATCACAATGTTTTGCATTTTATATATAAACACTCAAAATACGCGGAACAGTCTGCATTATCACATTGATATACAATGTAATATTGTCCAAGGTCCCTTTTGTATCTAAGAATAGACATTGCAAGTTTTTCGTATCAAATCTAACATGAATTCAAAATACACGATTAGCGAATTCTGGACGGTATCTCGAACCGGTTTTATTGTCTACACATATTCCAGATAAGTGAGTGAGATAGTCGAAAGTATCCTCATTTACGGCTGCCGAATTGTTAGGTACAATACATACCACACGGAGAGAAATGTTTAGAAGGAATGACTACTTATTTCAGTAACCTGGGTACGGAAATAACACATTTCTATTTTTACTCTGCAAAACTTTTCAGTAATCCTTACATGGTACTAACTAAATCAATAAAATTTAATGCGACCGATAGAAAAATTTTAAATATGTAACTTTAACACCAAAATAACTGAAATAAGTAGACATTTTTACCAACCATTTTTCTTCGTGTAGACAAAACTGACAAAAGTATATGAAATTCGTCATGTTTGATGTACCCCCAATTACCTCCAATTCCCCCTTAACAATTATCCACGGTTAAACAGAAAATACTGGCTTAAATACTACTTTTCTTGTGCGAGTGAATGTTTTGGCGCGCAGAGAAAAAAAGCAACTTTAATTTTGACTATAATTTATGGTAAACTGGATATAAAGTGCGACGAATGAGAGAAGGAAAGTCGATATATCTGCATTCTTCTAACACGCCTCAATGTTTGGAGAAGCGTTCTTCGAACCTCTAGAATCTTCGATACGCACATTCCATACGCGGTGATGTCATTCTCCATAGGAGTGATAATAATATGATATACGGGCATCAAAGATTTACTCCTACTCGCTGTCCTCCTAAATAATACCTAATCTCGTTATTGCATGTTATCGTTAACGTACATATACAATCATTATGAGTACGAACATGTTCATCGCTGAACATGTTCAGAAAATTAATGAAATTTCATAGTTAGAGATTCGTTTTGCAATCGGTTTTAGTGGAGACAGGGCCTCCTTAAGAGCCAACCCGTTTATTAGGGTACCTCTATGATGACGTTATTTTATCATAAGTAACAGTTTGTTATGAAATATATTCCGTTTTACTCGAGGTTTTACTAATAAAAACCTCTGTATATTGTATATTATTACGTTATGCCGTGACCGGACCAGTATCGTGACGTCACAAATTCTTGGCCACGGCCTGTCTTACGGAGGTCCCGAGGCAACATTATTTTTATTTTCTCGAAATTTATAAATTATTTATTATTAGTAATAATTATCGTTAGCAAGTTCTGGTAATTAATAACAGCGCGCAAATTGAAAATCGAATAAAAATTGTTAATAAAAACTGGAATTTTGTTTATAAATATTTTTCCCTCGCGTTCTTAGCCAAATAATTGCGGCAGAGAGTAAGTACTATTTCAAGTATCAAAAAACGTGGTTTCTTGTTTTTGAAAATATTGTTTCTACCACAAGTACTTCACCGGAGACCACCACAACTTTGGTAAATAACAATCAAGGACTCGAAATAATAAAGTTGTTCTCTAAATAACGGCACCATTTCTAAAAATAAACAAACACATAGGTACACGAGATCGAATAATGGTGATTTCATGAACCGAACCGGGATGATAACTCAGTTCCATAATGACGAATCCTTTCCGCAAAAAAGATAACCTGACTGTTCCGAAAAGCTGACTACCATTTTCTCGGGAAATTATTCAATGCGTATCTATCTGATTGATTCACTGTTGAATTCGCGTAATGATTCGTAAACTTGGCACCGATTTGGAAGTACTTGGCTGCATGGCACAAAACAATTCATGCGAGGTTGTTTTGAGTGTAACAGGAAATAAAATGTTTCGTTTTATTGCCACTGTTACTGTCTCGATGTTTATTTAACGCAACTAAACTATTCCTTTTTTATGACGTTCGTGTTTCTAATCGTTAAATGAACACTGAACCGCAATATATATCTGTAATATATACTTTTGATTTTGAACAATTCATTCCAGTTTACATCGAAATGTACACCAATATATAAACAAATTCACTCCAGTTTGTACACCGAAATATACATCAATATATTTTTTGATGATACATATATTTATCAGTAATTTATAACATGTAGCCCTAATAATTAAACCGTAATCACATAATAATACCTAGTTATTTTTGTTTGTAAAGGAATACTGTGGGTACTCACCTAAAATCTAGACTGAGATTCCTCTGATGATTGCTCAACCTGGCCTTGACATTCAACGAGCTGTTAGGGCGACCGTGCACCGAAGGCACGGTGTCCCGACACCCGTTTAGTTTCTGCCTCTTCAGGTGGGCCATGTTGGGCTGCTGCTGGACCAGCCCCGAGGGCACAGCTCCGCTCATCGTCCCTTCTCTCTAGCGCTTCATCTTTCGATAACGGATCACATGAGCTCTACACATACACTGGGCTACGTTCCGGTAGAAGATTTTCGGTCTCTTCCTAACCTGTGAGAAGAAATCTTACTTTAATTTTCACATACACCAAAACTGCAGGGGACGGGGGTACTACAAGCCTTGACAACCTGTGGCAGATTTATGACGTTTGTGATAGGTTATTTCTGGGTGACAGGTGACGTGGCGTTATTTAATTCTCTAGTTGTCTTTAATTAAGTAGTGACATTTCACAATTAATTATCGGAAAATATTTGAATGAGGAATTTTGCTGTTTGAAATTAGAATTAATTGGCATTATTATGTCCATAAAGTTAGCATGTCGACTTTTGCAAATCGATCTCGCTATGGCATAAACATTTGCCGTTTTTTAGCCGTTGATTAATCGTGACAAACGTGAGAGAGAAAAAATTGCAGCTATTTAATTTTTTTTATATCGGGTGCCCTGCTAATATCATATGAAGTTAGCAGGTCACATTATACAGTGAGCTCGTAAAGTTTGGAATAAATTCAATTAATCGTTATTGAAGGATTTTCACAGGAAATCCTCGGACACGTCAACTTTATTTTATAAAATGTCACATTTTTCAGCCATCGATTTTTTTTGTTTTGTTCGTTTTTGAGCTATGACGTCATCGACAATTTTTTTTAAATGACAACCCATATTTTTTTTCACTGATTTCGATAGAGCACATTTTTCTGAGTGCGAATATGTCAAAAACATAGTACCTTTAACATTAAAGTGTTCGAGATATTCGGTTGCAAAGTTTTAAGAATGAATTATACAAGCGATGACCAAATGCTAATCATTTATCAAGAAAGCGCAGGAAAAACAACAGTTTTGACAGTTGTCACAATTTTGAAGTTTTTCCTCGCAAGTTTGTGTTTTAATCAGTTGAATAATATCATTAAGTAAGTTGATTAATCATTATTCCATCATAATTCATTTTATTTAAAAATGGTCCGTCGTTTGAGTGAAAGGGAAAGAATCGAAATTTTGATGATGATCGGTTACGGGGACAGAGCTCGCACACAAGTAGAAGTTTGCCGTTTATTTAACAACAAATATCCAAACAGAGAACCAATTACACAGTCCACCGTTAGCAAAATAGAACAAAAGTTTTTAGAAGTGGGTCATACGAGAGATCGCCCTAGAACGGGTCGTCCACCAGTGCAACAAGATGTTAAATTGAATGTTCTACTAGAGCTTCAAGAAAATCCCCATTTACCCACCCGCCAAGTGGCGGCAAACAACGGAATAGTTCAAAGCTCCGTCTTGAAATATTTGAAATTGAACAAATGGCATCCGTATAAAGTGGTTTTGGTCCAAGAGTTAAACGAAGATGATCCTGACCGTAGGTTACAGTTTTGCCAAACCATGTTGCAACGCCTGATTGATGACGACGGATTTTTACGCAATATTGTTTTTTCTGATGAGGCTACCTTTTATCTCGACGGCACAGTTAACCGGCAAAACTGTAGATATTGGTCTCCTGAAAATCCACACTGGAAAATGGAAACTCGTAGTCAGTTTCCACAAAAAGTTAACGTTTGGGCTGGTATTGTAGGTAATCGTGTTTTGGGCCCATTTTTCTTTGAAGGCGTATTAACAGGTGAAATATATTTAGAATTTTTAAGAGACGACTTAGTCCCTGCACTTGCGGTACTTTACCCAAATGACGTAGATCCAGATCTGCCCCATCACACGATATGGTACCAACAAGACGGTGCACCACCCCATTTTGCAGTGATCGTTCGCGATTATTTAAACCATGTATTTCCTAACCATTGGATTGGTCGCAGGGGAACTATCGAATGGCCCCCTAGATCTCCAGATCTCACTCCCCTAGACTACTTTTTATGGGGCTATTTAAAGAGCAAAGTCTATTTCAATAGACCAAATACCATCGAAGAATTAAAGGACAGAATTCGCAATGAAATTCGAACCATTCAACCCGATACTGTTGGTAAGGTTCTGCAGGAGTTTCAGTGGCGGATGGGATATTGCCAGGAAGTGAATGGAGGTCACTTTGAAAATTTACTCTGATTTTATTTTTTACTTTAATTATTTATCATTTATTTGTTAAAATATTTTTTTATTTGTTTAAATTGTTGTTAAAAAATTAAACAGATTACTCCCAAATCTTTCAAAATGTTCGATAAGCTACCAAAATAAATAATATTACTCCTTAATCTTTTAAAATGTAATAAGCTATAAGCTATTAGAATCAATAAGCTATTAAAAATCTTGACCCGCCCGATAGCTTATGCATGGTGCCATGGTACATTTTATAAACTTTGCAACCGAATATCTCGAAAACTTTAATGTTAAAGGTACTATGTTTTTGACATATTCGCACTCAGAAAAATGTGCTCTATCGAAATCCGTGAAAAAAAATATGGGTTGTCATTTAAAAAAATTGTCGATGACGTCATAGCTCAAAAACGAACAAAACAAAAAAAAATCGATGGCTGAAAAAAGTGACATTTTATAAAATAAGGTTGACGTGTCCGAGGATTTCCTGTGAAAATCTTTCAATAACGATTAATTGAATTTATTCCAAACTTTACGAGCTCACTGTATGTAAACCGCGATGCCAATGTGATGTACAAGCCTGAACTAATAATAGGGGCCATGCAACCAATAGTGCAATAGAAGAGACAATTGCAATTATTTGGGAGCAAATTATAAAACATTAGGGAAAATTCTGTAAAATTCTGTATGGCCAATGCGGCCAATTAAGATCAAATGAAGGTCTAATTACAACTAATTAAGGGCAAATTAGAGACAAATTACATAAATAAAACTCAAAATGTACGCGCCTTTAAGCGCCAACCCGCCAAGAATTCTAAGAATTGGGAAGTAATGACAATTCAAGGGACCAATGGGCCAATTGTAAGGTCCAATGTGACAATTAATGTAGCAAATGGCCAATGAGGTGTACACATTTTTGGGTCGCGGTTTACCCCTCGTAAACCTCGGTAAAACGTTAATTAAAAAATAATTAAGTTAGCTTAACATTTGCTAGCCATTAATAAAATTAATCGTGAAAGAAAAAAAATTGCAAAAAAATGTGAAAGAAAAAAGTATCTTTGCTGCTGACGAATGGTTATAAGGAAAATGTGGTAAGTTTCATTTTATAAACGGATAATTTATTTGTTCGAATATCGATTCTTCATGATTAAATCAAACAAGTCGAACGGCAAAATCTCAGCCAAAAACGAGTCCAAAAAAGACTTTTCCCAGCGATAAACTCGGTTGTCCCGCTGAGAGTTTTTGTTTAGTATTATCAATAAATATTCTCGAAATCACGGCAGGGCAACCGAGTTTTGTTCTTGGAAATTTTTTTTCCACACGTTTCTTGGCTCACATTTTGCCGTTCGCCTTGTTTCATTTAATCGTGAAGAGTGCCATTTTATCGTTAATTGTTTACTGATAGTAATAAACAAAAAACCTCGAAATCGTGGAATCTCTGCAAGGCAACAAAGTTTTCGGCTTGGAATTTTTTTTTTCGGCTCGTTTTTTGCCTCACATTTTGCCATTCGCCTTGTTTCATGTAATCGTGAAAAGTGCGATTTTGTCGTTAATTGTTTATTGATAGCAATAAACAAAAAAACTGGAAATCGTGGAAACTCACCAGGGCAACCGAGTTTTCGGCTTAGAAATTTTTTTTCGGCTCGTTTTTGGCGTTAATACTTTTGTCGTTTACTGATAATAAACAGTAGTTTAGTTTAATTGAAGGCTCGCAGCAGAACAACCGATTTTTTCGACTCGTTTTCAGGCCAAAATTTTGCCGTTCGCTTGGTTTGATTTAATTGTGAAGAGTGCGATTTTGCCGTTACTTGTTTACTGATAGTAATAAACAGATAACCTCGAAATTGAGGGCTCTCAGCGGGGCAACCGAGTTTTTGGCGCGAAAGTTTTTTTTTTGACTCGTTTTCTGGCTGAGATTTTGTCGTTCGACTTGGTTGCTTTAATGGTGAAGAGAGCGATTTTGCCGTTAATTGTTTATCGATAGTAATAAAAAAAAACTTCAAAATCACTGAATCTGAGCAGAGCAACCGTGTTTCTCGCTTGGAAAATTCGTTCTTGACTCGTTTTCTGGCTGAGATTTTGCCGTTCAACTCATTTTATTTAATATTGAAGATAGTGATTTTGTCGTTATTTGTTTATCGATAGTAATAAACAAAAAACCTCGAAATCTAAAGCTCTCAGCGGAAAACCCGAGTTTCTCGCTGGGAAAAGTCTTTTTTCGACTCGTTTTTGGCTGAGATTTTGCTGTTCGACTTGTTTGATTTAATCGTGAAGAGTGCGATTTTTTCGTCATTTTTTTATTAATGGTAATTTTTTTCATTCATTTTTTATATAATATGTGACCTGCTAAGTTCATATGAGGTTAGCAGGGCACCCGATTTAAAAAAAAATTTAAGAGCGGCAATTTTCTTTTCATGATTAATTAACGTCTAAAAAACGGCAAATGTTTATGCCATAGCGAGATTGACCTGTTAACTTTATGGAGACATGGCATTAGTTACAAAATTCGACCAATCATAATGACGTCGATTGTTTTATTATAAAAGGGAAAATAACTAATATCTACACTAGGCACATTGTTGACAATTTTCTACTCTATCAACACCTACTTAGATAAACAATACAATTTTATTTTTGCTGTTAGTTTTTGAATATCGTGAGCTGGGTTTAAAAAGGAAGTTCTTAGACCTAAATTATAAAAAAAATATATGCAGTTGCTGTCAATAAAAATGGGCAGTGACTTGATATTTTATGTTTTTCCCCAAAAATTTCGCAATGATGGTATAATAATAGCCCAGTATGTAAAGAGTTTTGCCCTGCAAAAGGTGGAGTAGCGACAGATAATTTTGCAATAATAATAGCCCAGTATGTAAAGAGTTTTGCCCTGCAAAAGGTGGAGTGGCGACAGATAATTTTGAAATATGTTAATCAGGCCATTTCCATGGCCCAGACATGGAAATGGAAGTTTAAATTGGAAATTAAATATGCACGTTGAACCTCGTTTTAAAACAAAACTAATCTTGAGATTACCTACTCCTATATTCTAATATGTATTATATATTCCCCTTGTCTATTCCATTCGAAGGTGATATACAACATGAAATCAATAAAGATGCAAATTTAAATGTCATAAAAACTCAGGGTTCGTAAGTAAGCTAAATTATATATACCTACTTATATGAGGTAAAAAAGTCTGGACCAGCGGACAAAACTGGAAAAAAACACAAAAAGTGGAAAAACCCATTGGTTCAAAAGTTCAAACTGATTATGCATCTTATACACATTCTTACAATTGGTTGCCAATGTTCAATCGAAAGAATATTTTCAAATTCTAATTTAATACAATCGAAAATTCGAAATCTGTCTATTTCGAATTTTCGATTGTATTAAATGGGTACTGTGTCAAAACTAGTAAGTATCTGTGTATAAAATTCTGAATGTGAAACGTCCTGGAGACTCACTAGATCAAATTGATCAATACTGAAAATTCTGCAAGCGGTTTTATTAATTCAAACCCCGTCACCTCAGGTGACTATTGAACCAAAGAATCAGTTTTTATTTTTTTTTTAATAATAATATAATTATGCATAGTCTGTTGTGTGTTACTAAGTACGTTAGTCAGAATTCTTTTATTGTGTTGTTTTCGGTTTGTTTGTTTGTTTATGCTTGAATATTTATTTATTTGTTAATTGTTAATATTCATTTTTTTTGTTATTTTCATTATTTCATATCGTAAAAAAATATGCAATACTGATTTTGTTAATTTACATTAAAAAATGGGAAAATTCCACTTTACATGGAAAAAATACTTTTCTCAATTTTGACCAGGGCACAAAAAACGGTTAAAACCACCCGGTTTTTTCAGTGTGGTATCTTCCAGTCAACCCTGATAGTAGTCACAACTATATAATAAATATCGAGATAAATATTAATAAAAAATATAAAAAGAATTTTATCATCTAATTTTATACCAATATAAGATAATATATTGGTGATAAATAAAGCTCAGATAAAAATGCAGACAGGCGAATTAACGAATGCTATTCATATCTATACTTTTCCGCGTCGCCGTCGTTTTACATAAATTAGGTAGCTACATTAATCTAGAAGGGCCAAATATTTCAGTTGAACGGTGGCAAGACGATGCGAAGTGATGTAATGAATCCCCGGTTATTTTTAACTAGAGGAGTCAGGCCATCCTGTTCAAATTACAATTTTTTTCAGACAGATTTATGTAGACGAATTAATCACTGCATAATTTATGGCCTCCCAGCCTGACTGCTGATTGCACTTCTAGTGAGAATAGGGATGTGAAGGAAAGATAATGTGCGTGAAAACGGTTTCAGAGAACTATCCGAATACCTAGTATACTAGTATATACCTACTCGGGTACCTATAAGCATAGTAAATGCGAGAATCGCTCTCATCCGTCAGCTGTCATAATTAAAATGCAGCAATAATAAAGATGCATTATGCTATTTACAACGAATGAAATCTCGATTTCATGAATATTTAATCTGTATTTAGTATCTGTATTTAGATACATACGTATCAATAAGTTGGTTGAAGTTACAAATCTAGCTGACACTAACTCTAGCCAGGGTTGAGATGATTAAAAATCATAATTTTTAAAAAATAAAATCATGATTGTGTTGAATTTTTTTTTAAATGTACACTTAAAAATTTGTTCAATCGTTTAAAAAAAACTGACGCATTTTTATGGTCATATTGTCATATTTATTATAATATAATAATTAAAAATGAAGTTAGGCGCGGAGCTGCTCTTTAGAGAAGAAGAAAAGAAGCTTTAGAGTTTTACCGAGAGCTTTGCTTCATATTCAGGCACGGATTAAGGTATTCTTGCGCCTGGGGCAATAATTTTTACAGCGCTTCTTTATCACGTCTAATTATTAACATTAATTAAGTAGACGCCTACATTATAAGTCCTTAAAAAAATCTTAAATACGCTTACATTGTAATTCCTTAAAAACCGTCCAACTATTGTGCATAAATAAAAACTAAGTAAAGTAAGTAGGTTATAGTAATGGTACCTAATATATTTTTTATTTCGAGAATACGTTTTAAAATGCAGATAACAAGACACAAACAAACATTGTAACACTAAATGGAAAATTTTCTTCGGTTAAGTTGCAGGAAATTGTCAATTAATTTGTCTGCATCTAAACTATTAACGGTATCACTTTCAATTGCTAAAATGGAGAGATTAGTTGTGTGTTCTTTTGACAAAGTACTTCTTAAATCTTTTTTTAATTTTTTAATACAGAAAATGACCTCTCACCACTTGTGTTAGTCGCTGGCTATTGACAAAAATATTCTTAAAAAATGTCTATGTTAGAAAAATTCGTAGCACATATGTATGTATGTATATGAGTCGGAGCATGTACATTCTTCCTTTTTTACTCGAGTACTTTTCTTCAAATTATCCTATTTATTACGAGTGGCTTGGTGGCAGAGTCTCTTACAATTTTATGTGTGATGGCACGGACTGAGTTATCTACTGATATTTATTGGTCTGTTCTGATTTTACCACTTATCGGGTACCACACGCCCGCAGCAGATGTGTTGAGCGATCCCAGATCTCCGGCAGACCGTAACGGTCCGCCCAAGCCTGCCTGGGGCACCCATCCAAGTACCGGCCGGCGTCTGTCTTGCTTAACTCGGAAGACCGAAATCTTACCGGCCAAGTCTTGCGGCTAGGCGGTCCCCTGTCCCATAATGTTTGCGCTCTAATAAGTTTTCACAGTCGCAAGATTTAGTTTATTTGTCGAATCCATGTATATTTACAAAAAATCATGATTTTTTCAACCCTGGCTGAAGCTGACATCTGCTCAGAAACTACGCCTACTGTGTAATAATAGTAGGTAGGTATATTATTCAACGTGCAGTAATTAATAAGTCACAATTTACCCAGACCATTGTAAGTGTTTAATCTCGAACGAGTTGTTTTTTTTGTTGCGTTTTTGGGAGAAATGTAATAAAAGAATATTTTCTATTGTAAAACGTCAACGTTATCAGTTGACACGATTCGACGGTCATATAGCCACCTTGCTTTTAGTTCTCACTAAAAATAGTCGGGATGATGTCTATACGTTGCCATGGCAACATATTATGTAAATCAAAATTGTAGTGTTGTATACTCGGTTGTATAATAATTATCAGCTATTCAATACTATTGTATAATGGCTACATTATACAACACTATTCAAATATACCTATGATGGAGTTATTGTCAAATGGTCGTGGACAAAATACATTCACTTTGAATAAGTGCTAACCTATAAAAGTGCTTTTTAGTTGGTGTTGACGGTTCTTTGAAAATCTGTTGACACTCCCCACTTACGGCTTCTTCTTTCAGAAAATCATATATATGTTGATCGAAGTTGCCTAAATTTTATTATTCAATGAATGAGGGTCGGGGGCCCCTCTGCAGGCTGCGGACCCTTGTGCATTGCACAACGGAAAATAAAGCATTATAAACAATATTATATCTACCTACTTCGATCTCTACCCATCTTTCATAATACCAATTTACGTAACTACAATTTTATTAAGTATCTAGTACATATCTAGTTAATCTCTTTAATTACGTACAGTTGCTGTTAAAAGTAAGTTACCTATTATACTAATTAGTTGTTAGTTAAATAAATAAATGTATTAGGTACCTATGTGGTTTCCTGATTTGCCTAAATAGAAAGTAGTTTTTTAAATTGGCTGCCGCTTACATAACGCTGCAAAAATGTGACCTTTCAAGACTCAAGACGCGATTGGTAGGTAATAGGTAGGTATTAACAGTTTTTTGTGAAATGAATATTATTAATACCTACAAGAATACATTCTCTAAAGTTAAGGGTGGACTTACTGGTTTTGAACAGTCTTAATTTCTAATTTACTGGTGGCCGACAGAATGAGGACTGTTAATTTATTGCCTGGCTTATCAACTTTCCTAAAATACCAAATGCAGCCTTATACGGCTTTACACAAAATTGGTATTTGATGCCATTCTATTGCGGACCATTTTCCCAAGAACAGATAAGCCAATAATTTTAATTTATATTTACCTATCTATAATCTATGACACCGATCTTGAGTGATATTTTAACAGGTACCTACTTACTCACACGTTTAAATTGTTCAGTTGTTGTTGATAGGTATTATTACTAGTAATTTATTTCGCTGTTTGCAACACTGGATTTTTTTTACACCCTCCCAAATAAATGTAAACAGAAATTTTTCTATGGGACTGAATAACTAGGTATCTAACACTACAAACTATCAAGCACTAAATTTTAATGTTTTGGTATTAATTAGATTTACCTACCTACACTAACAAATATTTAGTGTTTTAGAGGCACCTAAGAGTTCATAATAATTAATTTATTATTTATTGCACTTGCGCTACTTACAAGTGGTTTCATAAATGTTTACAAATTTGCTATGTTAAACATGTGAAAATGTCATGTCGCATTGATTCATACCTAATCAAAATAACGAGGTACTTAACTGTCAGGACTCAAGATGCTTTTTAATAGTTTGATATTATACCTACTTATCAATTTGTTTTTAATGCAAATAAATGAAAGTTAAAGTTATTTCATAAAATTGTCTCAAATCTAGTGGCATTTTCGACAAAGTGAGGAAATAAAGTTGTTTCGAATAAAGGGTGTGCCGATACGGCATACGCTTACATAAAATCACAGGAAAACCGATTCAAAAAACGCTAGAAATTGCTTTTTAACATTAGAAACTCGATTTGTCGGCGGTATTTAGGTTTACGGAGGAATGCATATGTGAGTATAGTTACTTTCTACTCCTGTGTGGATAAATTCCAGGGACGCAAGATCCGATTCGTTCAGCTGTCAAATAACACAAGTGTTGCCCTCAATAAATGCACTCTGCACTGTTACGACTCAAAATAAATACACAAACAAAAAAAATCACCCTTGATTTGAGCACAACACATTAACATATCATAGTTTTTATTCCGTTCACAGTTCGCGAGCTAACGACAAAACACAAACTGCCACAGTGCCACGACTAGGGCGCCATCGCCATTATTGCGTACAGAATTACAGATGGTGGTGGGGGCAACGAGCGATTGTTGTGAACCGAACGAACACGGTCCGAACTCCATCCAACTGATCCGTCGAAGCGGCGGCTGACAATTTTAATCTGAAATTCCAATTGCTTGAGTGCTACAGAATACAGTTTATCATTTTCAATTCTATTCTAATTAACAAAAATGTGGGCGATATTCCAGGGGTGTGCTATTCTAGTGCACATTAGGTATTCAAACTGTACCTATTAAATAAAGTGCTTAAACCTTAAACTAATTAGGTACCCAGGTATACCTACTTACGTTTACGTACCCTACCCACCTACCTATCATCCCAATTCTTCATATATTTATAGATCAGAATTCATAGTTATTGATATTATAAATTATAATTATATCAGTGATTCAATGTTATTTATTGTAATATTTATTTATCCATTTCTTGAAATTTTTCGTCATTTAGCAATGGCAAAATATACCTACCTATTATACAGATAATTTTTTACTGTATATGTATATACTAGGTATCTAACAATCAAATGCCTGTATTTCAAGTGACAGCAGTGTCATGTGACAGCATTCATCCAATCATAAGACGTCAATCAACGCATTAGAGCATTAGCATGGGGTGACATGATTTATTGAAATATCAAATTTAAAATCAACAAATGTCAAATTGACAATTAATTTAAATTGTATTGATATGTAAAAAATTATCTTACCGAATACACCTCGATATAAATACTCTAAATTTTGTCATTGATAGATATTGACCAAGCAACAAGCTTTCACATTCTCAATGACAACATTATCTCTATACGTTAGGTATGTATTATCAAGGCTCGTGGTGTACAGGTGATAATTACTATACCCATAGTCCCATAGGCGCCGACTACAGAGGGCATCGGGGCTCTTGCCGCTCTTGACCATCATGAGGAGGCGAAATGCCCCCTCCCAAAAATTAGCTATTCTATCCTATCAGCAGATCAGGAGCTCAACAGATTGGCAGTTGTTTCAGTCTCCTTTGCAGGAACATGAAATCAATTCCATGCATGATCGGGAAATCAGGAAACCTCTCAAACAGTTAACAGGACATTTAGTCATTCCAGCTTTTTTGTAATCGGATAGGCTTTCAGCAGTTGGAATGGATGAGTGGCCAAATACAGAAATATGAGAAATGTCTCAGTGGTCTTGAAATGCTTCTCATGCTTCCCAAATGGATTTCTTACTATTACCTATAAAGGCGGAGGTTGTATCGCAACCAGCTAATGAGTAAAGAACAGTAATGCTCGTGCTTGTGGCTCCCCCAGGGTTATACAGATGATGCTGGTGTGGTAAAACCTGTAATCCTGGCTTATGCCAAAGGCCACCCAGATATGGGCCAAAGGGTGAGTCTATATAAGTTATACACTCCATTATATATTTGCCTGGCGGCCAGTTGAACTCTACAACCTTGGAACTTGGAAGTCAAAGAGTTGAACAATTCCTTCTTGTTCCCCTTTCTTCGAATCCCCCCACCACAATTTTCCTAAGTACACTCCTTTAAACTGTCTGATGGTAAGGCAGAAATATTTTATCAACATGCTGATGGAAGGTGTCAACACATGAAGCGGGCAGGCAGTGGACGATGACGCCATCGGCAAAAATTTGGAGTCGTAAGTTGGATGGGCTTTGATTGGTCTGGCTGTTCAAGACATTGCAGTAGCTGATCGTATTGCAAGACTACATAATGGGAATAACAGGAATGAAATCCAAGATGGTTAACATCTGTAACAAATCACAAATCACATTTTTTATGATTTTTTCAGAAGTCCCCACCTCGAAAAGAAAGATTCACATGTGATATTTGGTCGTAAGGTCGTGCTTGGTGGCGAATGACGTGCTTGGTGGCGAACGTTATAATGCCCCACCAAGCTCCAAGTGTCGCCATTGCTTATATAGAGCCGGGAGCCACGATAGCATCTTTAAATAGTGTTATTGAGAATTACTAGGTTTTGTTAATATTTCTAAAAAGTGTTTCATTTGGCTATAAAACGAACATGGGTGCAAAAGCTCACGGTTATTTAGAATTATTCTTACTGAAACATGAAACTTGATTTTATTTAAAAATGATGGTACCTTTGGAATAATGGTACATTTTTGAAAAATATTAGACGCAGAATTTTAGAAATATTGTCCCCCCCCCCCTGGGAAATCCAAAAGTCGGAGCTACTGAATATATATATATGTGTAGATCTTTGTTGTTAATGGCAAAAATACATACCTATACAAATTTAATTCTTTAGGAATGTTAGTGTTTCGGTAGATTTTGGGATACGTTCACTTTTTAGAAGAGATAGATAGGTACACAGTGACTTTTAACTTGTGTAAGCCAGTAGGTGTAGGTAAAGTACATCCAATATAAATTGAAACCGCATAAAAAGTAAAAGTCGGAAAAGCAAAGCGGCCGCGCATGCGTGCTGTCGGCATCTCCTTCAAAGACAAAGGCGGCAAAAAATTGTTTTACAAAGGTCTTGCCGCCTTTACTTTTTATGCGGTTTTAATTCACATTGGATGTACTATATTTAGAGTTTTCGCGCGCTTAGTTTTATTACACATTGGAAAACTAAAACAATAATAGCACACTCGTAAAATCAACAGATTAAAAGTTGTATAATCTTACATTAGGCTTACCTATATAACAATAAAATTACGATAAAAATCAACAATAAAATTGATTATTAACCAATAAAAGCAAACAAAAGTTCTAAGAACAATGAATTGACGATGATTAAAATTAATCTGCACTAAAAAAATATAATGGGTAATATATCCAGCACTAGCACAAATAGCTTTACAACCGGTCAGTAGATAGGAACTTAAAATTTTTCGTTCAACTCCTCCCATCAGATTGTAATCAGTCTCTGTTCACTTTCATTACACACATAAGAGTGTCCGAGAAGTTCTCTATAGGATTTAAATCTGTGGTGCGGGCTGTACCGACAATAATTCCTCGTTATGTGGGGTTGATATTTTTCGTATGTTGGGAACATAACAACTTGCTATTCTTATGTTTATTTTTCCAACGTGCTTTAAGCTGCACAAATTATATGAAGATGAATGAAAAAGCTAATGTTCAGAAAAGGACCACAGTTTGGTTTCCTTTGGGATATGCAGCGTTGTATCTGCTCGGTGCTGTTCAAAAGGCTTTGTTGGGTGTGAAAAAATCTCCCTGTATATTTCAGCTATATTTCAGCTCGCAGCTATAAATGTACAATAAACATCGGTATATGAAAATATACAGGATGTCCCGCCAAAAAGGATTTTTGATAGCAGCAACACAACAGCAAAAAACAATCAATTTTTAAAAAGTGACCCTATTTTATTTGTGACTCGCCCTATATACAAGCACATATTTTGTGATTTTGTCACAATATGTTATTTGAAGTTAAAGAAATAATATTCATGGTGCAAAAAAAGTGGAATGAAATCCTTAAATTGCCATAATTTTATTAAATATAAATAACCAATTTTTATCTTTAACACCATGTATCTCAAAAACTAGTAATTGGATTGAGTTGGGACTGTGACAGTTCTGATCAGGAGATCAAAATTTATCAGTGGGGGATTCAGCTTCATGAAAAGGGGGGGGGCGGATGGTGGTCCTCCGAGGGAGGCGGAGTCGAGGTAATAGCGCCGCAGGCGAAAACTTTTTTCGGAATTCAGAATAAACTAAGTAAACTATTAATGTTTAATTACTGCCTAATAATATTAATATTTAATGACTTCAAATAAAAATTACGTTCGAATTACTTTCAGACGCCTGAACAAAATAGGAGGGCGCCCCCCTTCCTTTACCACGCCTGACTATAACGTTTTAAAATTTTAGCAATATTCACAGAGAGCACTTTTTCCCTATACTTTTTGCGGGGTCTCTTAACTACATCATCGTACATCGTAAATAAACAATAGCAATAACAGTGGACCTAAATTGCTGCCTTGTGGGACACCGCTTGGGCACAATTAGGTTCGTGAATTGAAATTATTCACCCTAACATGCAATTCTGTTTCAGATAAATACAATTTTAAATAATAATTAACAAAATGCTCACTAAAACTTCTCAAAAGTTGATGATTTAATTTTTCAGAAGCTTTAGTCATATCCGTATAAATACAATCTACTCGCAACTTTTGAGATGAAAGAAGATTATAAACCGCGTCTAGCGTCTAGCTAGAATGATATCACAAAAATGTTATAAGATTAAGTTTAGTATAAGTGAAAATGGGAAAACAGGTCTCTAGTTGCAAATGGTAGTGGTAAGAACGTGCGAAATATTTTATAATGGATCACTCTTATTTATGTTTGTAGCAAAAATACTATAACTATGTTAATTTGGCAAAATGATGTAGATAATAAAATAACGCACGATGTCACAAAAGTCAGACACACACACACATCTGAATTTTATATTTATGAGAGCATGACCGCGACATGTATCCATGAGCATGAGCTAAAGATTTTTTTGTCTCGCGCAAAAATAGATTGTGCAGTAAATAGAGATTGACTAACAAGAACTGTAAGTTTATATATACAGGGTGAAACAGTGATTTTATCTTTACTATCAGCATTGTTAAATTTAAATTGTTTATACAGATTCATTAGTGCTTTACTTTATACAGTTCAAAAATATGTACACTGCAAATGAGATCGGTCAGGGACATCAGGGAGTTAGTTATACATACACTCATAAATCATTGGATAGATGAAAATGTGCGATGCGGGTTAAAATCATTCTTAAGGAATACGTCACTTGCGCTTGCAACAGAAACGACAGTTTGGCTCCCGGGATATTAGAGCGTCTCAAATTAATTCGTCACTTTTGATTAATTTTGTGTTTAGACGTTTCACTTTTAGTGAAATATGCTGAATGAAAGCGAGATATACCTAAATAAAAATTGAACCGTCTGACTATCACCTTATAGGTGGATTTAAATTAGAGCGAACAGAAGCGAACGAACGAATTCGTAGGTGTTCGCTGGTTGGTTTGTTCTTAATTTAAATATCCCCGACAAGGTTGGGGGTATTTAAATTAACGCGAACATTCGCACTCGTCGATGATCCGTTCGAAATATGTGATATACAGACGACGATATATTAATTAACGCTGCTAGTTTTATATTTATGCGAGATTTACATAAAAGAAAAGAAGAGAACATGGTGCTCTAATTTGTAAAATAATTTGTTTTAACAATTGACAATATGGAACATTTCCATTTTTTATTGCATAAAAATGTTCTACTATACTGAAAAATAAGATGAAGAAATAAGATGATGCAAAATATGACGCCTTAATTCCCAATAATAAATTTGTTATAAATTATTAAAGTCTCGCGCGCGAGCAAGCCGTTTCAGACAGGTTCAAAGCCACAGCCTACAACTTACAAACGACGCGACCAGGAGACTGATTCGGTCGGCTACGGTAGATCCCAGCAGACCGCTTGATTTCATAGTTCATTCGGCCGCTTTCCGGCCTACCGAATATTGTAGTCTGTGACGTCACAGTCCTTTTCGGGCCGCTTAAATTTTATCACTGTTTAGATCCTTCATACTGATCGCGCGGGACGCGGAATAATATTATGTTTTTGTGAAGTACACGTTTTATTACAACGTTACTTTGTTTTTTAGTGTTATTTTTATATTTAAAATTTTAGTCATGTTCCCTATTTAGGTCAAATAACAAACTTAAAAAAACTGTTGAATGTCTATGGAAGTCAATATGCATTTCTACGTCGATAATAATATTCCTCATTACTACACTGAATGGTTGTAAAAATTTACCTAATGGTATATCCCTTGTAAACGATCTTGTGGGACATCCGGTATGCTGGGTCTGGGTATATTGGATTGGAAATTGTGGTCCCTATGTCAATACTTGAACGTGGTGAAAAATACACAAGGACAGCTCGTCAATTGTTTTCGCTTCCGGCCATTGTTTTTATTCGAAAAATATTTCAACATTTCGCAGAATAAATAGGCAAATATTTTCCCTTAAATTTAAAACGAAAAATGCGTGTAACAGTCTATTTAATTTAGAAAGAGATTTCAGAATGTTGCTACATATAAAAAAAACAGGATTTTGAGGTTATTTTAACGTCATACATCCGTCTAATCCATCAGTCAAACAGTTTCTTAGGTTAATCTACTGTGGTTATAAATTAGATTATTTTTTCGTAAGCCCTTTAACCAATCAGAACATCCAATTTGGTCAAGTTAACTTATATAATTTTTGTAATGTATATTATGAATATAATAATATATTTAAAATAATTATATATTTTTAGTAAAAGTGCAACTGTGGTCCAAGTTGAAGCTTCTCCTGAAAAGATTTAATAGAAAAGATTGCAATAGAATATTCAAAAATAATGCGAGATTAAAAAATATCAACTCTAGGTATAGCCTAAATTTAATACCTATGCGTAAAATGCCCCTCTATCCAATGTACAAATACCTAATTGAATTGTTATAAAATTTATAGTAGAAAAAAGTAGGAAACAATTAGGAATACAGGCACAGCAAATTGTATTAAACTTATTCAAAAATATAGTTGCCAGTGAAGGAGAGACAGGGGCTATAGAAAAGACGTCATATTTAGTAGACGAAGACGTCAGACGTCAGACGAAGTACCGAAATCGACTATCTACAGAATACTTTACTGAACGAAAAGTACGATTTGACGCAGGAAAACCAAAGGAAATTGACACATCACATGTGAAGTTGCTACGAGACACAATTTTTGATAAATATAGGAAAAATTAAATTCAAATTTCCGATCCATTACCATTGGAATTGACTTCGAGCGGTCGGTTGCAAATTAGCAAACAAATGTTATGGCGATGGCTTAGAAAAATAGGATTTACAAATCACAATTACATCAATAAAAGGGCGACGATAATGTTTTTATGTCACATTTTAATCCTAATGCCTTAAAAGTATAATTTTCTAGAGCCAGAGACGTCGAGCAAATGCATACCCTTGCTTTCCCGTCATTAGACAGCTCGATTAGCGTGGATTCGCATTCGCTTGCAAACGCTGATGAAAGCGGATTTAACCTGATTTATTCTCGCAGAATTTTAGTGTGGCGGGAACCGAAAAAAATATGGTAGCTCAGTAGGCTTTTGGTGGAGGTATTATTGTTTGGGCTGAAGTGAAATGGAATGGTAGAACAGAATTGTTTATGACACTGTTAGAGCTCAATGCTATAAGGACAATGTCTTGGTTCCAAGAGATTGATTATGGAGAAGAATTTGTGTTAATCGACGACAATGCCCGACCTCATTGGGCCCATATTGTTAACCAGATTTTGGAAGAAAACCACTTGCATATGATGGATTGGCCTGAAAAATTACCCGATCTGAATCTGCTGAGAACGTTTGGTCTTACTTTAAATTATTGGTCGCAATTCACCTGAAACTCTAGAGGATCTGATTCAAGTCATTGAGGAGGAATGGGAAAACGTGCCACAAAATTACATCAATTACATTTAGTCTTAAGTATGCCAAACAGATGCCGGGAAGTTTATAATAACAGAGGAAGGCCTAGTCGATATTAAATTCCCTCTTCCAGTTTGCTAAGATTAATTATTCTAATAAAATGAAGATAGCTTGCAAACCATTTTTTTCTATCTGAAACGTTTTCGAGAAATCTTAGATCAAATTAAAGAATTTCGATTACCAAAGGTAATCCGGTCGTGAGTTGATGATTACAATACTTACTTACTTAGTTACTACCGCAGTTTTTTAAATGTTTTATATAGGGATTTACAGTGTAATTACAACGAAATTGTGTAATTATGATAATACTCATCCGATTAATAAAAATAAAAAAACTGTTTCTCTATTCTATATTCTATGTTTCAGATATTTGTCTAAGGTTTCCCTTCAGATTTAAAATCTTAAAATTATCGTTATTATATATAAATTATACAGGGTTTTGCACACGGCTTATTTAAATTTACAGACTTTTTGAGACACATGCTTATTAAATGTTTTCCTAGGCACCCTGTACAAGAAATGGGAATTCTAGCTACTGAGACAGTTAGAGGCAGTAAGCTTACCTGAAAATAAGAAAAAAATCGATTAATTACTTTGTTTTTAAACAGTAACAAATTCAGGCAGGATCAAATGGCAGGAATCCAACCCTGGAATAAAAATTTTCTCGATTGTGGTTTTCCTAAATTCTCGGTAAGAATGAATAATAATAATACCTTATTTATTTATAAAACAAATGACAGTTAAACTTTAAAAAAATAAACTTTACCAAAAAAACGACTACTATATCATTTTGTCATACATGATAGGCAAAATGAAACACTGATTTCATTTTCGTCTGTTTTCTCTCACGTATTTTTTTATGTAAAATCTAATCACAGCATGCTTCGCAAATGAACCGCTTAGCCTTTTTAGATACCCCAGCCCACTCAGAATGAGCCCATTCGCATTGTTGACATTGGATCCATTGCTCTCAGAATCTAGATCGACTAAACAGTTCATTGCAACCAACATCTGAATTAGCATCATCACTATTATTATCTAATAGTGGTTCGTCTTCTGAAGAGTCTATAGTAATACGTTTTTAACTCTATTTCTCTTGGTCTTTATTCTCTCTATTTCTATTTTCTCAATCTCCTTTTCTTTTAACTATTATAAAAATGGACTTGCGATGAGGATACTTTGATAATTATTTTTCTTTGGCGACGTGATGATGATGGTGCCACCGGAACTGGAGACAACTCGTCCAATAATACTGCTACATCAGTTTTTTCATTTTCGGAAAAGGCCTCTAAATATACGTTGCTAGAAGATTCAACAACATCGCAGTTTGATAGGCTAGTATGTGATTCTTCCTTATTTTCTGACAGTTGAAATTTTGATTTGTAGGGGTTTAGTTTACACTTTACACCTTTACACTTTTTTGATATTCGGCCATTTATTACCAATGAAATTTCCAAAAACGTCCTGAAAACCGTAAGTATCTTTATATATCATATGATTCAGAAGATATATGCATCCAAAATTACATTAAAATTTCGAATTATTCCACCCTATTGGCCAGCAGTGTAGTATATTATACTTGTACCCTATTCCTTATTCATCTTAACAAAATGTTAATAGTCATATGAACGATATTAAGTTTGTTATTTAATAACTACATTATGGTATCACCTTTCTCGCAGCCTTGAAACTGAAACTTGATGACCCTGTCCACGACCAAACAACAGTTTGTTCAAAATTCGCATCTTAAGTTCCGAGTGATGCATTTCCAGTTGTCATGAGTAAAACGTCAACATTATATATAGAATCCTACTTACAGCATTTCTTAAAATAAAGATATACTACGGCCAACTGAAACAACTTTTGTCCCTGATGTGGCGGCTACAAAGACATAAGAATCTGTAGTTAAGTAAATTACTCAGAGGTATTTCCGATTTCGTTTGGAGTATAACAGCTTTGGCTAGATTTCAAAGCTACCAGCTACCTGAAATTTAGTACGTTTCGTCTCGACGAAAATGTTAAAAAAATATATCGTGCTGTTGAAAACAAGACTATCTTGTATCTAGACTATATAAACTGGGTTTTAAATTTAAACAAAAATATTTTTGTCTAGCAGTTCTGCCGGAAATAAATAATTAAGAGTGTCGATAACTACAGAGTTTGTTTTATTTAGGTAGCTATTAATTAGTAGAAAATGGAACACATATATTTTCTATACTGTAAATTACGGAAACAGTGCGAAATTACTTATACCTAAACAAATATAAATGCTAAAGCATGCCGTTAGCGGAAGGAACTATTTCGCAGACGGAAACGTTTATGATAGGTAACAGATTTATTATTTTTATAGGGTCAGTGACCGTTTCCAATTTTTTATGTCCACGATAAGTAAGTGTTCTCGTAATACACAGCTTACAGTTCGAGTACATTGAGGTATATATATTTCAGAGTTTGTTTAATGTTTACGAATATGGTGACCTAAAAATGCCATGTTTGTTTTCTTTTGAAAGTTCCTTCGCGGAATAATCGATTGGTCAGAAAGTAATTTAATGTGTATCTAAACTGCTCTCGTTGTACATTACAGAACAGTAATTTAATGCGTATCTTCACGTACATTATAAACATATTATAAGTAAGTATTTAAAGTTATAGCAGCGTGGGCTTGGACTACTGCCTATATACTATTTTCAGTATACAGTGTTCATTCAAAGTGGCAGCAACCTCATCATCGAGGATGGCTGATGCTCAATTTCATTATAAATTACTCATATCTCCATCTAAATCCAAAAACCATCTAAATATCATCTTAATTTATCTATTGCACATATCACTGTAATAGATTCTCTTTCAGTCACGTGCTATTCTAGACCCTTGAACTAGTCAACGAACGGGACAGCACTAAACTAAAAATTATCAATATTAAAAATAATTAAAATAAAATATGAATTCCTACTCATATTTTTCAAATTTTAAATTTCCTTTTAAAGTGTCTTTTATGTATTTTCTTATTATGTCTGTTGTAGCTAACATCAAGTCAGGAATGGCATTCCATAGCCAAAACCAAGACACGAATAACAATCGTTTGTTATTACTGTCACATTAAAACCGTCTAAATACCATCTTAATTGCCCATATCACTGCAATCTGCAATACATTCTCTTTCCGCAAATGCTATTCTTTCCCCCCAACTAGTCAAGAAACGGGATAGCAGTTTATTTTTATAATCAAATGGCTTTAAATGAAAGAGAACGGCACCGTCGCACCGGTGAAATTTCTGAAATCACTAACATTTAGCGACATTCTCCATTTATCGCATATGGAGCAGCTTCCAGAGCAGCTTATTGACAATAAAAAGAGTGAACTTTTTCGAAAATTTAATATCGATTAAAATATTATTTGCAGAAATAACTTAATATGTTCAAAAACCTGATTTTGGCATAATTGTTTACATATTAGCAACATTTTAAATTAACTTTAAATTATCTTATAAGGTGTATTTTGTGTATTTCCTTAAGTTTTTGTTGTAGCCCAAACCAAGACACGAATGACAATGGCAATAATGTGTTATGACTTTGAAATGAGAATCATCTGGGTATAAACACAATCTTAATTTTTCTATTGCACATATCATTACAATGCATTCTCTTTCCGCCAACTGTTATTCCAGTTTGCCAACGAACGGGACAGCAATTTATTTGCCCGTCATTATCAAATTGCTATTTAGCGACTTTTAGCGACATTCTCGATCCTTCGCCCCTTACCCGAGGCAGCTTGCATATTTTTTTATTTATATTACATAAATACACTATTTACAGTTTTGTAGCTTTGTTGGAATGACGAGATAAACGAAATTATTTTACCGGATGCGGACGGAGCCTCCCACGCCCTTCATCCCCGCAATTGAAGTAGCTGACACCCGATTATTCACTAAGCAATGAAAAAACTATCTGCACTGAAAAAAATAGCTTTGTTGAAATGATGTAATTAAATTTGACGCTATCTCCCGGACTATTAGTTGAACAGCAAAGTAAATTTTTAAATAATCTTAACTGTTTTTAGGTATATATTGTATACCTAAAAGGGTGTTACATGTGGGGTGTCTTGGCAAAAGTTTTACAGTAAAATGTTTTCATTGAGATTCCTTAAAGCGTGTTGCATTCACATTCTCAGTGACAACATTATCTCGATATTATCAAGGCTCTTGGTGTAGGTATTATATGTCAAAATCACACAATAGTCAACTACAAAGACGTCTAA
Organism: Tetropium fuscum; assembly: GCA_964058915.1. Taxonomy (NCBI): domain Eukaryota; kingdom Metazoa; phylum Arthropoda; class Insecta; order Coleoptera; family Cerambycidae; genus Tetropium; species Tetropium fuscum. The sequence goes on along the minus strand of CAXKVY010000023.1, from coordinate 224,848 downwards.
AATCACCCAATAAACCATATCAGCCTGGGAAGATACCTAAATGTTCCTTATCTTCAACTTCAAATCAATAAAAAGTTTTGTTGTATATCAAATACCCCATCACGACAGTACTGAGCGAGATATAGCTTGTAACATCGAAATATGAGACATAAAAACCCGAGCAAAAACCCTCATTATATCGATATCTTCACACTTGCTACCGCATTTTTCACAGCGTTGTCAAGTATTACCGATTTCCAGGAATTTAAGGAAAAACAAATGATCCTATATACATCGCCCACCACATTATGACATTATAATGTAGTATAACAAAATATTGTTCATATATTCGACCAACCTTTTGACCAACGACCTTTCGTCATATCATCAAACAATTGGATGGTGAATGTGATGCAGAATAAGAATGTTTCCCATTCAAATATTAGTCACATCAGCATCATTGGCATTCATTTGAATGTCTAATTGCCTAATACCATCGAACGTTTTGTGGTAAAGTGGGGTCAATAATAATTCTTGAAATAGAAGTAATACAGTTATTCTTTAAGTTAGTGTATTATTTTGTATTATTTTATAGTGTATTATTATATATATATTTCTCTCAAAACATAACTTATTGAATGAAAGCGCCTTTATAGTGACGATTTTAGCTTGCTGTAAGAAAAGTTATACTGCCCCGATCTCCCATTGCGACAATTGTGGGTATCCTTTGAAACATTTTTGTCTCATATTTCGATGTTACAAACAGTACCAGTAGACTTGTATAAAACTACCTAAATGAACTTCGTACAAAGACATGCTGGGTTACATTTTAGTTAACAAATATCTATCGACTACTCCAAATGATCCGTGTCAAATATTATTGCCCATTTAATCCGATGCGTGTGGAACTTCTAAATGCACATATGCACTTTCTGATCAATCCAGAGCGATAACATTTATCTGAATGCCCAGCTGCAACTTTCTTAGCGTCTATCATCATTATATCCACCATAAAGGAAAGAAGCAACATGGACAGAGGTGTGAGCGTTCGGCAGATGTTTTATGTCGCTCCATACTCCATACTGAACTCGTGAAGTGCCATCGACACGAAATTGAAGGGTAGAGAAAAATATGGGGTGACTTATAATAACACGCGTTCTAATATAATACGAGTACGACATGAAAATAGCGAGACTAAGACCTATTACTCAAGCAAAATATCGATTTAAAATTGTTATTAATTTTTTCTACAATCGCCTCAATAGTAGGCTTTTGCGCTTTCAATTCTCAACGCAAAGTACGCCATTTCCGATAATGACATAATTGTCGTTTTAAAGCGGCAATAGTGTCAATTCCCACTCGCTTCTCTATTATAAATTCCTTAGCAGGCGCTTGTGAGTCAAAAATGACACATGAGAAATACATTTCTAACAAAAAAAACTTATACAAATCGGTTCATATATAAACATATGTCAAAAACATACAAGAACACGATGTATTAAGCGATTGCAGAAAAAATGTTGTATGTATTACGAGCACAAACTGCCATTGCCGCTTTTGAAAGAATACCTTTCTTTCGCAAGCGGCAATGCAGTACTTTGCGCTCTTAACACACAAATAACTATTAACGGTGTTTAAAAATTGTCTGAAATTAATTGTTTAGAAATCAAATTCAATCAGTCTAAGAAAAAAATAAATTTGTATTTTAAAACATGTTATATGTACTTAATATCAACTAAAAATATTTTTTTTAACAATTGGACTGGTGTAATATATCCGGTGGAACTGAGAAATCTCGCTTTTTGGTTGCTGAAATAATGAAGTAATAAAAATGTGTATACAATGCTAACGCCTTCTACGTGTGGTGGTGTTTTTCGGGGATCACCAGGTAGTGGGTAACCCAACCATGAATGGAGACACAGTCGGGCTACTTGATATTAATTTATTTAACACAGGACATTATCACATAGGCACAGCGAGACGTACAACGTTCAACGCTTAAGTGTTTATTTGCTTCTACGCATCAATGCCTCAACCATCAATACATCAATTCTTCTTGTGACCTAAATACACTACTTGATATAATGTTATCCTAATCAGCATATTATTGTTTCATATACCTGACATTGTTTGTTCGCTTATGCCGGAATGGTAAACATAATAAGAATTAGTTAATTTGGGTAATATAGCACTATATATGACACATTTAAAAAAAAAATCTCACCTGATCCGCTACACATAAAAAATCCGCGTGCAGCACAGTACACGTGATAGAAGTGTACTGAATACTTCTTTACCGAATCTTTAAGAAGGTGCGAGAGAGAGAGAGAGAAATAGAGAGGGAGGGTTATTGTACATATTGGCTCTATGGTAACTAAAGTGTGCCACATATGGTCTGATTCTAAATGGTGGAGATTTCTCGATAATATAGCATCAATCGTTGTTCCATAATATAGCATCAATCGTTGATTTAGTCGTGGCAATGTTCCGGTCGTTATTCGTATCTAAACTGAATTTCTCACGAAGAAAGTGAAGTAGTGGCAAGGACGCTGTTCCGGTCGTTATTCGTATCTAAACTGAATTTCTCACGAAGAAAGTGAAGTAGTGGCAAAAAGATCATCATCCATTTGGATAAGATTCGAAAGCCCATTCCAGATATATCCAGCAGGATATGCATAAGTAATATTGTATTCTGGTTAATTCCGATGATGTCACGATCGTTTATAAATTATATCAAAATTGCTTTCCGTTTTAGAACACTTCTGGGGGATCGTTGCCCCAGTCAAAGCTGCATTCGCTATGCCTGTTTCTCATTATATCAAAATTGCTTTCCGCTTTAGAACATTTGTGGGGGGATCGTTCCCAAGTCAAAGCTGCATTCTATATCTCTGATTCTCTCTCTCTCTCCCTCATATCTGTCATATGCTTTATCTCACCTGCGAGACGAAAATGTTATAAAATGTGTCGTGACGCGACCTTGAAAAATCACTCTCATGCGGCTAAAGAAGTATTAACTTCAAAATTCTCTTATAATAATTGGCTTTGTAATTTGTAATCTGGTATGGTGACATCAGCGTAATTAATATTATGTAATTAGTGTATTCGCATGACATGAGAGCATACATGATGGTTTGTTGAGTCTTATGTCATTGTTATGTTTCGTTATCTTGTCGTTTAGTTTTCTGCCGGATCGACCGATATATTTTAGATCACAATAACGCAAGTCATATATTGCGTTATTATGGTCCGGAAGCATTATGGTTGCACTCATGTTCTTTGAATTTTGAAAACAGATTTCTGATGGTAATCTGATTTTTGAATGCCAATCTGACACTACTGCATCTGGAGAACATTTTTTTTTAATTTGACAAAAGTGTGTCTGTATGTGGTAATGAAAAATATTTAAAAACAGTTTGTGCTATTTGATTGTTAGAACCATTGGTTGTACTTACACGCCCTGTATGTGTGGCCTCGAAAGAAAAACGTGTTGAACTCCTGTTGCATGTCTTTCAAATTCACCCTGTATTATAATAAATTCAAAAAATGCATGAGCAAAGTCTATGCTGCTGTATTGTGACACCCAGTGTATTGTTCACGGAAAAGCACAGCCCCATTATGAGAGGTAAAAGTAAGAGAACATTAACTACTGCCTAATCAATTGTAGAAATTAATGTTTACGATCGGTTGTAATTGTTACTGTCAGTGAATTCTATTCTTTTTAATTTATTAATATAATCGGTCTTTCAATGTGCATTTGTCTCTACGGCGACTTTCTCGCTTTCCATTATTTGGGTGCATTAAGTCGAGAATAAATAAATTAGAGAAAACGTGAATCCCATCGTCAAAATTAACAAACCAAACACACCCAGGCCAATAAAGAATGTCGGACATTTTTCAGATGAAAGTACATTGCTTTCGTTGAGTTCAAGAGAAGATTCACTTGCGTCGTGGGGTATAGTGACCTTTATGAGAAATTTAATTCGAAAGGTGCGAGCAGGTAGATCAGAGATATTATTAACTTTTCTCATCAAATTTAAGGTATGAATCACATCAAAAGCGCTCATTTTCTGCCTTCCCTTTTGAGGTTCTGTTACGGTCGTATCGGATATCTATTTTTATAATCAAAATCTACAGATGTAATCAATATTCTTAGGGGTTTTTATTTAATAAACTGGGCGCATAGCATATTGGATCAAGTATGCCTGCTAACATTTAATGCTCACAACAAGTACCTAGTGGAAATGTTTAGGATTTTTTAAAAAATCTCTAATTCAATGTAATTGATATTTTCCTAAATATGAAACAGGAAACGGATTACATTTTTAAATAACAATAATTAAAAATATACTTAATTTATTATACACATGTTAATTACTAGGTACTAATAAAAATAAAACCACTTCCGCATTAAACTTATAACAATTGTGACTTACAATTAATTCTAAATAAAAATAGTACAATTGCTAATGATTTTCCTTTCTAGTAAGTCGGTAGAACTAGAACGTGTGATCATTTAGTGGGTTGTTAATATGAATTATGTATATTAAATCTTATTACGCATTCTAACATAGGAGCTTAAAATAAATAAGCAGTAGAAGGATAATTTTATATCAGCGGCGGCTGGTGACATTTTTGTTTGGGGTTTGGGAGGCGGGGGCGTTTGGGGGGAGTACCTGAAAGCTTACAATATTAGTTATTAGTGCAGTAAAATAGTATTTTTGGTAGGAAAGTTTTGGGGTAGTTTTGCTTTTCTGCATTCTTTAGGTATTTTGGGGTGCTGAATCCGAATCTGAGGTTTGCTACAAAATTTCGTGACGCAACATTGAAAAAAATGTAAAGGAAATAATAACATGGTAGTTTTGACAGTCTGTTACTTATAACTCGAAAACCATCAATTTTTCGGAAAAAACACCTCTATTCAAAAAGAAAGTATATAAAATTTCCGTTAAATTTTATTCGTTCAATAGAACCGTTCGGGCTAAATCGCTGGTTGAAAAGTGGCGTGTTTAATCTATATCCACAAAACCCCTTTTTATCGGCAAAACTCTTCATCACTTTAATAATTTTCATCACTTTATTATTATATTATCATATTATAATTATATGAGCTGTTTTCTCTCAGATGGTCCTTGCTGAGGCCCCTCGATGGCGGAAGGTCCTGGCAGAGTATCGGGTTCTTCCAAGAACAGCATCGCAGATTGAGCTGGAAAATAAGAGAAATAGTGAAAAAACATTAATTTGGGATTTTGAAATTAGGCATACCTTCCACATTGTGTGAGCGTTTTTCTTCAGATAGTTCTTGGCCTCTTTCTTCGGCCTCTTCTTCGTGTATCTAAACGCTGTCGTCCGGGGGCTCGCCTTTTTCACACAACCCATTGCATATTGTGCATATTGGAGAGCAATAAAGGCCTGTTTTCCTGCATCTACAATTTCGCTGGCAGCCTTTCTTGCATTTACAAGAAATACGCTGAAGTATTGAGTCCAGTGCTGGTTTGGACGTGGTTGCAACAGACACAATACCATTCTTTATTTTTTTCCACCCCCACTCGTTTGGGTCTCTTTGTTGGTCATTGAATATGGTTAGTTAATGTTCTCGTGCAACAGCTTCAGTGGGGGGTAGTACGGCAATGTTGGGTAAGATGATGTTATGTTGGCTTTTGTAAGATGATGATATATAATGTCTGTATCTCAAATCGTTTAAACTAGTCTCTCGTCCTTTCCCATACAAAGCCATGAGAAACATGGTTTCCGCTTGGGCAATCTCGTCCTGGTGAGCTTAAGGGTCTTTAAAAGCCTCAATAACTGGTACCAAGTCATTGTTCTTTTGTAGGATTTTAAGAAATTTCAATTTCCCCTGATTAAATAGTGCGGAAGTGGTGTCAAAACCCATCGCGTGCAGGAACAATATATGGTCTGATATGGTTTTGTCTGATAGGTGAGGCTCGTAAATGGTTTAAGACACTTTTCTTTTTCCTGGTTTCATGAAAGAGAAATTTTTTAAATCAGGACTACATAGACCAATCAAAATCACCAAAAGGTCGATATCTTCCCCCGCCACTGTCACGTATTCATTTGAAGGAGCCAACTTAAGTGCTGTTGTGATTATTAGGCTATCAGCATTTTCCACTGCTTGCTGTGACTCAATGTTTGCTTCATTCAACTTCTTCATAAGCATAAATATCAACCGGTTCTTGTTTGTGGAATTTGAAAGAAAACTCTCCTGCGAGACAGTGGGCACCATCAATTCAGTAAATGATATTGCCGCAAAATGTTTTTTTGCGCTCTTCTTAATCGTTCTATTCGCTTGGTCCTTTCGCATACTTCGTCGGGGTAGCCCTCGAAAATTACCACGGCATTCCATTTGTAATTTGACTTTACATAGGAAACATAACTACTGCAGATTTCCACACACCTAGTGTCTGGCCGTGGTGCCATTTGACCCGGTGTATTTGACCCGGTGCCATTTGACCCGTGTGTTTTGTTTGTGGCGGGCTGGGGTCCCGAGGGTGGAAGCTTTCGTCACCGTATACCTCTGCCGTTGGGCTAGCGTTCGAAAAGACAGTTTTTAAACCGTTGCACTAATTATAAAATCATTTAGGAAGGCCGGAAGAAAATTAATAAAAAGGAGAGACGTACAAGACGGAATTATGTTTGCCCAAAATTTAAATACAATGTGATTTTGGAAATACCTTTTTTTAGGACTGGAGATGGTAGTTTGTATTGTGTTTAGTCCTTTAAAACTAGAAGGAATTTCCTAAATGAGCTTTTAATAGTAAATTAGAGTTTTGGAGTTACAAAGGTATGGGTTTTTGAGAGACAAATAAAGTATGACAATTTTCAACTAGCGCTAGAGCTGAAACGGTTCGTCCTATGTATTTCGTAGAAAAATATGTACTTTCATTTTGCATAAAGTGTTTTTTCCAAAAAGTTGATGGTTTGCGAGTTATGAGTGAAATACTGCAAAAATTACACGTTTTTACCTTATTTTACATTTTTTTTCAATGTTTCATCACGAAATTGCCTCAGATTCGGATTCAGCACTCCAAAAAAACATAAGAATGGAGAAAATCAAAACTACCCTAAAACTTTCCCGCGAAATTTATTGTATTATATATGCCTGGCCGATTTTTCGTGTTTTTTTATCTTTTCGGCGAAATGCTTAAAATCACGTACCCCTTTTTTGTCCACTTATCATCGTCACCGAACAGGAAACAAACAAAACAAAAAACGCATTTGTCTCTTTGCATCCGCACAGCCATAACGTCTTTCATAAATACTTGCGTCAAACTTTCCCGTAATCCCTCCTCGATTTTTATAACCGGGTTGCATAATACAAACATATTTTACAGAGGTAGGACACCTTAACAAAAATACTTGCATGTTATTGGTTAGATAAATTGTAGTAGTAAAGCCCAGTAAAGTTATTTGGAATAGCAATCTACTTCATTCAAAATCACATCCATCAGTCGTCTAATACTTCTAACCTCACATCTGTGCTCACATCACATTTCACATTTTGTGACAGTTACAAATAAGGGTTGTGTAGGCAGGTTTACAATTTACGCAATACCTAAGTACTCCATTGCCAGTGGAGGTATATTAGACATAGGTATATTAGATGTTAATATAAGTAAATGTTTTATTTAATTGAATTGAATTTGAAGAAAAAAGTGTAAACATGAAACAATAATTAATTACATGTAGGTACATCGTCATTTGCCTAGGGAGGGCGGCGCCGCGCAGCCCTCCTCCACCAGCCTCCGCTGTTTTATATAAAACATACAATTATTATTTTTTGCTGTTATTCTGTTTAAGAGATTATTCAATTCCGGTTGCTAGGTATGCGGGTATGCGACGAAAACAAAATACTTCAACAACAGAGGCGATATTTCAACAGAAAATAAAGTCCAAGTCCATACAATAACAATATGTTGCTACTTTAATATCGTTATCAAATGATAATAATTTTTGTGATTTTTCTCATGTGTGAGACGTTTAATTTTTTTGACAATTCCGCCTTGATTGATTAACCTCCATTATTATTTTGACGCTATAAATTCCCCCATGTATTCAACAGGGAAACAGGAATTAAATTAATAAATAAAATTGATAGAGAAACACCATAAATCCACGGAACAATGTGCTTCGACACAGCTTGAAATTTATTAAAATAATCTTGCCCCAGACGTCCCATTCATAAAATGAATACACAAATAGAATTAATTATCTCTCCGACTTCCTTTGAGAACCGTTTCCGCTGCTCTTGAACGTTTCGATTATTAGAGTTGATAGAGGTAATATTACAAGTACAGGAAAATATAAATGTAAATAAATGCCCATTGTTTTGTTTCATGCTCGCTAGTAATCATATATCTATGTATACATAAAAAATTTTCAAATCCGGCTCGTGGGACCAAAAATTTATGTGTTTTGTATTAATAAGCTAGCTATTTAAAAATGCATAAATTTCCCATTTTTTTACGTATACAGAGTGTTGGTTTAAACGTATAAAGAATAAAGTGCAATAAAATGGTATTCGCTTATTGTTTAGTCAGCTGTAATATACGCTATTTAATGCTTAGGAATAACACACCAAGTTTAGTTAGTTGTTTGAGAGCTCTAGTATGGAACATATCTCGAAATAAAATAATTTAAGTTTAAATCTTCAGTTAGTGTTTTTCTTAGCCTTCCTATAAACCTGTCTTTACAGAGAGTGAAAGAGATGCTCCCAGGGTTGAATTTTTCGATTGTTCATTTGTACATTTTCCTGAAATTTTCAGACGTATGTACAAGAAGAATTGTGAACAAGTATGAATGCGTTAAGCATTGAAAATTCCATTGGTTTATGACGTAAATATAACGTTGATATAATGATTTGTTACAACGCGTGGGTATACTGCAAAAAGTGACCACGTAATTTTTTCTTGATTTTTAGTTATTGGCACCAAGTGACTTCTAAAAAGTATACCTTTATCAGAAAAAATTGACCCGTCAGATTTTAATTTTTTGTGGGTTATGTTAAACATATCGAATAAGTCGAAGCAGTCGAAATAGACTTCAACTAAAAGTGCCCATGTTGACTTGGTTGACTTGTTCAATTTCCATTGTTTTTGACTTGGTAACTTTTTGCAGTATACCTACGCAACGTTCAGTTTTATGCCAACGGTATTCAATGCCCTTTTTCAAAAATATATTTAGTACAACTTTTAGGGAATAAAAAATCATTAGTTAAGGATTTACGAAATTATCTGTAAGGACTGTAATTAAATGTATGTTGGACAAACGAGACGTTAAATTCAAAATAGGTTCAAGGAGCATATGACTTATCTTAAATATGAAAGAATGGAGAAGTCTACCCGAGTTACACAACACGCTTCTGACAACAACCATTAGTATTATATAATATATATTAGTAATATATGATAACGATACCTGTTTTCATTTTTCATTCATATAAAAAATGCGAAAGTAACGTTTCTAAGAAATGTTTAATAATATATGATCGGCTAGGTAAAAAACTTACGTTTATATAACGTTTGCTTTTAACCATAAGTCATTGTTTCGATTGATATGAAAACGGTTAAAATAACGTTTCAAGTAAACGTTATTTATTATAATATATGATAGGTTACTTAAAAATAAAAACTACGTGAAAAACTCAGGTTATATTTCGGACAATTGGTTTTAACCATAAAGTTGTTGATTGTTGACAGTGTATAATAAACCCTAAAATTACACTCTGTAATTACACTGGCAGTGTTCTTAATTATTCTAACAAAATACCTATTAATTACTTATTTGGATCTCCGCGAAATTTTGCTTTTATACAATGTATTTTGTTAACGCTTATGTAACATTCTTGTCATAAATTCTAGGGTGTTTATCTTTTTATAGGGATGATTTACCCCATCGAGCACAATGATCACCAATCACCAGTGACGTTTTGATATAGAACAACTGTAACGTACAAAATATATTTTATGCTGTATTACTTTTTTTAATAGTAAAAGTAAAATTGGAAAATGTTTCGACCTCGTTAAATCAGCGTCTTCCAAAGTTATTACCACTTCTAACGTTATACCAAAGTTTACGGAATAAACTTTGGGTATACGGACAAACCGACCGACTTTAAAATTTAAATGGGCATAAATGTATATAATTGAGGCTCTATTTTATTACTTTCACTATAAAAATACCATTGCCAATACATTTAATTAAGCAATTAATACGTTTTAAAAGGTTGTTTTCCAGCTGCCCGCATTTAAACGCGATCTAAATAACGTAGTAGTAAAGTATACGTTAATGTACTTTGAGGACTTTTTTACGGTTCTAATGAGAGTATTTATGTAATAAAAAATGTGTACAAAGTAATTACGCTTGTTTTATAACGGTTGCCATGTTTAAAAACTTCAGGCCGCTATTTGGCCCATCGTTGACACCATTTAATTTTTTTACTACTCTAATTTTAATACTCTGAAAATTCGAATTGCACTCATGAATTAAAATGAAATAGGTACTCATTAAAGCGGGATGCTTTTCATCAAAACAAGGGTTTTTAAAGAGGTTTTAAGTAGGTATCCAAATACATACGTCACTTTTTGTAACACCTGACTAATTTGTAACTATATATTTTTTGAAAAGTATTTTTTTTCTAAAAACCATTTTTTTTATATAGAGAATGAAAGCGAAAATAAAAATACTGAAAGTACAGTTAGATAAAACCATTTTTTATGGTAACATGTTAGTTATACCCTCAGAATCATTCAGCCAACTTAAGTGCTGGCCATGCTGGCCATTATTTTGTTTTATCTGTTTTTGAATATGCGGATTGCGTATTTTAACATAAATAAGTGAAAATCTTCAAAACGCCCTGGGACATTGTGGAACATTCTTGGAAAACGCGGAAAATGGTTATTATAAGACCGTGTATAGATATTCAAAATGATGAAAAATGTTTCTTCGTTTTGAATATCTAATTCATCATCAGTGACTAAAAAATCTCAAAAACGATGTATTACACGGTTTTGTTTATTACAAATTTTTCGCATTTGCCAAGAATGTTCCACAATTTCCCAAAGCGTTTTCAAGATTTTCACTTATTTATGTTAAAATTCCTAATCGGAGTATTGTGGAAAACGTGATAATAATATCAGTTTTCTTACATATCGAAAAATTAACCGTTTCAGAAATACAAGGGGTAATCGAAATTTTGTAATTTTTTATTTCCTCTGAAATAGTTTATTGAAATTTGGCGGTACATTTTTCTTAATATGTATCGTATTTATTATTAATTTGATTTACCTGCTTCAAGCAGTGACGTAACCATGGCTGTTGTTAAAGAGTTACGCCAATGATGTAATATTTTTATATTTTTTGTTTGAATTTTTGACGTCAGCAATCAAGTTGCTATAATATTTCAGGAAAAGGACTTAAGTCCTGTACTTTTCCGAAAGCGTATTTTTTACAGGCAATTTTTAAGACAAATATAGGGTGAGTTTTTAGTGCGTATTTGCTCTGTAACGCCTTTGTGATGTGTGTTATCCTAGGTTGTTGGTATCCTTTTTTGCGTTTGTTAAAAATATCGGTGAAGGAGATATTTACCATTTTAAGAAATATGTGACAGATGGAAAGGTCTGGAAGGAGCTTTATAACTTTTTTCACATGGTATATCTAAATTTAATTTTTAGCACAGCGTAAGAACATAGATTGGTCTAAGTTCTGCAATTAAAATATAATCGAAAATAATATATCAAGTGTTACATTTTCCATGCCACATTTAGCTAATTTAAAACTGCGAAAACTTTTTTTTTCAGTTGGAACACCCTTTATTTTTTGCAACCCAGTTATGTGAATTTAAATTATCTTTCTTCTGGTATATCCATTGCAGGGGCTAAAGGTAACAGTTTGTGAGATATCTTCAATTTTCTTCCCAGCGAACAGATTTACCAAAATTTTGCTTAAAAATGACATAAAATTATCCTTGTACTTAATATATAATACAATAATAATAATAACATAACAAGAACAAAAGAACAACAATGATGGCATAATTATAACTTTAATAACATAAACAATAACAATAAAAATATCTATTAAAAATTAATTTCTCAATACTGATCAACATTCCGCCGCCTATTATTTGCCTAGCATAACTCAATTCTTTCTCTAAATGACCGTTGTACATTTTCCAACATTTCTAGTGTAATTGTACGAAAAGCATGTCGTATATAGACCACGCTAAGGTTCTTACGTTGTGCCAAAAATTAAATTTAGATATACCATATGAAAAAAGTTATAAAGCTCCTTCCAGATCTTTCCATCTGTAATTTTTTTCTTAAAATTGTAAATATCTCCGGAACCTGAGGGTTTAGCCTAGGGAGCGACACATGTTTTTGACTCAAAATTTTACGGTAACACTCGAATTACACAAATACCAAAACACTTTTACTTCGCTCGACGCTAGTTTCGCCAACCAAGTTGGCATCATCCGGAGATGATTAAAACTGTTTTAATCGTCTCCGCCAGTATTAATCGTCTCCGGATTATGCCAACTTGGTTGGCGAAACGCGCGTCGAGCGAAGCAAAAGTGTTTTAGTGTTTGGTGTTTAGTGTGGAAACTACTTCGAGTGTTACATCATTACATCAAAGGTTCCAGCCTTATTCAGATTCAAAATTTTATGCTCTTTCCGAATTTCCGAAAATATATAGGGTGTTCCATTTAAAATAAGAAAGTTATCTGCTGTCCAGGAAATATGGAACACCCTGTACATCACCTATATTTTTAAAAAACCCCAAAAAAGGATATCAACAACCTGGGATAACACACATTTTTCTCTGATAAATAGCAAAGGTGCTACAGAGCAAATACGCACTAAAAACTCAGCCTGTATATATGAATTTTTTTAAAAAAAAATTGACATTGCAATTTATCCTATTGAAATAATGGCATTGCAACATTTTTTACCTATCAGAACTTTATATTGTAGTTTGTACATGTTATTTTTCGCAATATTAGTATTAGAATTATGCCAAGAAATAAAATTTAACTATAAAGACACGTTTTAAAAAAAAATTCAAAGAGGATTTTGGAACAAGAGGACTTTTGTTAGCAATAAAATTGATTTGACCTTCTACGATGGATGACAAGGAAGGCCGCTGTGCACACGCTGTTTAAAAGCCATAACAATATCTATTGCATGTTTATAATATACTATCGAATATCGGGACCCACAACGGTCCTATTGAGATCTATTTACATTAAAAATTCATTCACTTTCTGCTGTAGACAAAAATAGTTTTTAATAATTAAATATTAAAGGTTTGTACCATCTTTTATTTAACCTCCAAGACCCCGTACACTTTGGACTTTATTTTCGAAAATGACTGCAACTATCGATCTGTTCATATTATATTATTCCGAATTAAACATTAAGATTGGCATCTAAAATTTGAAGTATGTTATACTGTCTGACCTTGCTGCAAGGTCCTTGCAGCCATTCATAAAATAAAACGAATCAGTAATTAGTTTATTTCCCAACACAGCAATTTGGTTACTATACGTATTCTGCACCTTGGACCTTGCTGACTGGACAGATGAAGAGCATACCGCATGTCACATGTCACGGACGTTTTCTCAAAACACGACTCCCATATACACGCGCCCAGATGTATTTTCAATACTAAAAATAAAAACATAGGGACCCTCTATGTGATTGCCATCACGGCGCAATAATCGTTTGTAATAATAAATTCATATTATTCGAGAAATCTGAAATTATATAGCACATTGTATTTATTATTCTCCAAGGTTATATTCTTTACAAATACCTAATGATCTTAAAAATAAAACGGATATGTATCCTACCATACTGTTGTTTCGGTAGCGCAACCACAACGTTTGCGGTATCCTATCAATCATATGCACAAATTTTTACTTTTCCCGTTGATTGAAAGACTTACATCTTCAATCAACGCTTTTCCGACATCCCACCATTACTATTGAAGATTACAAAAAGTAAAATCAACTTCCGTTACCCATCTTGTAATTAAATATTATCTTTATTAGAGACCCGATTATTTTGCAATGACTAGTGTACAGTGCCGTGTACAGTAGCCAATGCCGTGTACAGTGTAGTGTACAGTAGCCAATTGAAAGTAAACGACTCTTATGAGAAATTTTGGAAATTTTCCCATTGTGAAGCAGGTTTTTGTAAACAGATCACATTCAAAATTATTTTAGGTTGAAGTATGTGTCAGTTATAGGGTGACAGCATTTTATATACAGTATTTAGGTATTAAGGAAAATCTATATGGTAAGGACGTGTCTTGTAAAAAAAAACCATTAAATTAACAAACTAATTGAGAACTTAAGAAAATTACTATGAATTAATCTTTGGTCCAAGCACCATTCGCGTTTATAACTTTTCGAAGCCTATTTCTCATAGACAATATTAGTGTCCTGGTGTAATCCTCGCCAATATTTTCCCAGGCATTTTCAATCGTCAACCACAGTTCTTCTACGTTCGCTGGTCGGAAATTTCTGCTATACATGTCTTTTTCCATTTGTGCCCATACATTTTCTATCGGATTTAAATCCGGCGACTTAGAGGGCCAAGGTAGAGTGTTAACATGGTTTGTATTCAGCCATTCAGTAACAACTCGTGATTTGTGAATAGAGGAATTATCTTGAAATATAAATTTAATTGAAATATGGAAAAAGGAAAGAGGAAATAAAAATATTTTCCTGCTGGAAAGTGAAGTTCTCGGGATATCAAATGGAAACGGAAGGTAACATAACATATTCCAAAATGCGAGCGTAGCTTTGACCAGTAAGACGCTCTCTGATTCTCCAAGTAACCCCTGCTCCTCGGCAACATATCCATGCCCACACGTTGATAGAGAAGCGACCACTATGAGCTGTAGGATTTATATAGCGCTCTTCATATCGGCAATTTCTTGGGCGGTATACACGCACAGAGCCATCATAGCAGGATTGAAAAACTTTTTCGTCTGAAAAAATTGTGTTGTCCCAAAAGTCCTGTGGCACACCGATAAATTGGTAGGCAAAGTTTAACCTCTGCTCCTTATGCCGTGGCAATAGAGCAACTTTATTTGCAGCCGAAAAATTCTTCAGCTCAGATGCTCTGATACGTCGTCTTGCGGTTTCCACCGAAGCAGGAAAATTTGTTAAGAAGCAGGCAGTCACTGCTGTATCAAAAGCATTCTGTCGGAGGTGGTCAAGGACGAGTTCGTCTTCCTCCATAGTACTGAATTTCTGACGGCCCCCTCTATGGGCGTACTCAACAGTTCCTTCTGCATTCCATTTTTGCTTAATTTTGTAAATGCATGCAACCTTTACTCACATCAAAGTATCTGCAACTGCTTGCATTGACCATCCATTCTGCAGTATCCATCCACAGCTCTCATTTTTTGCGGCTCAGTTAAGCGCGGCATAATAATAATAATTATAAGAAAAACTTCAAAATATAGAATAATTATTAGTAGACAAATGACAAATAAAATTGACAATCAAGTTTTGATTACCTGAAAGCCTCTTTCACATTAATTAGAAAAATCGTTTACTTTCAATTGAACGGCACTGTACCTTCTTTGAAGAATAAGCAAAGCAACTGCCGAAATTTTAGCACCATTTTTCTTCAATTGGGCACCTATAGTTAATAGTTAGTTTGTTAGTTAGTATCTGTAAGAATTGTGAACAGATAACTTATTAGAAATAAAACTGCGTATATATGTATAAATTTGATTATTAATTTTACAACCAAAAATCCAATAATTACATATCCACCAACTCAATAAAAGGACTCATATTAAACCTGTCATGCTACAATAATTAGAGATATCGACAGTGGCCTACTTCCATCGTCCTGCGACATTTTACCCGAAATTTATGACATTCACAAGGAAGACCTTCGTTTGCCAATACAATTAATATTGATGTTCCGTTTATAAATAGACAAAATTCATAATTTAATAATTGCGTTCTGGCTTACATTGATCCTGTGGTATCGCAACACTTGTGCTTCACATATCTGTAATATAAGTCGTATTGCCAAAACCACCCACGTCACGTATAGAATTTATATATGAACGAGTGGTGTAGTGGGTTATATTAAATTGGATTTTCATGAGTCACATCTGTGGCGTTTGAAAATCGAAAGTGCTTTGTTGACTCATGTAAATACGCATTCAGTGTATTAGATCTTAGACTGCGTCTGTTTAAAAAACGTCTATAAGTCTGTCGAGACGATATTTAAATAGAGTAATAATAGAGTACCTCACATGTTATATTACGAATATTAGTCTAGTCGATGTATGTTTGGTGGCGACAAATCGACCCATCAGAAGTTTTCGAAGCTTAATCTCTTCAGGAGAACTACCTCTAAGGTTTGAATTATCCGCAGATTTAATAGTCCAAGCAATGGGGGTTCCTATTCGTAAAAGGTCGGAACGAAATGATATTTGGGGGATGGTAGACATAGGTCCTTATAGCATACCTGAGTTTGCGACCTCGGGGTTGCCGATCGACGGATATGGGGATGAAAATTCTGCGTCGCGACGCTTTTCGGGAAATAGCGCTGTTGTGGTAAGTGGCATCGAAAAAAGTATAGGGAACAAAATTGTCCACAATTTTGGTCCTTCCATTTTTCATCTGCGACCAATAGTCAATAGTTTCCGTTCTACGGCGCGCCAAAGTTTGGGGTTGATTTGCAATTTTCAACAAAACCAGAATTTTATCGCTGATTAAGATGAAGATCGTTATCAAACAATTCTGTATTATTTTTTTCTGAAAAAGTAATTCTAAAAGAGGCTAGCTAGAGCCCGGCTGGGCGGCATTCAGGTTGGTATGGGAGGATGAGCATTGTAGCTCAGGATGACGGAACTCGCAAGATGATCAACTATCAGCTCGCTGGTTCCGTCAGGTAAAGTAAAGGTGTGTGGTTTGGCAAGGCAGTCGGCCTCGCCGTCCACTGGCCTGGGCTGTTTTAGTGTCTTCTCGATCCGTTTTCTTTAGTCGTGTTCTTTTATTCCGTGTCGTCTGCTTCTTCTCGCATCAGGCGTGCTGAAACATAAGATCGTGATTATCTTTTACTTACCCATTGTCCAGGATCGGGGCCTTTAGCCGCTTGTGAGGTGCGGCTTCCTCTGGATCGTAGTCCGTAGCCAGCCGGATCAGCGGGTTCCCGTGGTCTTCTGATATGACGTAGAGCTTCTTGGCGTGGTCCCCGATCATCTCCATGGCCGTCTTGTATTTCAGGTCCCTACGGATCACCTCGTTGGTCACATACCATGGGGCGCCTACTGCAGTCTATGTTTTCCTATGCGGTGGATGCGTAGGTCAGCTGTGGACGTAGGACGGTCTTTATGGGGGTCGCCTTATTCTTCAGGCTCAGCCTCTTGTCGCTGGCTAACATCGGATACAGCAGGGCTCGGGTAAACTTTGCCTTTTTCGTAGTGGCATCAATATGATCCTTCCACGTCAGGGCTCGATCCAGGGTCACGCCAAGGTACTTGACGTTGTTCTCCCAACTGGATGTTGACATGACGACGTGTCCTGTTGGCCTCTGCTTGCGAACCCTCCGGAACAACACTGCTTGGCTCTTCTCCGCGTTGATTTCCACCTTCCATCGGTTTCCACCGAAGCGAAGCGGCTTCCTGCAGGTAGCGGGTGGCCTGCCTCGCTTGCCAGAATCTGGCGAGGATGGCGGTGTCGTCTGCGTAGAGGGCCATGGTGGTGTTGTTTGCCCTCGTCATGTCCGCGGTGTATAGGTTGAACAGGTGCGGGGAGAGTACGGTCCCTGGGGCACTAGGAATATTTCCTTATAAGTATATCTTATACCTATTATCTTAACGGCAATTTGTAATACGATATATGTTAGGTATATGAATCGTCGTCATTTAAACCATCTTTATCTAATCTACTGTTGACAATTATTTCAAAATATTAGCTTTACCAAAGTTTACGAGTATTCTCTAAACTTTAGTTTTACTGACATTACCTAGAAATAGGGATTAGTAATAAGATGGTAGAGGACGTAGATTTATTGCCACGCTGTATCATTACTGTATGTTGTATCATACTATAGTAAAAATCACATAAGGTAGACGATTTTGACAGACCACAGCGTGATTTTGATCAATCAGCAATTAATTTTTATCGACATTCTGCTTCATCAAAATCGCGCTATCGTCTAACAAAATCGTCCACCGTATACATAGTTCTTTCACAATTAATTACATTCGCAGAGACCAGACATTGTTTTTATCGTCTGCATTTAGTGGTTTTCATTATACAAATCTCTTTTCCATATAATATATAATATGTTTTTGCATATTTATTGCATGTTGATGATTTACACATATGATAGAACTACAACCCACGCGCATAGTTTTTAAGATAGTTTTTTGGAGACACATTAATTAACTTGATGATTTTATAACTGCAGGCCAATTCCTAGTCGTGGGAACTATTAAAGATAAGATTCCAGCCAAATAAAACCAGCAATTTATGCCTAGTTGTATTACTGTTATACATTAACCAGTCCAATGTTAATTAATTCGTTAGACACGTTTTGTACGTGTTATAACGACAACACTACCTATATTATTTATTTTAATTAACTTTCACATATTTGGACTTTAAATATATAGTTCATAAAAATATGATGACTACGATGTTAAGAAACAGTACAAACTATCTATGATAGCACTTATGATTTCTATTATACGGTAAAGCTCGCAGTCACCATAATTATCAGTGAAATATACCAAGGCCTATTTTTCCGGATTTCGCATTGCTATCTAGTATCCCAGTCGTCATATTGGAAAACGCGAATTGTCCCATATCGCAGAAACTATTCGTTTCAGCGGAAAAGTTAATTTTTTTCTGTGCGGGCAATATTTCTGAGGTTATGTGAATTTGAATTTTGTTTTCGCCTACTCCCGTTATTCTCAATTTCGGAGGAAGTTACGTACATGTAACCTGGTATGAAAAAAGTACGTGAAATTTCCAACATTTTTCATACAACTCATTTCTGTGAAAGAGATTTCCTAAGAGTCCTAAGAGGGTGAAGAAAAGAAGATCCAATGCTAAACGCTATACTTTTATACATTTTTTTCAGATTTAATACGCTTCCATAAACTGCATATTCAGATGAGTAAGACACTGAACTTTCTTTGGAATTATTGGCTGCTATTGGCTGGTATTTGATATTGGTAATTTGTCCTTGGGACTAGACATGAACATGGGAATCTTCCCATTATTTTTATTGCATAAGAATATTGTGCCATACTGAAAAATAAGATAAGCAAAATATGACGCCTTAATTCCCAATAATAAATTTGTTATAAAGTCTGGCGCGCGAGCGAACCGTTTCAAACAGGTTCAAAGTCGTGACGCCACAGCCTACAATTTACAATCGACGAGGAGACCGATTCGGTCGTCTACGAGAGATCCCAGCACCGACCGCTTGATTTCATACTTCATTCGGTCGCTTTCCGGCCAACGCCTACCGAATATTGTACTTTGTGACGTCACACGTAATTTCGGGCCGGTTCAATGTTATCGCTGTTTAGATCTATCATACTGATCGCGCGGAATTAGAAATCGTGTTTTCTTTTAAAGTACACTTTTTATTACAACGTTACGCTATGTTTTTTAGTATTTTTTTTGTATTTAAAATTTTAGTGATGTTCCCTATTGCGAAGAAATCAATTTATACAGATGGCAGAATCACATCTGCCATCTTCAGGTTCTTGTTGCTGGTTACTGGAACTGTTGAACTGATCTCTTCAGTATCTAACGGTTCCTTATATACTCATAGATGGTCATGATTCGTTGCACTTCATAGATTTCGTTATCCTTCGTGGAATGTCTTCTCCCCGTAGAGACAAATTATGTTGGTTTTCAGTTGGTTTCATATATAGATAGAGATGTTTACCCTGTAGGTACTTACCTTTGTAGTACCCTTGAAGGTACTTATTTTGATATGCCTAATCTGCAAACTCTTTTGTTGAATGGGCGCCAGTTCACAAACTTGTGAACAATGTAGAAGTTCTATATATTTTTCCTGGTACTTTGATCACTTGAAATGAAATTTTAAAGATTTTTGATAAAAAAAAATCGCTTATTTTTAGAACACTATGTTCAATCAGAGCACATGAACTTATCTCAGGGGTGAAATATTTTATTATTTTAATTGGAAGTGGCCTTATAACCAAAAATTATTTATATTTTGTTATTATCTTAGGGATAATTTTGGAAAAATGATTAAGCAGTTTTTGCTAAATTTGATAATTAATGTTGCGGGAATGTTTAACTTTTAAATCAATATAAATATTTTTTATTATAAGTTGTCACTTGGCTGTAGATGGATTACACGATGTTAAATTGTTGACTAATTTTTATTTACCTATGACACCTAGTTTAACTTAAAGGCTAAAGTACACGGGATATAAAAATCCCGGGCGAATAGTAATATTAAATAGCCAGAAACATATAAAAGAAACAGTGTATGGTTATTACCTTATTTGTCAAGTTAATCGTTTGATATTAACACAAAAACAACACTTGCACGCACAACGAAAAAAAAACACTTTCTCCACGATGTGGCCCTTTGTTGGTGAAATGCTGCAACTGCAATCCCGTACTTCCTCGTTCTCGATAAATAAACAGCTCATAACAATGTGCACACACAACGTGAAGAAATTATTTTCTTTTAGTATATGAGAATCACCTCCTTCTATTTTGATACTCTGGAACTTCTTGTATGATATCAATCACACGTTAGATATCTACGTATTTTCTTCACTATACACTTATTATTTTGGAAATTTTACAATTTTATATTTTGATTTAATCTTATAACATTTACTATCATCATTGGCTACTAACTTCTATACATTTACAGGTTTTTACTACCTTTTTTAAGGAATATAAAAGACACAGTACTCTACGTGGCGACCGTAATAGTGCCTTTGTTGTAACTGATAGTGTTATTTATCCGTAGGGAGGGAAGCCGATTTTTAAAAACAAAATTTTGATTTCTGGATAGCGTTCCTACTCTTAAATAACACTTTCTCCAGCTAATAACATATGATCACTTATTATTATTTTTAATATTACACTACAGAAATTGTTTATATTTAATCACCATATATAGCTATGCTTTTTATACACATTAAGCTCCCTCACTTGTGGTATGTTCACTTGCTTCCATTTTGAACTAGCTTTTGGACCATCTCATAAGTATCTTGGTTCGTAGCTAATTTGATTTCTTTAATCTCGAAAGCCCTCTTACTTTTATTTATATAATGAATTGATTGGACATAGTTTAATAAGTTTCTAGGCTCGATAATTAATGCTGTGACCTGTCGAAGCTATTTATATGCTTCAAACGTTACCTAACTTCTGTTGTCTTTCGGGTGTCCACTGGCGCCCATTTCGGAAAATAGCTGCTACGACCGCCAGGGACAGTTGGCCGATGGCTTTACATCTAAAGCTGTTAATCTTACATCGGTCTACCTCTGTGCCAAATTTGGTGCTTTTATCAAAAAGTGCACAATATGTTAGCCAATCCGCTCTACTACTTTTATTTTTTATATTTTAGTAGTTATATTAAAACAAATTGCATCATAATCTGGTTTTAAAACATTAAGACTTATCGCGCCATTATGTACTAAATTATTGTTTTAGTTCAGACCACTTAAAATTAATTCAGTTTCCTTTTCGTGCCAAATACTTGATACTTATTAATTTACCCTTCACTTGTACACATTTTTATCGGTTGCATTCCTTTGAATGCTTCGACCTTCCTTAACTATCTAGGTTACGTAATCTTTTTAAATGCGCTAATGAAATAATGATGTGTATTATATAGGCATATAACATTGTTGAGTTGAGAGCTAAGGAGATAATACGGTGAATATCCCAATGAAAGGAAAGATATTCAGCAATTTTTCTGTATGGAAAGAATGACGTAACTCATTGTTATGAAAAATTGCTAATATTAGTTTCATTGTAGTTCATTGTGAGGTCATTGCCGTAAAAGTTGTTAAGATAAGCTTACATTTTGTGCCTCTCACAAAAAGTAACATCTCTGAAGCTGCTAATGATGAATTTTGAAGAGACAAATATATGGCACACTAGGATGCCTCACATTTCTCCGGCTGACACATGAATAATTTAAAGTTTCATGTTTAGTGCGATACATTTAGGAATGCTATAAGTTCAAATACAAACAATCAAATTTTAGATCGTCAAATCGGTTGTTTTATATATATTTTTTGTCCTGATCAATATTATTCATAAACATATTTTGTCCACGGCTATCTGATAATAACTCAATAATATATTTGTAAAAGTATTGTATTGCGGAGCCATTATACAACAGTATTGGATAATGACACTTGTTTTTTATTATACAACACTTCACATTTGATTTAAATATGTTGCCACACCAACATTCCAAATATTTGTATCGATAAATAAAAGCAAGGTGGCTATATGACCGCCGAAACAGGATTATTTCTTTACCTAAAAACGATTCGCTTCGCATGAGACGACGTAGTGCGATGGACATATCACACACGGCTAGCCTTTAAAACTTAATAACATAACCTACTCCAACGATAGCTTCCGCGCCTACATAAAGCAAACGACTGGCCAGCCAGCGCGCGCCGATGCATTCAGCAGGTGGAAAGGAAAATTCAATACCCCACGACGCAAACAAAGAATCTACTCCAACGATAGCTTCCGCGCCCGCATAGCATAGCCAGCGCGCGCCGATGCATTCACCAGCCGATGCATCAGAGAAGCTAGTGACCGGCATAGGTTCTATTGGATTTTCTACTACTGTGACTCGATCGACTCGATCGGAGTCAAAGCCGCATTTGTTATGGGTTAGGGGAAGCTCTGCTTTCCTTGCTTCCATGGACTGGACGCCCCTGCATTCTACGCCAGTGTCTTAGGCGTATTGAAAATAACACACACAACTTTTTGTTTACTGTAGTACAGAACTTAATTAATTACGCAGTTTTTATGTCAACATAACAATTTTTATCGGTTTGTGGTGATGGCTGGTAGAAGTTTAGGATGATCATATGCTGAAAATTAAGCATGTATTATGCCCAATTCAAATCGTTAGGAGTAAACTTCAGGCAAAACTTATTTTCAAAAGGAGATGTCGAAAATAGTTCTTTCGCAATAACAAAGTGTTTTATTGTTGCATGTGTGATCGCCTGGCGACTGGCGTCCGATATTGATGATTACATGATCCGTTTTGGTAAATTTTAATACATAGATGGTATATTCAAGTAATGGTTGTATTAAAATAGCTATAGTATGTGCTGGCTACGTAATATTGGATGTGGTTGTCGCCGATTGCGAAACGTACATTAGGAAAATAGATGAGAGTCAGTCATTCCGTCATTCGTCATTGACACTGTACGATAATGTATTGTAAAAATAGAGATAAAAGACTTGTTTCAATTAAACCAAAACCAACAAAAAGAAATGATTTAATTTGGAAATAATTAAAATGGTACACGTCTTAACACTTGCAAATCAATCATTAGAATGCCTAATCATATATTTTATGCTATTTAGTTTAAACACTTATTAAGTATTAATTGCACTAAATACACACGTATAACCCAAACATGGTTATTTATAGGAGCTCCTGCAATCCTTTGAGTTCCACCGCTCGTGACATCCACCGATATCAGTTAATATAAACACATTAACTACATAATATGAGGCATATTTTTAATACTACCTATTTTTATTTTGTTGTAATTGACGGTAGTTACAAACGTGTTGCCAAATAATTATGTTTTTAAAAGTTCAATATTTGCACACAAATATTTTCCCAATATTTGTGGGGCCGTTTGCCTTTTTTGAAGGCAAGTTTTACCTGCAATTCTCTCATAACCCATCTATTTTATTTGGGCACAACAATAAATGTCTAACTTGGTAAGATAGTTAACTTCCAATGTCTCCATCAAGGTCTTTGAAATAAAAATTACGTTTTAATTACAATATATTATATTTCAATTATTACTATGAAGTACAATAAGTACATAAAAATAGTGGATGCCTCCCTCTGGCCTCCCCTTAGATACGTCCCTGATCATTATTCACAAATTATTCACAAGTAAATCTTACATATAATTATCTACTTCCTATTTCATAATTGTATTGAATCACTTTAGCAACTGTGCTGATTAGTGCCTACTTACTACTTTTACTACTTAACGCCTGCTGAATAAATTCTACGCCTATGGTAGCTGCCGGTGCCCGTCGGAGGGTCGAAGCAGATAATATTAAAGCATTTTGACTTATGTGTTTGAAACAAACATTCTAATGAATAAGCTATTGATATATTTTTAAACTGAACTATCGGACACACAGCAAATTGTGACCTCTTCGAATTCGGGATACCTTGCTGACTCGACAGATAAGCAAGTCGAATGTCACCCCAGCGCCTAGGAATATTTTCAGTAAGAATAGACATATGGAGGGAATACCACAGACATATGGAGGGAAGGAGATTTTGAGTTGTTTAAGATTTGATGACAAACACAATGGTACAAAAATGTGTGGATTTTTCCGACGAATTATTGTACCATTTTAATTCTATTACCTACTTTGTTATTCATATTTACAGTTAGAGACATGATACCTACATAATGATTATAATATTGAGTATATTGAATATACATATACCAACAGTTCCTAATGTTATTATCTTCTTCCACACAATCCCACGACTAAAAATTGACATACTCTTGAGGCCTGTTACATTATACCAAGGACGGGATGAAGGTTGCATATACTTTATTGGCGCTGCAATATGTGGGCAGAAACCTGCTTTTGCCTTTCTTCGGCGTAACATTGCCCACGGAGATCACTTTACACGGCACTCACAATCTCCCACAAAATCCGAAATCGAGAAACGCTCAGATGATATCTTGATGTGGTCTACGTTCTAAAATTACGTGATACTGTTATGAGACGAGATTAGAATACTTTCCAGAGCGAAGATGCGCGTCGGGCTTCGGCGATGTGATTCTGGCATATTTCACTTGATGACACCTGTCATGCAGTCTTGATGGATGATATTAAAAAGGAGCCTCAAATTATTGCAAACTGGCGTACGAGGTAGGTAGGTACTAATTTATAAATCTATAGTCTAGAAGGTTATATTCAGTAATGCCATCATCAAATCGTGTTTTGAAGCTGAAGATTGATCAGTCCGAATAACTACATCGACGGTCAACTGAAGCCTATCAGGGGAATGTGGGTCAAACACTTTTAGTTCGTATTTGATAGGGGGTATTTCAGCAATACTTATGGTACTGTAAAATTAGACAAAAACCCTAACATCTAAAAAAAATATGAGCTAGTAGTACTCGAGACTGATATGTAAACATCTCGTATGCGGTAACGGTATGCGGTTTTTGCATAAATTACGTATATGTGTAGCTAATTATATTTAATTAAGTAATTGGTAATCATGTGGTTCAGAAAATGTCATGACAATAATCCACCTATACCCAAATATTTTAACTGCCACACGGGCCCTAAGTCTATTGTACTTGCACTTGCATCATGTGTACGCTGACCGCATTCAGATTCAATCAAACTTTTAATCTCCTTTCGCGTTTTTTTCCACTGTTTATATTTGCAATTCATTTGTAACTTACTTTAAGATCAGCCATCGTTGTAACCTTACCCATAATTATACATCTGATGCTTCTCCCTAAATGTATTGGGGGCAAGTTTTGTAATATAGAATGTTTTGTAATATAGAATGCAACCCAGCAAGTTTTGTAATATAGAATGGCTACAGACAGAACTTCCTTCCAGACAAAAAAAACATATATTTATGTCACCCGATCTTATAACCTCCACTTTCACCATCACTTTCACCGTCACTTCACCAATTCGAACGGTTTTAGTCTCTTTAGCTATCGAACAAGTCCGTTCTTGTCGAGGAGTGATACCACTTCGACGTTTTCGAGGTTTTTCAGCCTCTTCTGATGTTTGCCTGCAAACCTCTTGATCTAATTTTCAACCATAGGCATATTTAGGTCGCGATGGATGTCTTCATTGCGAATGTACCAAGGCGCTTTGACGATGCTTCGCAGTACTTTAGTCTGGAAAGTTTGACTTACATTGATGTTCGATTCTGTGTTCTGATGCTGTATCAATATTGTGGCGAATGCGCCAATGTTACACACATTTTTATATCCTGGTTTTTGACGAACATTAGGATGAAGTTTCAAATTATTGTATTGTCATCGGTCCTTGATAAGTGTGTAAAGTTTCAGTTTAATCTGACGCATTGAAGTGGGTGAAAATCTCGTTCAAAAATTCCGTGACAAGACACAGAAGCTAATAAGTGTGTTAATGAAAAACAGGAAGTCACTTTTGACATATCAAATTAATAAATTCATAGGCATATATCTATTGTTATAGTTATAAAATAACAGACTCATATTGTATCGATAAGTTTTATAAATAATGTCAGTAACGAGCGGCTTGGTTCTTTGTCGTTAATCCAGTGAAAATAATGATGACTATATGCTGGATGAACGATGGGGCACGGCCAGGGCTCGGAAAGGAGTGTTGATTCATTAGGTTTGTAACATGTAAAAGAAGCTGTTCGCTTACTTATGTGTGGTTTTAATTCTTTTATTAAATGTGGAAATTGCTAATTATTGTTTTAGTCTAACACTATCTACAAATGACTTAAAAATTTACATGAAAAAATTACATGAAGTAAATAAAATCGTTTACTTTCAACTGTTCACTACTGTAACTTTCTGTACCTTTTTTTACGTATGTCAACAATACTGTTTTATAACATGTATATTTTTTCTATTCTATTCTAACCCATTTTCTGTATTTCCAAATTGGTCTTAACGGAGACTGGCGGCAATCACAGCTGCTTCTCCTTATTAAAGTGGTTGGCCTAAGCATCTGGAATATTCCTGAATTTACTAGACCGCCTTCTCGTCGGATTCTATCGTACCGGAATCTTTATACTTATTACTAATATTAATTTATACATATTTATATAACGCACTAGTGTAACATATATTTAAAAATTACAGACTAGATAGAGCACTCTCTGCTAGATACCGAAGACAACCTTGTATAGTTACCATTACCAGAACAAAACACAAACGCATTTTACTCGTTCCTCATATCAGCCGCCCATATAAAATGAATAATGCAAACACTTTACCTGTGAGAAATTTCACTGTCAGACCGTTTTTAGATCCTTAATATTACCATACGGCTTCAAAGCTGAGAGATACTTTCAAGTATGCCCTCCAGGAAGCCAC